>CM040975.1:9017189-9051061 GCA_022985145.1 Pangasius djambal
CCCACAACAACATCCAAAGAACTGCAGGCCTCACTTGCCTCAGTTAAGGTCAATGTTCATGACTCCACCATAAGAAAGAGACTGGGCAAAAATGGTCTGCATGGCAGAGTTCCAAGACGAAAACCGCTGCTGAGCAAAAAGAACATAAAGGCTCATCTCAGTTTTGCCAGAAAACATCTTGATGATCCCCAAGACTTTTTGGAAAATACTTTGTGGACTGACGAGATAAAAGTCGAACTTTTTGAAAGGTGTGTGTCCCATTACATCTGGCGTATACATCAACCATGAATTCTGCTGTCTACCAAAAAATCCTGAAGGAGAATGTCCGGCCATCTGTTCGTGACCTCAAGGTGAAGAGAACTTGGGTTCTGCAGCAGGACAATGATCCAAAACACACCAGCAAGTCCACCTCTGAATGGCTGAAGAAAAACAAAATGAAGACTTTGGAGTGGCCTAGTCAAAGTCCTGACCTGAATCCTATTGAGATGCTGTGGCATGACCTTAAAAAGGTGGTTCATGCTCGAAAACCCTACAATGTGGCTGAATTACAACAATTCTGCAAAGATGAGTGGACCAAAATTCCTCCACAGCGCTGTAACAGACTCATTGCAAGTTATCGCAAACGCTTGATTGCAGTAGTTGCTGCTAAGGGTGGCCCAACCAGTTATTAGGTTAAGGGGGCAAACACTTTCTCACACAGGGCCATGTAGTTTTGGATTTTGTTTCCCCTTAATAATAAAAACCTTCATTTAAAAATTGAACTCATGTTATCTTTGACTAATATTTAAATTTGTTTGATGATCCGAAACATTAAAGTGTGACAAACATGCAAAAAGATCGGAAATCAGGAAGGGGGCCAACACTTTTTCACACCACTGATATATATATGTACACACACACACACACACACACACACTCTCATATTTCTTTGCACCGCCTTTAGCTTTGATTATGGCATGCAATCATTGTGCCATTGTTTCAACAACCTTATGCAACATCTCAACATTTATTTCCGTCCCTTGTATTAATTTTTGGCTGAGATCTTGTATTGAGGATGGGAGAGTTAAACAACTCCATAAAGTCTTCTCCAGCACATCCCAAAGACTTCCTATAGGGTTAAGGTCAAGATTCTGTAGTGGCCAATTCATGTGTTAAAATGATTTCTTATTCCTTTCACAATTTGAGCCACATAAATCATGATATTGTCATCCTGGATTATGCCTGTGCCATCAAGGAAGAAAAAAATCCATTGGTGGGACAAACTGGTACAATCAGGTACTCAGCGAACTTCATTTTATTGCCGCATAATGTTGCTGAGCCTAGATCTGACCAGTTGAAACAACTGGCTTGTACAGTAGGCACTATGACTGGTGCATCCCTTCATGTGCTTCCCTTCTTACCCTGACACACCCATCATGTTATAAATCTGGACTCATCAGACCACATGACCTTTTTCCATTGCTCCACAGTCCAATCTTTATGCTCCCTAGCAAATTAAAGTTGTTTTCTTGTGGCCACACAGCTGTTTAGTCCCAATCCTGCAAGTTTTTGTCGGACTGTGTGTGTGGAAATGCTCTTACTTTCACTATTAAATACTTTCACTCTGTAGCCATGAATACTGCTGCTGTTTTTTTAATGATGTGACTTCACCAAGCATTTTAAAGATCTTCAATCATTCAAGATTTTTTTCCGACCACATTTCTTTTAATAATGTGTTGGACAGTTCTTAACCCAATTCCAGTGATTTCCGCAATCTCCTTAGTTGCTTTCTTTGCTTGATTCAGGCCAATAATTTGCCCCTTGTGAAACACAGCAACATCTTTTCAACCGGATATGTCTTCCAACATGGACCACAAGAGATGTCTTCCTCTGCATCATTTATGGTTAAAAGAATTGTTGCCAGCTGAAACATATTAATCACTGCAATAATGATCCAATCATAGGCTCTTAAGTATTAAATCCAAACAGTGACCTTTTTTTGGACAGGTAGTGTGCATGTAGGTAAGTATGTGTACACACACACACACACACACACAAACCTACTGTACACCCACTCAGTCTTCACACAATTATCTAATCAGCCAATTTTGTGGCAGCAATGCAACGCAGAAAATCATGCAGATATGGGCCAGAAGCTTCAGGTAACACTCACATCAACCATCAGAATGGGGAAAAAATGTGAACAGTGATTTTGATCGTGGCATGATTGTTGGTGCCAGACGGGCTGGTTTGAGTATTTGTATAACTGTTGATCTCCTCAGATTTTCACCCAAACAGTCTCTAGAGTTTATTCGGAATGGCGCAATAAAGAAAAAAATAAATAAATAAATAAATAAATAAATAAAAATTACTGTGAGCAGCAGTTCTGCACAGCATGTCAAACCTCGACTTGCCAGATGGGCTACAACAGCAGAAGACCACATCAGGTTCCACTTCTGTCATCCAAGAACAGAAAGCTGAGGCTGCAGTAGGCACAGGCTCAAAAACTAGACAGCTGAAGACTGGAAAAACATAGCCTGGTCTGATGAATCTCGAATACTGCTAAGGCACACAGATGGTAGGGTCAGACTTTGGTGCCAACAGCACGAATCAGTGAATCCAACCTGCCTTCTGATGACAGTCTAGGCTGGTGGAGGTGGCATAATGGTGTGGGGAATGTTTTCTTGACACACTTTGGGCCCATTAATACCAATCGATCATCGCTTGAATGTCACAGCCTGTGAGTATTGTTGCTGACCATGTGCATCCCTTCATGGTCACAATTTACCCATCTTCTAATGGCTACATCCAGCATGATAATGCACCATGTCAAAAAGCAAAAGTCATTTCAAACCGGTTTCATGAACATGACAATGAGTTCAATGTTCTTCATTGGCCTACCCAGTCACCATATGTATATCCAACAGAACACCTTTGGGATGTGGTAGAACAGGAGATTCACAGCATAAAAGCGCACCTGAATAATGTGCAGGAATTTCGTGATGCAATCATGTCTACATGGACCAGAATCTCAAAGGAAAATTTCCAACATCTTGTGGAATCCATGCCACAAAGAACTGAGAGCAAAGGGAGGCCCTACCCTGTATTAGTATAATGCTCCTAATAAAGTGCTCAGTGAGTGTGTCAGATCCATAAGTATTTGGACAGTGACAATTTTTTGTAATTTTGCCTCTGTACAACACCACAATGGACTTGAAATTAAGCAATCAAGACGTGATTGATCTGTAGACTTTCAGGTCTAATTCGAAGGGGTTAACAAAAAAAACTGCATTAACTGTTTTTTTTGTGTCAATTTTGTGTTCATTTGTGTCAATGTCCAAATAATTATGAACTACACTGTATGTGTGTGTGTGATTTTATATACACATATATATATATACACACACACATACATTATATATATATATATATATATGTATGTATGTACATATATATACACACACACACACACCCACCCCATCCACTTTATTAGGAACACCTGCACATTTATGCAGTTTAACGTTTACATAGAGTGGTGAAGAGAAGAAGAATAAATAAATAAATAAACAAACACTGAGTGAGTTAGTTTTTTGGGAGGAAACGCTTTGTTCATAAGAGAGGTCAGAGGAAAACGTCCGGTTCCTGTTCTTGGCTGATAAGAAGGATATAGTAACTCAATCAGTCTTTACAATCGTGATGAGCAGAAAAGCATCTCAGCAAACATCAAACTTTGAGCTGGATGGGCTACAACAGCAGACGACCACATGGGGTTCCACTTCTGTCAGTAAAGAACAGGAATCTGAAGCTATCATGAGCACAGGCTCATTGAAACCAGACAGTTGAAGATAAGAAAAAATCCCCTGGTCTTTTTCCAATTTTCAACTGTCCAGTTTCAGTGAGTCTGTGGCCATGGTACTCAGATTCCTTACTTTGTGTTCTCCATTCACCATCTCATCAAGCATTATTGGAGTACACTCAGTCCTGTTACTTTTGCAAAGTTCAGACTGCATTAATATTAAATGTAGGGGTGACAATAATTGTGATGTGATTTTATTAAAAAAAAATATGTATGAATTTGTGACATGGGTTTTTATTTTCTTAAAGTAAATTTGCTTCAGTTAAAGACAATATCATATCTTCAGTGTGAGATTAAGCTAAATAACCACAATACTTCTAAAACTGACTGTGCACCTATACTCTAAGTGTTGTACCTGAACTGTGATTTGGAACTGGTTGAGCGAGCGAATGTATTCCATGAGAACAGCAATGATGAACTTATGTGATACATCCTGTAAAATGAAATAAAAAAAAATATATATCACTTTATTGTAATTATTCTCCTATGTTAGTGTATTGAAAACAATACACAAGACCTGAAATAATTACAGAATTATGTAAATACACGTTATTAATTTATTTATTTCTATTACTATCAACTACAGTGCCATGAAAAAATATTTCCCCCCTCCTGAATTCCTATATTTTTGCACATTTGCCATACTTCATGGTTTCAGATCTTCAAACAAAGTTTAATACAAGACAACCTGAGTAAACACAAAGTATGGTTGTTAAATGATCATTTTATTCACTGAAGGAAAAAAAGTTACCCAACAACTGGCCCCATGTGAAAAAATAGTTTACATTAGTTACTCAATCAACCAAGAGATAAAGAAGCGAAGAGGTAAAGAATTGAGTACAGGCAAGCTGGCAGGTTGGAATGGGTGGAGAAAGGTGTTGGGAGTTCTGTGTGATAGAAAAATATCAGCGAGAATCAAGGGGAAGGTGTACAAGACAGTGGTGAGACCGGCCATGCTGTATGGTTTAGAGACAGTGTCACTGAGGAAGAGACAGGAGTCAGAGCGAGAGGTAGCAGAGCTGAAGATGTTGAGGTTTTCTTTGGGAGTGACAAGGTTGGACAGGATTAGGAACGAGTACATCAGGGGAACAGCTCATGTTGGACGTTTGGGGAACAAAGTTAGGGAGGCCAAATTAAGATGGTTTGGACATGTTCAGAGGGGGGAGAGTGAGTATATTGGTAGGAGAATGTTGGACATGGAGCTGCCAGGCAGGAGGCGAAGAGGAAGGCCAAAGAGGAGGTATATGGAGGTAATAAATGAGGATATGAAGCTAGTGGGTGCAAGTGTTTCGGATACAGAAGATAGGGATATGTGGAGACTGATGATTCGCTGTGGCGACCCCTGAAGGGAAAAGCTGGAAGAAGAAGAGTTAATCACCCAATTAACCAAATATAATTGATAATTGGGATCAAACAGACGAGACACATCCAGGCCTGATTACTGCCAGCCCTATTAAATCTAAACATCACTTAAACAGAACCTTTCCAGCAAATGTGAGGCAAATGTCTTGACAAGCACAAGCTTACTATGCCACAATAAAAAGAAATTCCAGAAGAGATAAGGAAAGAAAGTTATTGAAATATAACAGTCTGGAAAATGTTTCAAAGCCATTTCTAAGGCTCTGTCTACCTCTGAATGGCTCAAAAGAAACAAAATGAAGGTTTTGGAGTGTTCTAGTCCTGCCTGGAACCCCACTGAGATGCTGTGGCAGGACATTAAACTGTCAGTTCATGCATGAAAGCTCATCAATGTGGCTGAATTAAAGCAATTCTACAAAGAAGAGCAGGCCAAAATTCATCCACAACAATGTGTAAGACTGATCACCAGTTATTAGAAGAGTTTAGTTACAGTTGTTGCTGCTAAAGGTGGCACAGCCAGTTAAGTTTAGGAGACAACTACTTTTCATAGGTGATATAGGTTGTTGCACAACCTTTTTCCTTCGATAAATAAAATGATCATTTAAAAACTGTTCTGTGTTTCCTCAAGTTCTCCTTGTCTTATATTAAAATTTTTTATGAGGATCTGAAAACATTTTCTGTGAAAATATGCAAAAATAGAGGAAATCATGAGGGTCAAATACTTTTTCATGCACTGTACCTTTTACTGATATTCATTCTCCTTAAAATCAGTGTGCAGTATCTTTCATATTCACCTTATTCTCAGTAAATGCAGAGAAGACATGTGTGTACATGTCTGACTGATCAATGACTGCTTGTGTTCGAACTGGTCTTTTATAGGAGTTACTGAAGCGACTAGGTCCTGATTCCATAGCCTAGAGGAAGAGGAAGAGCAAAAGCAAACAATTTCACAAACTAAAAGCTGCTTATGACAATCATCACACTACTATCAGTGCTGCTGAGAATCAACAGAAAGACTGATATTTTTCATATAACCTATTTTGAAATATTTTATAGCTCTTTTATTATATTTTTGGTAATTGGTAATGTGGGAATGTGTAAAAGAGGTGAACTTGCAGTACCAAAGTGTATGCCTGCTCTGCCTCCAGGTATTCCTTATACACTTGGTTTAGCTTATCAAACACAGTGGCCACTACAGGCAAGTTTCCTTTCTCTCCACCTACAAGCACTTAAATTCAGTAGAAAAAGAGAAGACAATGTTTACTCAGATTAAATGATATTATAATCAAATCACTGTCAGTAAAATATTCTATTCAATGTGTGTATGTATGCACAAACACATACCACCTTATTATAATACAATTCCTTATTTACAAATTACTGAGTTGCAAGCTTATTAGGAACTCCAACCTTGTACTGAAACACACTGGCCTTTTTATGAGGTAAACATACCACACACAAACAGGGAAGCATTTTTAATTTTATACCATAGCCAATTAAACAACAGAATAAAACTAAACAACTAACTGACTAAATTGTATTTTCATCTCTTCTCCCTGCTGTTTGGCCTAAGTAGTTCTGCGCTTTGATTGAGACACTACTATGAGTGTATATCTTACAAATATCATAGCAAATGGTAATAGCAAAACCCCTGCAGAAATCTCTAGAACTAAAATCTCTGTATATGAAAAATACTGAACAAGAATGGGTTAGGGTTAGAGTTTGGCTGATGGAAAGACAACCATCTAAAAGAAAAAGATCTCTCAACCTCAAGCTGATCCAGACAGGGACATGGTGGTACCAAACACCTTCCACTTCTAAATTATGGACTTATCTATGTTCCTAGAGATGAATAAAGTCTTTAAAATCTTTTTGTGCCTTTCAAACTTTATCTTTTGAGTTCTTTTGAAAGTTCATGTCACTTGCCAAAGTACTGTTTGTGTTGAATTGCACTATTAAGCACTGGAATACTCTGGGAATAGCTGCTTTCAATCTAATCAAATCACTACATTTAATCATAAATGGAAGCCTTGGTGTATAATCCAGTCACACCTGATTCATTTTAGAAGCAATGTTCTAAGGGGGTAGGTTTATTCTAGTTTATTTATTTATTTATTCAAAAATGTTGCTTTTTTCTTTTTCTTGCATGTTGTAAGGTGCACTGAGTAAATAAAGCTGGAAAAATGCTGTTTTTTATGTTTTCATTTCAGGCTGTAAAGCAACAAAATGTGAACTTTTGAAAGGGGATGATTCTTTCTTTGCCACTGTATATTACTTAAATTCAACTGAGATAGTTAGCTCTACTGCGGTACACAGCTAAAATAACTTTGCCGATGTCAATATATTTATGGACATGACTGTATGCCCGTAATAAAGAACACCAGGACAACTAGCAGCACTGTTTGATAGACTAATAGCCGAAATAAAACAGAATACAAGACTACCCACCTAAATTAATACTACCACTATCTTGCTACACCTAAAATCCAATAAAGATCCCACCTTACCCTCTAGTCATCATCCATTATCACTCAACACAGACACAAAAATGATAAGTAAAGCCCTAGGTACAAGAATGAAAACTGTTATTCCATCATTAATCCACCCCAACCACCAATATGGCTTCATCAAAGCCATACAATCAACTAGCATGTGCAGACTACCGAACCTGATATATGGTGACATATGCAAGATGATCCTGTTAAATGGCCAGTGAGCATCCATACAAAAAAGGGCATACCTGATAAAATTGCAACTCAGTATACATACAATGGTGTAGGTAATCACTACGGGTCTAGAGATGCGAAGGCTATTAATATAAATTCTATCAGGTGTATGTAATTTAAATAAAATACATGCATTAACAAGCCATTGTGGGTTGCGTACTCTGTGAGCATACAGACAGGATGACCATTTTGCAATCACTTCTGTGCAGCAGAAAGTCCATCAGTTTTCCTTTGTCTGGAAGGAGGTTCACCGCTGAATGGAGCTTCACGTGAAGGTACCAAAGATAACCTGTCCGGTACATACAGAGATGTCAAAGCTTAATACATAAAGATTTTTTCCTTATCATACATGTCTGTCTATTTTTAATTTGACAATAAAACATTAAGGAAAAATATATTAATTACATATGGATAGAAACCTGCCAGACATAATTCTTCTTACCCTCACTTGCACTGATTATGATATCTGGTTGAAAGACACTCCATGTTGATGAGTCTGAATGTTAAGGGAGACAGGAAAAGGGCAGGAAATGCTAGATAATAAGCTAAATTGTCTTTTATACTACACTGAGTAGCCTTGAAATCCCACACCTGCAATCACTCCTGTGCTCAAGTTACTTTCTGTGTGGAGTTTCACATGTTCTCCCTGTGTCAGTGAGGTATGCTGGTTTCCCTTCACAACCCAAAGAACATGCCAGTAGGTGTAAATGAGTGTGTGAAGGCATGAGTGCATGGTACCCTGCAATAGACGGCAAACCATTCGGGGTGTATTCTTGCCTCATGCCCAGTGTTCCCAGGATAAACTCCGAATATACCATGACCCTGACCAGGATAAAGTGATCACTAAAGACTGATCAATGAATATACTGAATTTTTCATAACAAAAGACATTGCCCAGGAAGATATGAAAGCCACCATGTATAACTTTAAAATCTTAAAACAATAAAGCCTGGTTCTCTCAAACAAAAAATAACTCAAATAAAAGTCCTTCAATTATTTGCTCTCACTAACTTGGTCATACAGTTTAGATACTGTGGTGTTAAAAGTACACACTGAAATGTATAATGCTTATGCAGATACTGTATGTACATAAACATGAGTGTATGCAGCATTAGGAACACAGACCTCAATCCAATTGAGAATCTGTGGCAGGTCTAAAACTGTTCTTCAGTTTTCTCCTTCCAATCTCACAGAGCTAACTCAATGTGGCAGATTACTTGCATTGCATCATAGTAACATAACTGCAACCACAGCAAATGTTAATATATATATATATATATATATATATATATGTTATGCCTTTTAAGGATAGAAGAGCTAAAGGCACCCAGTGCAAAAAATAATAATAACTACACCAATCAGCCACACTACAACCACCTGCTTAATACTGTGTAGGTCCCCAGTGTGCCACCCAAACAGCTCTGACCCGTCAAGGCTTGGACTCCACAAGACTTTTAAAGGTGTTCTGTGATATCTGGCAGCAAGACTTTTGCAGCAGATCCTTTAAGTCCTGTAAGTTGCGAGGTGGGGCCTCCATGGACCGGACTTGTTTGTCCAGCACATCCCACAGATGCTCGATCAGATTGAGATCTGGGGAATTCGGAGACCAATTCAACACCCTGAACCCTTTGTCATGTTCCTCAAACCATTCCTGAACAAGTTTTGCAGAGTGGCATGGCGCATTATCTTGCTGAAAGAGGCCACTGCCATTACGGAATACCGTTGCCATGAAGAGGCATGCTTAGTCTGCAACAATGTTTAGGTAGGTAAAAGTACCATGCACATTAGGTCAGGACCCAAGCTTTCCCAAAAGAGCATTGTCCAGACCATCACACTGCCTTTGCCGTCTTGCCTTTTCCCATAGGGCATCCTCTTACCATCTCTTCCCCAGGTAAGAGACGCACACGCACCTGGCTGTCCACATGATGCAAAAGAAAACGTGATTCATCAGACCAGGCAACCTTCTTCCACTGCTCCAAGGTCCAATTCTGCTCACGTGCCCATTGTAGGTGCTTTCAATTATGTACAGGTATCAGCATGTGCACTCTGACTGGTCTATGCCTATGCAGCTGCAATGCACTGTATGTTCTGACATCATTCTAACATAGCAAGCATTAACAATTTGTGCTACAAAATCCTCTTCTGTGGGATCGGACCAGACGGGCTAGCCTTTGCTCCCCATGTGCATCAATGAGCTTTGGGCGCCCATGGCCCTGTCACCAGTTTAAAGGTTGTCCTTCCTTGGACCACTTTTGTTAGATACTAACCACTGCTCACCGGGAACACCAAACAAGACCTGCCGTTCTGGAGGTCACACACATCATCTTCGAGAACTGACTGTTCACTTGCTGCTTAATACATCCCACCCCTTGTAACAAGATGATTGATGTTATTCATCTATCAGTGGTTTTAATGTTATGGCTGATCGGTGTATACCCAGGCCTGCAAACTAAATTTAAGAACTGACCTAGAACCGTCCCAAAATTTAGTGGCAGCCATCTGAAAATTTATTGCCACAAATATTACATTTCTTTTGTTTACAATACTTTTAGATTTATTTCTTGGCTTAATTTCTTGTAATGCTATGACTACATCAGCAATCAGCTGCTTTTGGATTATCCTGACTATATATTTCATATAATTATGACTAAATAAGCACAAGCATTGGTAAGAACTCCACATTAACCACAGCAGGATTTGATCAGGGAATAGTCAATACCAATTCACTAATATAACTGTTATGCCTTTAACATCTGTCATACAGATTAACATGTAACTACTGATATGAATAAGCATTACTAGCCTACTCACGTAAGACATAACCAGCAGAAGAGCTGAAAGAGCACTTTCCAGAGAGCACTTAACAGACCCACCATGTCACTTAACACACACACTAATGTAACTAACCATATTTTGGCCATGTAGTGTATTTTACAGGCATTAAGTATAAATGTACACAACATTTTCATTCCAAAAGCTTTCATAAAACAGATTTTTTATATTGTCCTGTACCCTATTGTTTTTTGTTTTGTTTTTTTAAACACAATCCCTGGGATGATAGGACACCATTAGTCTAGAGCCTTGCATACCATAACCGGTAATTTACAGAAACGTTGTATCTTCACAAAGGTATTTTTGTGCATTGTCCAGAGTTTGTGCAATATTGATTGGTCTTAGGAACTTCAGTCGGACATTTTTATTAAAAATGCCTTTAGCCACGTTGTACAATTTTAACTACCAGAAAATTGAAATAGCCACAAGTCAAAATTATTAAAAGGATACAAAGCTCACATGGCACTGAAGCCTGACTGGAAGCAGCCACTGGCCCTGTCGAACAATAGGCAGGATCAAAGGACATGACATACTAGGTAGCTATTAATTAAGAACATGACAGCTAAGTAAATGTTTATTTCCATACTGCAAGCAAAATGACCATAAGACCGATATTTATATGGAACAGACACAAACAGACATTAAACAGAGACATTAAACAGAGCAAGGTCTAATAATAATTTCTGGTCTCCTGAAAGCACCTGTGACAGAGATCTTGTACGGGCGGATGGACTCTGCAGGAAGTATGGGTTGGTGAATATTCACAGCACAGTCTGGCTCTTTTAGCTTGATATCAAAGATAAGAGAGGTCTGAAAAAGTAAAAGAGGGGTTATTTGCACCAGCTCATTAGCATGACATAGAAGCTCTGGTGGACTAGAGGTCGCAACTTGTAATTGCCAATCTCCAACCAGGAAAAGCCAAAGAAAATGCCCCTGAAATTCCAACTTATCAATTTGTGGTAGTCCCAATTTAGGAAGTAATATCAAATCGAGTGTGCACAGCATCAGAAGTAAACAAAGTAGCACTTCTGACCTTTAATGCAAACAGACTGCTTTAATTAGCAAACAGACATTCGCTTGTTAATCTATGACATTGACTATACAGATTGCTGTTTGAGGAGGAAAATATAAATCACTCAGCAAGGTCAGCTGGCTTGTTTGTTGCTAACAAAAGATAAAAACAGACGTGTCCAATTTTTTTCACTTTGAATGTCAAATGCTCTGAAGTTGATAATGACATCATTGCCACTTACAAGGCAAGTCAAATTCAGCATAAATTTTGGTAAAGGAAAGCAGTCTTCAGTGCAACAAATTATTTCACAAAAGTGAATTACTGTTCCTGAGTGTCAATTAGCAACAAATTTTGGACTTCGGCACTTCAGTAAAACCATATGGGTCATTCTGTCATCAACTCAACCAGAAGTGGTTGCACCATGATCACGGAATTTGCTAAAACTTTTAGTACATAATGTGTGTTACAAAGGTCTGATAAATCTCAAATAATCACAGTGCTTACAAGGCTGAATCCCACCCCCACCTCGGCTGCTCAGGCCACATCTCTGTAACGCTAATCCCAGTATACCGACCACTTCTGAAACATTCCAAACCGGTTCTGAAACAGGTGAGAACCTGGTCTGGGGGAACCATCTCAGCACTTCAGGACCACTTCGAACACACAGACTCAGAGAGGCTGCTACATACCACAACACCACATACATGGAGGAATACAGAGCATCAGTGAGTGGTTAGTGCATAGATTATGTGACTTCCTTCAAGGACATCACCACACGTGCAAACCAGAAACTGTGGATGACTGATGAAATGCACTCGCTGCTGAAAACCAGAGACACTGCCTTCAGGTCTGATAACAAGGCATCCCTCCGCACAGCAAGGGCCAATCTCTCCCGGGCTATCAAAGAGGTGAAGCGCAACTACGCAGAAAGAATGAACGGTCACTTCCTAAATACCAAGGACACAAAGCGCATGTGGCAAGGCATTCAGGCCATCATAGACTATAAAACTACACCTGTGACAACTCCCTCCCAGACACACTGAATGATTTCTATGCCCAGTTCGAAGCACAGAACAACATACCAGCAGGGAAGACCACCCCAACTCCCACCGACCAAGTAATTTGTCTGTCTGCAGTAGCCATCAGGAAAACTTTGTCCAGAGTTAACCCACAGTAAGCTGCAGGTCCTGACAACATACCTGGCCGGGTACTCAGGGAATGTGCAAATCAGCTTGCAGATGTCCTCACAGACATCATCATCATTTCCCTGAACCATGCTGAATTTATTTGGAATTATCAAAATAACCAGCAGATGAACTGATTAGATTTTAGAATTTGCAATTCAAACAGGGTCAAGGTCAGAGCAAGGTCAAATGTCTGATATAGTCTTATTCAATAGCTTCCTTCCGATTTGAAGTATATTTTAAGGGTATTTCTGGCATACCAATAAGTAATAAGAACAACTAGACTGGTTGTTGGTGGAGGTACCCCCGTCAATGGCACTGATGTTGAGTTCTACTTGTTTAAAATATGTATCCTTCAAAATGGCAGATTTTTTTTTTTTCCACACAAAAAAGTAATTCTGAAAGCACTTTTCAAATGCTCATAGAAAGATCAGTATTTTAAACAGAGA
This sequence comes from Pangasius djambal, assembly GCA_022985145.1. Taxonomy (NCBI): domain Eukaryota; kingdom Metazoa; phylum Chordata; class Actinopteri; order Siluriformes; family Pangasiidae; genus Pangasius; species Pangasius djambal. Next base: position 9,030,587 of record CM040975.1, read on the forward strand.
CTTGAAACTTGCTGGACTATAACAGAAGTTGGTTCTGATGACAATACCACCTTTGTGGACACCAGATATTGCTTCTACTCTTCATTACAAGTTTCCAAATGAAAGAAAAATTTACTACTTATTTTGATTAATTATAGAACATTCTCTGTAGTATACTTTAATTTTCTTTCTTGTTTTAATTTTACAAATTTACAATATTACAAAGGTGCAAAATTCAGTGGTGCTAGGGATATGAATGCTAGAGATATGAATTTCATCATGCATATTGTTCTAGCATTATTAGCATGTTTGTACTTCTGTAAAATACACCTAAAATATACCATATACATAAAATATTGCTGATGTCATCAATGTGGTAGCAATAGAATTTCCTCAGGTTCCTAGAATGTGTCACAGACTAGTTATCAGTAAAATTTTCTTCAGCATCTTCAGAGCAAGACCAGGTAACTCCACTTTCAGATCTGTCATAGTCCTCCATTTTGAAGTTCTGGCTGCGCAATTGTAAATATTCGTAATTTTCTGGCTTTTTGGAACTAGGTTGCATGTGCATCTGTTTTTTCAAACAAAAACAGATGCACATGCAACCTAGTTCCAAAAAAGCCTATCAACCTGATACTACTTGTTTATCCCTCCTAACTGTCTATAAGTATAACTGTTTTCTGTTAAGTTGGAAAGGTGTCTGGTTAAAAAGAAAAAAAAAAGTGTAAAACGAATATGTTTATGGACATGTTTCCAGTTCCAGACACCCAACAGCACAATGCAACTTTATTTAAAAAAATAAAAACTAAAAAAATAAATAATATTCTGGGGTGCTGTTTCTGATTCTGCAAACAAGTCAGATTCTTCCTGTTTTAGGATATCAGAGTGACATGTCAGAGTAACGTGGCTCACTTAGAGGTCTGGATTGGGTGATCACAGTAGGGATTCTCAAATTTTTAATTATGTATTGCCGTACTGTATGCTGGCATTGTAGTTTCACTACACTGATGTGTGAAAACAGGATAACAATACACAATCACAGTTCTGTTAAAAACAATGAAAGTAAGCAATACAATACAGTGCAACAGAATATTAAATATCATGACAATTAAAATATTAATTTCTAGTTTTAATGGTGAATTGCTCCTGTAAATTGTACAATAAATCTGACACCCCTCCAATATAAAACCAGCTATGTTTTGTGAAGTATCAATATCTGATCAGCAGTACTTACTAATTTATTACTAATAGGTAACGGTCAGTTTCAAATATCAATCTAAGCCAACTTAACTCATTTGAAGACATCTGAAGACATTGAAGCAAACAACTTTTTGGAATTTGGTTGAATTGATATGGAATGATCCATATGAAAACTTACCCGTGAACTCTGATGGTGCACTACCACAAGATTATCCACAACATTCAGAGCAAACTTGCCTGAGGTGTTCAGTTTCAGCACATGTGCCTTTTTACAGGATCCTTCTCTGTTGAACAAGTAAGCTTGGTTAAACAGGCAAATGTTTAGTGTTCACATTAACAATTTCCCATATTGCATATACACAGTTCCAAGAGTATATAACCTTGAGGTAAAGTTTTGGAAGCCCTGGAGGTAACCTGGTAACAGAACCAGTTGCAAATGGAATTAGCACTATTTCACCACTTCCTAACATGCACCAGCCAAAGAAACACCAAACCATAAAATCTAAATCCAATATTTGATATACGCAAATAACATAATAGGCAATGATGCATGTAGTGGAAGTGTTAGTGGAGGCTAAAAGGAGACTGTTGAAATTTGTTATAAATTATACAGTCTTCTTAAATTATAAACAATTTTTGCAATGAATGTGAAATTCTGTGTGTGAATTTTATCCTACATTCATTGAGGAGATGCAAACTTGACTGACTCTTAACTTGTTAGTTAGCTACAATTAATAGAATTAATTACCAAGTCAGAAACCTTTCCTGAACCTTTAGCATTGGCCTTAGTACCACAAATCCATGGCATTACTCAGCATGTGCCTTTTATAATTTAAGACATATTATATTTTCTTAGACAAACCATTTTTCCACCTTTCAATCTTCTTCAGCCTGACTTTCCATTGCAACTGACTGAAATGGACTCAAGCAAACAATTATTAAAAGATAACAATTTTCCCCATTGGCTCTTCCAGTTTGTTTTTAAATGAAGAGGCAGGTGCCCCTAATGCTTGTAGCCTCAATGTCATGTAGACCCCTCATCAACCCCCCGCAAAAAAAAAAAATTAAATTAAATTTTAAAAAATAATAATAAAATAAATTAAAAAAAAAAAAAAAAAAAAAGGCACAGACACAAAGAGTCGTTCAGGTGCCTCCCAGAGGTGAATTTATTACGGAATGTCCAAAATCCAAAAGATTGTGAGAATAAAAACATAAAATTACTTTATAAATAAAGATAAATATTTACAGACAGATATTGACAGACTCCAAGCTGAGTGGTCTCAGTTCCAAAATCAATTATTTTAGCCGAGCCAACGGCAAGATGTCTTTCACATTGCAATTTAAAAATTGGTATGTCCTTCAATATCTTAATATGATACACAGATTTATTATTTTGAACATTTTTCCACTGAAATTTAAATATATTTATTTTATACATATATTATTTAGGAGTGTAGCCTAAAAAAAGTACTGGAACTGTAAATGTATGTACCCTGTTTACAACTAGTAATTGATGTGAGGTTTGCTGCGTTGTTTTCCGTCATCCATCAGCATTTAAATGCAAAACCAGCCTAAAAGTAAATCAGTTTTTGTTTTAATTATGGGAAAGACAACTATTCAGCCACTTTTTCTGAATTACTGGTTGACTAGTAAAAATTAGTAATCTGAATGTAATTGGTTTGTTTTTTGTTTTTTCTCCCCCTTAGTCAGATTGGAAGTGTTTGGTTCTTTTTTGGTAACAGTTTATGTAGTTAAATTTTTTTATAGCTTGATTTTTGGATTGTAGATTTTAAAAAAAACCCGAAAACAAAGCTAACGCAATTTCATTTTGTTTTTACTTTGATGGGTTAAACAATCAGTGTTTCCCCTTCCATTATATTAGGCGCCCCCCGCCCAGAAGGTCAAGTTAATTTTTATATAATTTTATTTTCTATATAGCGCCAGATCACAACAGAAGTCATTTAAGGTTACCTTTCCTAGAGAACAGATCTATACCTTGTTCGTTTTTTAAACAAACTAAATAGCCTTATGTTATTTATCTTATTTACACGACGCCACGTCATTTCTGTCTCTACATGTTCGCGCGTTTACAATTCTCCCCTGCTCTGTATCGCGTGCGGTGGAGTTCCGCCCCGATGCGCGCGCGCACGCACACAGACACGTGCGCGCAAACAGGTGAGCGGTACACTCGCACCAGCGGACAGAGAGCGCGCGTCGGAGAATATGTCGCATCAACCACCTGAAAACCAGACAAAAATATCTGCATTTTTTAAACGCTCGCAGGGTGGTGAAGATGGCAACACTCGCTCTCCTGCGAGTAGCATCCGGAGTAGCTCTCCTGCTCCAAGTCAAAGTACAGAAAAGAGCCCAAATGCTGCACGCCCTGCCCCTGACAAGCAGTAAAAGTCCAGTTTTTTCCACAGGTTTTGACCCAGCTTGGCTGTTATTATATGTCATTATAAGAAACACACGAACACCATGATTCCTTTGTGTTTGTGTCGGTCAGTCCAAACCCAACCCCAGCCCCACCCCCGCGGGTCCGTCGCAACGACACCCGTCCCCCCTCCCCCACCCCCCGCCGCCAACTCTCACCCCCCTCGTCCAACCACACCGTCCCCCTGTCCATTCCCCCCTCCCCCCAAGTTTTATTATATAGTATGCACAAAATATCCTATGATGACAAAACAAAACTAATCTTGTAGTCAGCATCCAGTAACTTGCTAAAACAAATTGTGAGTAAAGATTATGGTTAAGAATCATAGACAACATGGACACAATGTGCTTGAATGAGAGTTAAGTAAAGCAAGTTTCTTTTCATCAACAGCTCTCTCATTTGATAACTGATAAATATCAGAAATATTTGTGAAGACTACAATTTGAGTTGTTAGACAAATTCGGCTTACCTGAGTAAGTGATATAAAACTACTTCTGCTCCTGAGCTGTTGGTAGTTCTTGTGTGATGTTTAAGATACATTACATAGAGCTCTCCATAACTATAACAGAATAAAGAGAGAGGGAGAAAAAGACTATGATGAGCACATAATTTTTATTGCTATGACAGACTATTGTCTCCCATAAATAAATTATATATTTGCAACAGAGATAAACATTAGAACATAAGACAAGAGCATTCATAAATGATCAAAACCAAACCACATAAAATACAACATGCACTCTACAAGCATAATTCTATCATACTCACATGGTGGCGACTGCAATGTCACGTTCTGAAAGTTTGGCTGGTTTGGGAGCCACTGGCAACTCAATCTCAAACTTCGGCATTTTTGACATTGTCCCATTCTAAAAAAATAATAATTAAAAAAAAAATCATATAAACATGCAAAACAATTCAGGATATTGATGCATATTACAGGAGTGTCCAAGATGGAATAACCCAGTTACTGAAACAATAAACAGCATGAAAGGTGAATCCTCTGGCACCTCCTGCTCTTAGAAGAGGGAAGAAAAAAAATAATAAATCAGTCTCAGAATTGTTGGCACGCTTGGTCAAGATAGGTAAAAATGTTATGTAACTGTTGTACATGAAAATCCCAAGAGATCAACAGTTTCTGAAATGGAACAGATAGTTTTAAATGTAAATTAAAGTAAAAAATACATAATAATTTGCTGCATATCCCTTGCTTGGGTGACCAACTGACCAACAAACTGTTGCATTCTTCATTTGTGATGCTTCTTAAGGCTTATACCATAGCTTCTTCAGTTGTTTGTTTTTTTTTTGGGGGGGGGGGGGGGGGGTTTCTCCCTTCAGTCTCCTCGTCAGGAGATGAAATGCATGCTCAACTGGTTTAAGCCCTGGTGATTAATTTGTTCTGTCTAAAACTTTCCATTTTATTTCCCCTGATGAAGACCCTTGTTGTGCTGGCAGTGTGTTTTGGGTCATTATCTTGCTGTATGATGTTCCTCCCAAAAAGAGCAAAAAGTGCAGACTTTTAATTCAGTACTTACATCCAAATCAGCTGAACAGCACTTTTTATGTAGTTCCCCGTCTTTAAGGGACCAACAGTAATTTGACAATTGGCTGGCAGTTCTATGGCCAGATGTATTATTCCTTCATTATTTCACTTACAAGTAAGCAGATAAAAGGTCTAGAGCTGATTTCAAGTGTGGCATGTGCATTTGGAATCTGTTGCTGTTAACGTTCAATATGAAGTCCAAAAGGCTGTCACTGCTCATGATCCGAAGCATATCACCTCATCTTATGGCCTGGGCATGTATGGCTGCCAATGGAACTGGTTCCCTTGTATTTATTGATGATATGACTGCTGACAAAAGTGTGTAGGGCTAGATTATCTGCTCAGATTCAGCCAAATGCTTCAAAACTTATTTGACATCATTTCACAGTGCAGATGGACAATGACCTGAAACGTACTTCGAAAGCAACCCAAGATTTGTTTTAAAGCAAACAAGTAGTTCTGCAATGGTGAAGTCAATCACTTGACCCGAATCCAATTAAGCATGTATTTCACTTGCTAAAATCAGGTAGGCTGAAGGTAAAATGCCCCAAGAACAAGCAGGAACTGAAGACAGCTGCAGTAAAGGCATGGCAGAGCATCACCTGGGAAGAAACACAGCTTCTGATGATGTCTATGGGTTCCAGACTTCTGGCAGTCATTGACAGCAAGAGATTTACAACCAAGTATTAAAAGTAAAATTTATTTTATGATTGTTAGTTTGTCCTATTAAAGGGGGTGGGGGCATAAATAAATTGCTGTAATTCCTACACCATTCACCTGATCTGGATGTAAACACCCTCAAATTAAAGTTAACACTTTGAGCTCATATTCTTTATTTAATTTAATCTCCAATATACTGTAGTAGACAGCTAATATAACACTATCTTTGTCAATGTCCTAATATGACTTGACTATAAGGGTAACACTAATTCTAGAGGGCACTGCAATTAATAGACAATAAGCCATTGTCTTTACTTATTTACCATCTGTCCCACTTAGTAAAAATCATTTTGTTGAACCATGTCTTTGTTATTACTCTGATAATGCACACAGCCAACAATGGGCCTTGTTGATAAATCTTTTAGTAATGTTGTAAGTGTTTGCATAAACCAAACCAAATTAAAAATTTCCGCCAGATTTGCAAAGGTTTCAGAAGCACTGATTTTCTTTGTACTCACATTTAGATGTTGATGAATACCAATCACCAAGAGCAGAGCACGTTCACGACACAGATGTGTGTTTAGTGACACCCACAAAACTCCACAAAAGGAAACGTATGAACACATACAGAAGCCATGGCAATGCAAGCAAGCAAAATTGTTCTCTTACCTGCACATCTACATCTGGACAATTAAAAACAAAATCCACTATTTCTGACTGTTTTGAAGTCAGACTGTAAAATTTTGTCCATCGATTTGCCAATTTTTTTTTTTTTTTTTTTTGCTAAACTAAGGATAACGACATACACTCTAAAATAGCAAATACACTCTTATTTTAAATGTGGTTTGTTGGAATGAGACTCCCAGTAACATCTGAAAATACCTGCACACAAAATCTGTTTCATAGTCAGAGCGATATTTTTTATATTGTTTTGTAAAACATATGAATAAAACAAAAAAGGAGATACTTTCTATTGTGATCTCATTTGTACATTAGGTGACCCCATGTGGGGTCATGACCCCTAGTTTGGTAAACCTTGCTCTTATAGCTTCTTGTGCACCAATCGGTCATTGGACATGTATAGGTCGGTAGAATTAGTGCTGTCTCTAAAGTGTTGAACAGCATTAAAGGAAGCTGTGGCAAACACAACTAATAATTCAGCTTTCACCCTCCAAAAGTTCTACCAGTCCCTTAATATCTGTTCCCGCATAAGCATGATGTGCATCAAATCTTCAGTCAGCTGAGCCAATTGCTTCCTTTGGGCTATGCACAAACAAGCCCCTCCTCCTTTTTTTTGAATGCCAGTATTTCTTTTGTCTTAACTGAATAACTGACCTTCTTTGTTGTAACATATGGGATTTGTGTTGGACTGCTTTCTTTAATTTTTCTTCATGCACAAAATTTTCACAAAATTGAAATAAGCTATTTAATCCTGACAGTGTAATCCATATACAAAAGTGCAGTAATCCATTTAAATTAGTTAGTCTTGTTGTATATAAATTTACACACACTCAGGAGCACAAGTTGGATACAAATAATTTTTCCGGAATGGTTTATCATGAATACCAAATTTCATGTGTAAATGCTCCTACAAACGATTTACAAAATTATTAAATTTGTATCTAGCCTGATAAACGAGGACCAACATTAACGGTCAATGATCTTCAGGTCATAATAATTATTACTTTCACTTATAACAGAGTAATACTTAGAAAACTAAATGTGTTAGACATTTTATACATATTGGTTAGTTATAGAATTTGTACATACTGTCTTATGATGCAAAGATGTACTGCCTTATGGTATATTATTTACTCAGACATTATTTAACAAGATTCTTACTTTAATATTGTAACTAAAAAAAGAAATTAAACATGTAAATAAATTTCAAGGGACTCTTCCATCACAAAGTATACATTACTCACTTTGAAGGCAAAGGGCTGCAGAATATTGCCTTGTACAGTCGTGGACAGCACAAGAACTGAAGTCTCTGGGCAGTATATATACCAGTTCACATTAATGCTCTGGCTCTTCAATATCTTCAGTGTTCGCTTTTCAGGCAGCACCTTTTCAGACAAAACAAATAAAACTATTATCTTATCAAAATAAATGCAGCATGCAAAACAACATATTAGGATTGCTAAAATGAGATACATTAGATAAAGATAGTTTTAACATATTCGTTGCTTCAACTTTGTTTGCACCTGAAAATCTAACTGCAATGTAACTGTACCTGGTAAAATTCTATCCCCTGGTCAGTGATGAAAACAATTTCATTCCAGCTGGTCCAACAAAAGCCCAGAACACTAGAATTCTTGGTCTATAAGTGTAAACAATAAATTTACACACAGTTTGTTTGTTGCCACAGCACTCAACCTGCTATAACATTGCTGTCTCTGAACATACCTTGCATTCATGGGAGAATTCCAAATGGGGAAAATCAGGAATGAAGTTAATGAAATCCTGAAAAACAAGGCTGTGTCATTTGATGTCAGGGGAAAAAAAGAAAATGTCATCAATATTGACAGCAGGACATTTCTGTTGCTGTAACTCTGATGGATTTTGGTACTTACCACTGTTTTTGGTGTTCGCTGAACAGCTAAAATTTTGTTCCCCAATGAAAACTTTATGCACTTTACCTCACCTTTGTCATCCATTCTGTATAGTAAATTGAAATACAGCAAATTTAGTTCAAGAAATGCCTGTTTCAATACATGCCAGATGACTAATATTTGCATCTCAAATATATGAATGTGGATTTCTTGAATAAATATTTTGAAAATTGAATTGGAACAGCAAAATATGTTGTAACAGCCCTGCTATACAGTAGATTGTGGCCAAAACATAACATGGCTATTTTAATGCAAGATTGTACAATAAACAATAAAAATAGTGACTGTCCGGAAATTAACTGACAGAGTAGCTGTATAATATAAGTGCATTACACATAGAAAAGGAGGTTTTTTGTGTTCTGATATTTACTTCAGTTCAACTGATAAACACACACATAACAGAGTTGTATATATTGGTGCTGATCCCTTTATAAACACCAAATAATACTTCTACTCTTAGATACAAGGTTTAAATTTTAAGAAAACTATTAATTTTACTGTTCATGATTAGTATTTTGAAAATTTATAGAAAATTCCCTGTACTATATACCTCAATTTTCTTTTAATTTGCCATGTCTGGAATATAACCACCAAATTTCATTTGGAAAGGACTTCCAGGATTAGAGATATAGGCATGTAAATAAAAAAAAAATGATAATATTAATTTTTGTGAAGCATAAAATCTTCATAAAATCAACATTAAAATATCGACAAGTAGACAAAAACCTGAATTTTTGCATGCATTTATTCTTATCCTGTTATTATGTACTATGTACATCCCAATTTTCATTTGCCAACAGGGTTGTAATTATTATGGGAAAAAAATACTGTGTATATGTAAAACAGCAATGTTTATTCACAAATTTACATATAATGTATTATAATATAGTACTTAGTAGTTAATATGTTAAGTACTAGAGAGACATTAGCTCAGCATAGTAAGTGAAACCTCATTCACTCAAGTCTGATTTTCAAACTTTACATTAATATCTTTAAGGACTTTGCTGATCTTGTATTGATGTCCCTGGCTTCCTGCGGAATCCTAGTCAAGACGTGAAAGCTTTCTGATGCCTTCTCCACAGACATATCCTCAGTCTTTACTTCAAAAAGTCACTTTGTTACACCTTAGTAGTGGATTCCACAGGGTTATTGGCGGCCTTGAAGTAACCTCTTGAACATAATTTCACCCCAAGTTTCACAGCTGCCTTTGTTATTTTCACCAAATGATCAGCCAGTTCAACTGAAACAACACAGAGTCCAGCTCTTACAGGTTATGTGTTTGTTGAAGGGATCACAACATTTTCTCTGGTATTCTTCAAATCGGCTGAGATAAATCACTCTACGATGAATGCTTAAATAATCTTCAGTACCAAGTCAACATAAACCTGTTCTTCTTTTGATGAGTTCTGCATTGTTTGCTGTAAAAGTGTTATGTTTAGTTGTTTCAACCTTACAGGTATGACTTAATTTTTGGCAGTCTGCTACAGAGTTTAGAAGTACACCAATAGAGCAAGGTAAAATGGATGCCATGATGGCCGTTAGACAATATAACTTGAGACAAATGGGCCTGTGCGTTGTCGTCACAGGTTTTATAGGCACAGAGGTTTGAGCAATCCCAAAATCAGATAAATAAACATAAATTAAACTTCTGGACAGCAGATAATTTTACTAATAACTGGTTTGTGGAGCATTCTTAGGGGAATTACCATTGCTTCCATATTGATAACATCAACAATAATTTAAGAGATATGGTTTTACAGAATTAGAAACATAGGAAGACAACCCTGTTGGTAAATGGCATTACTAGAACAATTGCTCATGCATGATAAAATTCATCGCTCTAGCACTCTGTCAACACTGAATTTTATGTTGGTTTTGTGAATTTTACCAATTTCAGCAATACTGACTTGTGTTTCTAATCACAAATAAGCACCAGATATTGTTATGAACTTGTGCTTTTACCCCGCACATAGCACAATACAAGGAAGAAAATAGGCATAGAGAATTTTCTATAATTTTTTAAAGTACTAGTCACCAATATCTGGTGTCAACAATGGTGGTAGTACAATGTTTTGGAAAAGTTCTTTGGGTTCACCCTCTTTGTCAGGTGTATGTTTTGTGTGCGCACACACAAGTTGTGTTCTGTTAGTTCAGTCTTTATGAACGTGCATGTACCCATTGGAGTTCTACTTTTGACTGGAACTATTTAAGGTGTTGGTGGCCATTAAGTAGTAATGATGATTAATAATTTGCAAAATCAGACATTTACAAATGGGAACAAGAAATAATATTTAGATGATTTTTTTTTTTTTTTAGATCATGTTTTTTTTTTTTTTTTTTTTTTTTTTTTTTTTTTTTTTTTTTTTTTTTTTTTTTTTTTTTTTTTTTTTTTTTTTTTTTTTTTTTTTTTTTTTTTTTTTTTTTTTTATACATTGTTGAGATTTACGTAATTCATTTAAGCTCTCTTTAACCATTTAACGAATGGGTTTGAGTAAAATTAACTAAAAAAAAAAAAGAAAACTGCTAGTTAAATTTATTTACATTTTTATGAGAATAATCCTTTGTGCCATGTAAACCTTAAATAAAAATGCTTAGTTAAATTTACTAAGACTTTATGTGTGAAAAATATTACTACAATTTTCTTGAGTAAATCTTACTCCAATATTTTTTTTCAGTGTGTAATGGCCCAACAGTTTGCATCTCTCATCACTACCTCAGTTCATTTAAATTCTCCTTGACTGACTAGAATATGTTGTTGCCATTAAGGGAACGGCCCTCTCCTCGCTCTGGTCTAATTTGATCGATAGCTATCAGTTTGTAGATGTGACTTCTCTATGCATACTAAGGTAAAGTTTGGTGTTCCGCAAGGTTCTGTTTTAGGACCCCAGCTCTTTTCTTTACATATTTTACCTCTGGGCAAAATAATCCAATATTTATGATTATCTTAGTTTGTCAAATTACTTTTGAGCCTGTGAAAATGACTGCTGACAGCTGTAATTGCTAAAGTGTTAATGCAAAATTTTTGTTAAACCCCTTGAATTAAAGCTGAAAGTCTACACTTCAATTGCATCTTGATTGCTTCATTTCAAATACATTGTGGTGGTGTACAGAGGCAAAATTACGAAAATTGTGTCACTGTCCAGATGTAAGTCAAAATAACTTTCACTTCTACCTCAGAAAAAGTCTTTTGCCTTTAATGAAGTTTTTTGTGTATCAGCTGTACCGTGCACTCACCTGGCATTCATATACATACACACGAGTATGAAGAAAATCAGTTTTTCCAAAACTTTTGTTCCGGCAAAAAAAATCCGGCAGAAATTTTTGCTCAGTTTGGCTTATGCAAACATTTACACAAGTTTACTAAAATATTGATAAGTGGGAACAGACATGAGGTAGAATTTACACTGGTTTTAAATTGAAGTTAACCCAGCAGTTGACTGCTACAGTTTTAAGCCAGGTTAAAAATGTATTTTAAATACATTTCGCTACTTTTGCTCTCACAGATGAAAACAGCACATCATATTTTTTTTTTTCATCATGAGTTAAGCTATATGATATCAGAATGCATAATGTGACTTGCTCACTGGTGGTAGATTGGTGGTTTGCACTGACTGATGCATAAGCAGAACGTAATTTTCTATTATCACAGATCTATTGTTAGAGAATCTTCACAGGTATAATCTGACAGGGAGAACACAGAGAGACTGAGAATTCAGACAAGATTTCCTGGGATCATCTCATACAGTGTGACAGGTAATATTCTTAAAACACTGTTGTAATCACACATTCTAAAACTGTCTTCGCAGAACTTACAACTGCATGACATCTAATCTAAGAAAGCTGACCTTAATCTGTCTTTTTTCACCATTATCTCCTCATGTTAAAAAATATAGGAGGATTTCCTTACACTTTGGGCCGTTTTCTATTCGAATTTCCAAGCTAGTAGGACATCTAGCTCTCATACTGTAACTCTGTATTACATTTTTTTGTGTGCTTATAAGTACATAGCAAGATTTCTACTCTTGCTGTCTACTGAGTAAAAGATGTACATTGCCACCTAGTAGACTGAGATCCTTACCTGAAAGCAATTGAGTTCTTATCTTCTGGGCCCTTGACCACAACCCCAGTGGCACCACCAGATCGCACAGCAAAAACCTATATAGTAGAAATGTCATATATATTTCATATGGATGCATAGTGGAAATGTCAAATATATTTCATATGGATGAACAATGAATGGCACCAATTTTTATTTGACATTGACAAGTGAGCAATCATAGTTTTAACTGTCAAGCTCCAAATTAAAATATTTGATTTGTTTTGTGCTTCTATTTGGCTTTTCCCTCCACCAGGTGTGCCTCCTCTATTATGTTTTTAAATAAAGTCTAAATACATACTTTTATGAATGTACACATGTACATTTGTACTCTTAACAGTCATTTATATTTACTGTGTTTCCATTTATTTGTTTTTCTTTACATTTATATTTTATATGCTATAAGTGCTACAGAAAAACATTTACCCTATCCTACAGCTTGAATCCCAGTGATGCCACAGCCATTTGTGACTGGGAGTTTTTGGATGGGAAGGATGTCATACACTCTCTCCCTTATCAATCACAGCAGCACTGGTCAATCATATCTGACTGTGAGCTCATGTATGCAGAAGGGAGCACATAGAACTTTCCTCCAAGTGCATTAGGCCACCCTGTGATGCAGCATGAGCAGCACTTTGAAAAGATGCAACTGGGTGGCTTCACATGTCTCGGTGGAATGCCCTCCCAGATTGGTAGCTGTCGTATTAAAGGGGAGAACTCTTGCCCAGCCTAGAAGGCCCAGGAGTGTCTCCACTTCCTGCGGACGCTGAAGAGAGCTAACCCTCCCTCCTATCCTCACCACCTTCTACAGAGGAACAATAGAGAGCAACCTGACCAGCTGTCTCACCGTGTGGTACAGGAACTGCACAGTTTCTGAATGCAGGACCCTACAGCGGATTGTGAGAAGAGCTGAAAAGATTATCGGTGTCTCTTTACCCACCTCCAATGTCTCTTACAGCAACTGCTACATCTGCAAAGCCTCCAGCATTGCGAACAACCCCTCTCAACCATCTCATGGACTCTTCACCCTCCTGCCATCTGGCAGAAGGTACAGGAGCATCCGTGCCACCACCAGCAGACTCTGCAACAGTTTCTTCCCTGGGGCAGTCAGATTATTCAACACCCTGCTGCCTCCCAACACTCACCTGGGCTAGTCAAACACCTAACCCAGTATGACTCAAAAACACTGCACACCGGCATTTTATAAAAGCTGCATCTGACGCGTTTTAATTATGGAACTCATTTGGGTGTTAATATTGCTGCTGTACTTACTGCTGTTACACTACTCAACAGTTTACAGTCAGTGTCCTGTGTATTTATTGTACTGCACATATTGTTCTGTGTATTTTTTGTCCTACACTCTTTATGTAGTCTTGCACACTTGTGTTGCACCATGTTCCTGAGGAAGCCTCATTTTGTTCAAATGTATACAAGCTATATAGAGGAATGACAATAAAAACCCACTTGACCTTAACTGGTGGGTAGGAATAGACTAAATTAGGGAGAAATTCAGGGAAGAAGAGGGGGGAACATGCATGATTATCAGTGATGGGCACCCTCCATATCAGTTAGCAACCCAACCCCCTGTGTAAAGCTGCAGGTCACTCCAGGTACCTGATGAGATGTGGACTCTACCTGTTTCTGCCCTCTGGATCTGCTTGGCACACCCGGATGCTCTACTTATGCTTGGAGCTTCATTCACCTTAGAATCACTCTCTGCTGTTGTGAATGGCTCTGCATGGCTAGCCTAAGGATTGCTGTGGATGGTACCACATGGATAGCCTAAAGATTGCTGTGAGACTGCTGTGGATGGCCCTGCACGGATAGCCTTAAGATTGCTGTGGATGGTTTCACTTGGACAGCCTGAAGATGCACTTCAGAAAAGTTTTTGCCCATGTCTCACTTACTAATTAGTGCATAACTTCACTTGGACGTGAGTGGGGCTGTCGGCTCTCAACATTCACCGATAACAGCCTAATCTTTCGCGACACATCACTAATCACAAGATTGTGTTCGTCATGCTGACGCCACACACCGAGAAACAAGGATCGTTTTTTCCAGTTTCTTTACAACTATAGGTGCAAATTCAACAAATCAAAATGCATTGTGTTTGTTAGGTAGATTTTTACATAACCCGAATAATTATTACTCTGTAACTGGGTATTTCTGTAATATCACCTAAAATGATATAGCTATATATAATATACATGATATAGCAAAATAGTATACTGAATCCTGGACAACTCTGTTACGTTATACACACAACACAAGGATGATGACTTGCGTTCGTTAAAGTTGCGACTGGTAGCTAACATAACTAGCTGGCTAGCAATGGCTAGACTTAAAGATAATCATAATACACTGAGAAATTAGTTAACGTTAGAAGCGTTGCAACTCTTTTTGTAGAGCATGTTAAACTAGCCTGTGGTTAACGTTTTATCTGAATTTGCATTCATCAGTGAATTTAGCGACCTAGCCGTGTCTGAAAACACATACCTGTTTATTAGCCTCGTCGAAAAATACGTTGTTGACACTCGATGCATTTTCAAACTGGACAGGGTTTTCGCTTAACTCTAAATAATAACCCTCACTCATCGCTCACAATACGTTACAGGTTCTGATAGCATAAAAATTACAAGTTACTTAAGTGAAGTCTGATACAACGCATAAACTACAAATGTCACGTGACCACATCACATGAACGCTGCCTTTCCCCGAAAGCGAAAATCTAGGCGTTTTCGCCTCGACCGCGACCGTTTTGCATCGCGCATGCGCACTACTGTTTGCTTAATGACGCTCCCTGATCTGTCATGAACGCGACTTTCCTAAACGTAGGACGGAGAAGGCTCATTAATATTTATAAAGGAAGCGCTATCTGATTGGTCGGTGAAACGTTCCGGGTCTGGCGTTCCATGTTACACGAATAGTAACGAGCCTTCCCCTGCCATTTTGGAAATCCGCTTACCGCACAGCAATGAAATGTTTGTCATTTCACAATATTTCACAGCCTCTTTACATACAGCATTAATTACCGCTTTAACTTTGTTTCTTATAAGATATTAATGTGGTACAGCACAAGGAATATTGTAAACAATGCAACTCCAATAATACATATGTAACAAACATTACTTAAAGAATTGTCTGATCTTTTTCTGACATAAATTCAAGTAACCACTTTTTTATAGATGTTCAGCAAACAGTGATGAGAGGGATAGTGTAGATTAACAGATTAATACGGGATTTAAAATAGAATAATACAACACTTTAAAGTATAGTATTAGGAATAGCTTCGCAATGACCACAGCAAATTATCTTTTAGTAACTTGAATTTTTTTACTGACTTAAAAACTATTTTAATAAAACTACATATAAATTATATTTTGCATTAAAACAGCTGAGAAACAAATAAAATATTGTTATTTAACCAATTTTGGAATATAGATTTATTTTTATATTGATTATCTTGGCTATTCCAGCTAAAAGTATGCTTATAAATCAGGTGAGTTGACCAAGATGGTGGTGCACAACCTAAGTCAATTAATGAAATCCCCTGCTGATATTGTGTTCTGCACTATTAAGTGTAGACCACTCTATGAGCCCTGTGAATTTTCATGTACCATAATTGCTACAGTCTACATGTCCCTCTGGATGCTAATGTGAAGTTAGCCATGAAAGAATTCTGTGCTACTATTAGCAAATTACAGCAAGGGAGCAAGGGAGCTGGAAGGAGCAGATTTTTCACTACACCGCCAGTTCTGGCACACTCTGTATCGAATCCGGCCTCTGTGGTTCCCCCTGATCGTCACCAGAGGTCGCCTTCACCCGAGTATTGACTTCTTACCCAAAAAACTCCAGTTCCCATCATCCCTTGCATATCACTGATTACGAGCTCACCTGCAGTTCGTTACCAGAACTATTTAAGCCTCAGTCTCACTCTCATTCTCTGCGAAGTCTTGTTTTGCCCTGGCAACATTTCTGAGCGCTACCTTCTGTATTTTTGGATTACCGTGTTTGACTCTGGACTGTTCTCTCTCGTTTGTGTTTGTTTGCTGCCTGTCTCGACCATCCGCCTGTCTTATTACTCTGCCTTTGTCTAGCCCCTGATTGCCCTGTTTGCTACCGATCGACCCTGCCTGTTCTACTGTGTTTTCCTTTGTTAAAAAGCTGCAAATGGATCCCCGCTCCGGTGACTCGTCGTTACAGAAGACTTCGCCACCTCTCGATCCAGCAGCCGTATACAGACTCTCCACCGAGGTCTCTGCCCAGGCGAATGTGCTAGCGGCCCACCAACAGCAGCTAGCGCGCCTCACGTCACTCACTGAGGATTTAGTAAAAACTTTACAAGCGCTACGGCTATCTCCAACAGAGTCTGCTTCGCCGCCACTAGACCCAGCACCCCAAGCACCTCCTCCGAGTCACGCTACGGCTAGCCCTCGCTTAGCTTATCCGGAGAAGTTTGACGGGACACCAGCTGAATGTAAGGGGTTTTTGCTTCAATGCTCTTTGTTTGTATCACAACAACCGGCGCTATACCCCACAGAGGAGAGTCGCATCGCTTTCGTGTGCTCTCTTTTAACTGGCAAGGCACTAGATTGGGCCACCGCCGTGTGGAGTTTTGATCGACCGGCTTTTCCCTCGTTTGAGGCTTTTCTACAGCGCTTCCGGGAGGTGTTTGATCTACCTAGGGGAGATGAAGGAGCAGGTGAACAGATTCTCACGCTGCAGCAGGGAGAGAAAACGGCAGCTGAGTTTGCCCTGTCTTTTCGCACACTGGCTGCGCAAACCGGATGGTCTGATGACCCCTTGAAACTGCTCTTTCGCAAAGGTCTCAATCTGGAGCTACAGGCTGAGCTCGCTTGTCGTGATGAGGGTAAGACCTTGGATCAGCTAATCAATCTCGCTATCCGCATCGACAATTTGATTCGCTCCAGGAGGCCCAGCAGGGCTTCAGCGTTCCGCCCACCAAGCCCCCCGTCTGTACCCAAACAAGAGGCTATGCAAGTAGGTCACACTCGAATCTCTCCGGAGGAGAGAGATCGTCATTATCGCAGGAATCTCTGTCTCTACTGCGGCCAACCTGGCCATATGAAGGTCTCCTGCCCAACAAGACCCAAGCAACCCGCTCCTTCTGCGGTGAGTCAATCGTCTCATGCTACTAAGTGTATCAAAGTACCAGTTAAACTAGCCACTAGTGGTAGTGTGATTGAGACAATGGCTATGATTGATTCTGGAGCGGCTGGAAATTTTATTGATGCTGACTTTGTGAAAGTTCATGACCTGCCTCTCATACCCTGTAAATCTCCTTTGGCAGTGGCGGCGTTAGATGGCAGACCTCTGGGCGCCGGCCAGGTCCGGTTCACCACCAGTGACATCTGCCTGATGACTGGCGCCATGCACTCAGAATCCATTCGTTTTTACATCATACAAGCTCCCCAATAGCCCAGTTATTCTAGGACTTCCCTGGCTTCAGCTGCACGAGCCGCAGATCTCATGGACCGAGGGCCAAATCACACACTGGTCAGCTAAGTGCTTTGCACAATGTCTTCAGATCCAGGAGCCGACGTTACTTGGAACGGCTACTGTCGAGATGGACCCGGTACATTCGGCTAATCTACCTTCAGAGTATGCCGACTTAGCTGAGGCATTCAGCAGGTCCAGCGCCACCCAGCTACCTCCGCATCAGCGCAGCGACTGCGCCATCGAGCTGCTCCCCAGCGCCGTACCACCCAAGGGCAGGATCTTTCCTCTCTCACAGACAGAGACGGAATCCATGAAGGCCTACATTGAGGAGGAACTAGCCAAGGGTTTCATTGTACCGTCCACGTCTCCCGTGTCCGCTGGTTTCTTCTTTGTTAAGAAAAAAGATGGGAGTCTTCGACCCTGTATCGATTATAGGGGTCTAAACGAAGTTACTGTCAAGTTCCGGTACCCTCTACCCCTAGTCCCACCAGCTCTTGAGCAGCTTCGCTCTGCCAAGTACTTCACACGTACTTCACACGTACTTCATACTTCCAAGTACAAGCTCGACCTGCGCAACGCTTACAATTTGATCCGCATAAGGGAGGGGGATGAGTGGAAGACGGCCTTCTCCACCACCTCCGGCCACTACGAGTACCGGGTTATGCCGTTGGGCTCGCCAACAGTCCCTCGGTCTTCCAGGCGTTCATTAACGATGTATTCCGTGACATGCTCGGTAGATGGGTCATCGTGTACATGGACGACATTCTCATCTACTCTGACTCTCTCGTAACGCACATTAGCCATGTCCAAGCCGTTCTGCAATGCCTGGTCTCTCACCAATTATACGCTAAAGCAGAGAAATGTGAGTTCCACCAGACTTCTACCACGTTTTTGGGATACGTGGTCAGTCCTGAGGGAGTGGCGATGGATGATCGTAAGGTACAGGCTGTTGTAAACTGGCCCCAACCTACGACTGTTAAGGAAATGCAGAGGTTCCTGGGGTTTGCCAACTTTTACAGGCGATTCATCTGAGATTTCAGTTCCATTGCAGCCCCTCTGACTTCCATGACTAAAGGGAGGGGAGGCCGCCTATCCTGGTCACCAGCGGCCAACCGAGCCTTCAGCCACCTGAAGGAGCGTTTCTCCACTGCGCCCATACTGCATCACCCCGATCCTGAACGAGAGTTCATAGTAGAGATAGACGCTTCCAGCACAGGTGTCGGAGCAGTTCTCTCTCAACGTCATGGCAACCCACCCAAACTCTTCCCCTGTGCCTACTTCTCTCGGAAGCTTAGCCAAGCAGAGCAGAATTATGACGTGGGGAACCGCGAGCTTCTAACAATGAAGGCAGCCTTTGAGGAGTGGCGACATTGGCTTGAGGGAGCCAAATTTCCCTTCTCAATCCTTACCGATCATCGCAATCTGGAATATCTCCGCACTGCTAAGAGGCTCAATCACAGACAGGCCAGATGGGCTCTATTTTTTATGCGATTCCAGTTCACAGTAACATACCACCCTGGTTCCAAGAACACCAAGGCCGATGCGCTTTCCGGTCAGTTTGAGTCAGCATACCTACCCCTCCCACCCGATCCCATCCTGCCCTCATCCCTCATCGTGGCACCCGTGCAATGGGACATCATGACCGAAATCGCAAAGGCCCAAGGCATGGATCCCATACCTGCAGAATGCCCACCCAACAGGACCTTTGTACCTCTTCCGTTGAGGAACCGAGTTATTCAGCAGGTTCATGACCTCCCCAGCTCCGGACACCCGGGAATAGCAGCGTCCATCCAACTTCTCTCCAACAAATTCTGGTGGTCCTCACTTCGCACTGACACCATTAAATACATTAAGAACTGTGCTGTCTGCAACACCACCAAGTCCTCAAAACTGGCACCAGCGGGTTTGCTCCAGCCTCTGCCCGTCCCTCAGAGACCCTGGTCCCACATCGCCATTGACTTTATCACTGACCTCCCTAACTCCAGAGGCAATACCACCATCTTTACCATCATCGATTACCACCATCCTTACAAGTCCTGTCGTCTGATACCTCTACCCAGACTACCTACAGCCCTAGAGGCGGCAGAGACGCTGTGCAGTTACGTGTTCCGCTTTTATGGACTCCCAGAAGATATTGTCTCGGACAGAGGTCCTCAGTTCACTTCACGAGTATGGGCAGCTCTCTTCAAACACCTCGACGTCAACATAAGTCTCACCTCTGGCTACCATCCTGAGTCCAATGGGCAGACTGAATGCCTCAATCAAGAAATCACGCGCTTTGTAAGATCCTACTGTCACCGCAACCAGGCGGATTGGAGCAGATAGCTGTTCTGGGCGGAATATGCACAAAATTCTCTGCGCAAACCATCCACCGGACTGACACCTTTTCAATGCGTGCTCGGATTTCAGCCTCCTCTCTTTCCCTGGTCCGGGGAGCCTACAGACCTGCCCGCAGTCGACGACTGGCTCAGGAGGAGTGAAACTACCTGGAACA
>CM040975.1:9060767-9079219 GCA_022985145.1 Pangasius djambal
TATGCAAACTGTTGTAATTCCTACACCGTTCACCTGATTTGGATGTAAATACCCTCAAATTAAAGCTGACAGTCTGCAGTTAAAGCACATCTTGTTCGTTTCATTTGAAATCCATTGTGGTGGTGTATAGAGCCAAAAATGTTAGAATTGTGTCGATGTCCCAATATTTATGGACCTGACTGTGTATATATATATATATCACACACATATACACACACACACACACACACACACACTTACTGTCCACTTTTAATAGTACCTGTACACCTGCACATTCATGCAATTATCTAATTAACCAATCATGGTGCAGCAGAGCAATCCATGAAATCATACAGATAGGTCAAGAGCTTCTGTTAATATTCACATCAGACATCAAAATAGGGGGGAAAATGTGATCTCTGTAGCTTTAATCATGGCATGGTTGTTGAAACTGAAAGACTGGAAAGACATCTTTGTTAAAGACTAGAAAAAGACCAGGTGAATTTTTTTCGTCTCTAATCTTCAACTGTCCATTTTAGCCTTAGATTCTTGTTCGTAGCTGACAGGAATGGAAACCAATGTGGTCTTCTACTGTCGTAGCCATCCACCTCAATGTTCGATGTTTGTGCATGCTGAGATGCTTTACTGCTCACCACGGTTGTAAAGAGTGATCATATGAGTTACTATATCCTTCTGATATTGAACCAGTCTGGCCATTTTCCTCTGACTTCTCTTATCAACAAGGTGGTTCCACCCACAGAACTGTCACTCACAGGATGTTTTTTGTTTTTTTGCACCTTTCTGTGTAAACTCTAGAGACTGTTGTAGTGCTTCCTAAATATACATCTGCGGTGCTCTCCCATCAGTTGGCCTTGTGCAGTCACAGCATTTTGCCAATCATGTTCTCTTGCTGCATCCATGGTAATGGCAAAGTAATCTGTCAGAAGAGTTTGAAGATGGATGCAAATGCAGTTAGCTTTAATCACAAGGCTGGTTAAAAAAAAAAAATTATATTCAAAAAACATGGTCCACATGTGACGTGACACTTTGAAGTGGATATATGTACAGGAAGTATATTAAATAACAAAACAAAAAAGTGTCTATATACTTATATAAGTGTATACTTATATATAATGTCAAGCGCTTCAGTTATGTTCACATCAATGGTAGATGTGACTTGGATATTGGTACCAGATGGGCTATTTTGAGTATTTCAGAAACTGCTGATCTCCTGGGATTTTTACACACAACAGTCTATAGAGTTTACACAGAATGGTGCGAAAAAACAAAAACAACATTGAGTGAACGACTGTTCTGTGGGTAAAAACACCTTGATAAGAGAGGTCAGGGGAAAATGGCCAGACTGGGAGGATTAGTAACTCATCAGCTAATTTAATAATCTTAATTTTAAAATGTACTTCCTTTCTGAGGTTGCAAAAGTAATGATTTTGTTCTGTTGTTTTTTTTTAAAAGCATCTCTGACTGTGACTGGTCTGCGTTGTGAGCGTCTGTCTGGAGGAAATGCTTTGGCTTTAGTTTGGGATGCTCCATCTGGGCAATGGACAGGAGTAGAAGTGCAGATGAAGGGAAGAAACCCTCAGTACTTGAATGGAACAAGGCTCGAGTTCCATGATCTTCATCCTGCCCTTTGGTACGATGTGACACTGAAATTATGTTCAGGAGATGTAAAGAGTGCTCCAGTTTCAATCAGCTGTCAGACTGATCCAAGAGGTGAGGTCTTTAGAAATATTTTAACTTTTAATAGAAATAGTTTGGGGAACATAAGGCATATGATTTAAATATGCTTTAATTGGGACATAGCAGTTGTTTATATATTATTTCAGTGTTTACAAATAGTAACACATTTCTTATTTTTTTCTTCTCATTATTGGCTTGAATTTATGTGCAATATATTGTACACTTATGTTTGTGGTTATTAGCCTCTCACTAAAATATTAAATTTATTTTAAGAAAATAAAAAAAAACAAATTCTAATAAAATCATTCATATAAGAATTATTATATATTTGATTATGTAAAATACACTCATTGTTCACAGTCAATCATTTGGCAGCAGCACAATGCAAAAACTGTTGTGTTGAGACTGTTCAGTTTCTAAAATACTAGCCCATTTGGCACCAACAACCATGGCATCATTAAGGTCACAGAGATCACATTTTTACCCTGTATCTGCATGATTTTATGCATTGTGCTGCTGCCATATGATTGGCCAAATGGGTAACTGCATAAATGAGCAGGTGTACAGGTGTTCCTGTTAAAGTGTACATAAGCAGTGGGTTTGGATAGTATTCGTACTACTTCAGTTTTTGAACATTTTGTTGTATTCCTTTGGATTAAGTTTACTTTTTGCCATCAATATGCACAAAGTACATAATGACAAAGCAAAAACAAGCTTTTAGAAAAATTTGAAAATTTATTTAAAATCAAAAACTGAAATTTCGTATTTAGATAAATATGCAGATCCTTTGAGTACAATTATAGAAGCACCTTTGGCAAGAATTGCAGCTTTGAGTCTTGGGTAAGTCTCTACAAGCATTGCACACCTGGATATGGGCATTTTCACAAAATGGATGGCATTAGCTTGTTGGTGAGTACCTGGGGAAATTCAAAGCTTTGGAAATGGTTTTATACCCTTGCCCAGATCTATGTCTTGACAATTTTATCAGGGAGGTCCACAGAGAGTCCTTGGATTTCGTGGCTTGGTTTTTGGTCTGATGTGAATTGTGGGACCTTATACGTACAGGTGTATGCCTATTCAACTGAATTTGCCACTGGTGGACTCCAATAAAGTTCTAAGGATATCTCGGGATCATCAATGCAAACAGTGTGAGCTCAAGCTGCATTTGGATTACCTTAGCCAGTAGCCTTAATACTTAGCTAAATGTTTATTGTTATTATTATTATTTTTAATAAATCTGCAAAGATTTAAGAAACATGTTTTCACTTTGTCTTTATATATTATTGCATGTAAATAATCCATTTTAAATGAAATATATACTAAATAAATACTTTACACAAACTTTATTTTAAAAAAGTGTTGTTTTTTTTTTTTTGTTTTTTTTTAAAGCGTCTGTATGGCTATACAGAAAAAAACTTAATCCCTACTGTGGTGATGTTGGGTTGTTTTTTCCCTAAAAGCCTTGGGAACCTCCATGGCATACATGGACATTTTACATGAAAATTGGATTGCCTCTTCTAAGGAGCCATAAATTGGTTCTTCTATGATCCAAAACATACAAATCCATGCATGGACTTTTGACACGGTCATGACATTTCTCTGGGCTGCCAAAATTAATGTTAATGCATACAATTAATTTTAAAATCATTATTAATCTTTAATCACATTAGCACACAGCCATTGCTAAGATATTGGCCAAAGTAGACACACACTAGGACAATGTAATTTTAAAATCACATTTTAAAATCATAGGCTATTGTTACTGTACTTAGGTCATTAAGCATCTGTCCTGTTTTTTATACTTTGTGGTTATATTAGGGTGGAAATTAAAACTGAGAAAACTGATGGACAGGAAAGGTCAAATTTTATTCTGTTCTTTTCATTTTAAAACACTCCCAGATGGATGAATGGTGGTGTATTTTCAGCCTTTGTCTTTGTGAATAAGTATCACAGAAGTACATCTTTAACCTACCATTTAAGCACAACAGTGGAATCACATTGGAACATCAGCCTATATAGCTGTAGATGGGATTTACATGTGTTATTTATTGCACTAATGACCATTATCTACATATTACACTCACTGAGCACTTTATTAGGAACACTATATTAATACTGGGTAGGGCCTCCCTTTGCTCTCAAAATAGCTTCTATTCTTTGTGGCATGGATTCCACAAGACTTTGAAGAAAACATTCCCCACACCATTATACCACCTCCAGCCTGGACTGTTGACACAAGGCAGGTTGGGTTGGCATCTGCCCCTACCATTTGTGTGGCTGAGCAGAACTTGAGATTCATCAGATCAGGCTACATTTTTGGTGAGTCTGTGCCCACCGCAGCCACAGCTTTCTGTTCTTGGCTGAAAGAAGTGGAACCCGAGGTGGTTTTCTGCTGTTATAGCCCATCTGCTTACAGTTTTGACTTGTTGTGTATTCTGAGATGTGTTTCTGTTCACCACAATAGTACAGAGTGGTTGAGTTACTGTAGTCTTTGTCAGCTCTTCAATTGGACAATGCTCTTCATTTGTCACGTTGGACGCACAGCTTCTCCTTATAGTAATTGGTAAACCTTTCAAAATCATTTTTCAAAAAAATACTGAAACTGTAATGCCAAAAACTGTAAACTGACATGTCAAGCTTAAACATACCGAGGACAGGCGGAATCACTTGGAGCTGATGCCACTTTGTGGCATGAAGTGAATAGTTAGTTCTCAGAGTTGATGTGTTGGAAGCAAGAAAAATGGGCAAGTGTAAGGATCTGAGTGACTTTGGCAGGGGCAAATTGTGATGGCTAGACGACTGGGGTCAGAGCATCTCCAAAACTTGTGGGGTGTTTCTGGTATGCAGTGGTTAGTTCCTACCAAAAGTGGTCCAAGGAAGGGCAACTGGTAAACCGGTGACAGAGTGATGGGCGCCCAAGGCTCAGTGATGCATGTGGGGAGTGAAGGCTAGCCCTTCTGGTCCGATCCCACAGAAGAGGTACTGTAGCACAAATTGCTGAAGAAGTTAATGCTGGCTATGATAGAAAGGTGTCGGAACACACAGTGCATCACTCTTTTTCCCAGGGTTCTTCATTGTTGTTGATTTTTAGTGACTTCACTGTCAGTTATTTTATGGCAACATTATTAATATGGCAGGGTCGATTGACTGTACTGTACATTATGTCTTTAATAATTAATTGATAAATTTGTACTTCCACCACTTCATACTACTGTCTTTACTTTTGCAGCCACCCAAAATGCATAAACATACCATACTTTTCAATTTAACTTTACAGATAATGTGGTGATTTTATTTAGCATATTTCCAACCCCCCATGAAATTCATACTGTGACGACCAATGGTGCAGCCAGGGATTAATCGTAATTTATTGGGCTATGCATTTCATTTCAGTGGTAACAAATGAGCAGAGTATCAAAAGTCTTGATGTAAACACATTATGTATAGAACAGGGGTGGAAAATTCTTCGTTAAGCTATATATGTACTATTTTGGAAGACTTGTACTTTACTCAAGTAAATTTTTGGCCCAATAGTTCTATTTTTAAAACAGTAGCCATACCTTTAAGTGCAGTTTCTCTGTACTGTTTGCACCCGTGGTATAGAATAAATTATTAGTAAATTAGAGTTAAAGTAAAACTGTATTTTGTAACCTACTCTGCAGTTAATTATTACATGATTCATTCATGTCAAACATGTACCTCTTTTTTTCAGGAGTGATAGCAGGAGTCATATTGGTTCTTCTGTTCATGGTCTTCCTAATTTGTCTTGGATTTGTATATCACAGGCAGTCTGTCCTCAACAGGTTAGCATTTTTTCCTTTATTTTTACATAATTTGTGTGCACGTATGGAAACTGAAATGAACTCCATAAGTTAGTGTATTTTTTTTTCTCCTTTTTTCCTGTTCAAACTTTGTAGAAAAACTCACTCAGAGGAAGGTGAATGTAATGCTCCTGTTCCGGCAAAACAGCAGTCATCTGATAGCAGGAAGCACCTTGGCCAGAGACTGAATAAGAAAAAAAGTGTTAAACCTATTCAGGAAAACCCCTACAGTAATCCTAGTACTCCTAGCCACCAGTAAAGAAAGTAGCAATATGTTGGAGCAAACTGAATACTTGCATATTTTCCTTGTTTTACAGGCATGTCAGAGATTATTTCCATGTACTGATTTCTAGTTCATGTGTTTATAGTAAGTATTTTCTAAAAATGTTTTAATAGATTGGTCATTAAGGACCTTCTAAAAAATATTTATATTGGAAACAAGATAGCCTGCTGCTTAAACAGTCATGTAAAGAATAAGCTCAAATAACCTAATTAATTTATGTATTTTCATTACTTTGGCTTGGGTTGCAGGCTTATCAAAAAAGAATGGAAGTAAAAGAGAATCTTTGTCTTCTGCATTTTAACATGGACAATAAAGGATACTTTGGGTGTTGACTAAAGAACCTTGTACTAGAGAAAAAAACATATCTTAAGTGAAGTTTGTTAAATGAAATAAACATAGATGTAGACTTCAGGAGCAGGCCCTACCCAGAAATTATTGATATCTGACGATTCCATCATCATTTCTGAAGAAATGGCATAGAAATCTGTTTATACAGTAGGTTCATAAAGTATTCAGAGCCATTCAGTTTTTACATTGTGCTATAGATTTAATTCAATTAAAGCAATTGATTTAATTTAAATGGATTCAATTTATTTCTTTGCCCATTAATCTACACACAGTAATCCATAATGACAAAACAAAAAGCATGTTTTTAGAAATTTATTAAGTCAAAAACTAAAATCTCATTTAGCAAAGTATTCAAACCCTTGGCAAAGGCACTCCAAATTGACTGCCTGAAATCTGGAACTCATGGACATCATCAAATGCTGGGTTTCCTCCCTTGAGATGCTTTGCCAGGCTTTACTGCAGCTCCCTACAGTTGCTGCTTGCTTTCGGGTCTTTCTGCCTTCAGTTTTGTCTTTAATAAGTGAAAAGCATGCTCAATTGGGTTGAGGTCAGGCGACTGACTCGGCCATTTAAGAACCTTCCATTTCCGAACTCTTGGGTTGCTCTCGTGGTATTACCTGGGTTATTATTGAGTTATTATCTGTACTGTGAAGCTCTGTCCCAAGTTTTGCAGCATTTGACTGAATCTGAGCAGAAAGTATAGCTCAATACACTTCAGAATTCATCCTGCTACTTCTATCAGCAGTCACATCAATAAACACCAGTGACTAGTTCCATTGGCAGCCATACATGCCGATGCCATAACAGTGCCTCTACATGGTTAACAGATGATGTGGTATGCTTTGGATCATGAGCCCTTCCTGTACTTCTCCATACTATTCTCTTCCCATCATTCTGGTACAAGTTAATCTTGCATCAGAACTGGTCAAGCTTTTTTAGAGTTCTTTTTTAATCAAAGTCTAATCTGGCATTTCTGTTCTTGTGTGTTACCAGTGATTTGCATCTTAAGGTAATCCGTCTGTATTTACATTCATGACGGCATCTCTTTATTGTAGACTTTGACTACCTCCTAAAGGGTGTTCTTGACTTGGCTAGATGTGTGAAGGGGGTTTTTCTTCACCAAAGAAAGAATTCTGTGATCATCCACTTCAGTTGTCTTCCATGGTCTTCCAGGCCTTTTGGTGTTGCTGAGCTCACCAGTGCATTCCTTCTTTGCTCCTTTCCTTTCCTTCCTTACTTCACTGATGGTAGCAAAATTATGAAAATTGTCACTGCCCAAATATCCATCGACCTGACTGTACATTTTTAGACATTCACATTTTAGATACTGAGATATAAGAATAGGTTATGGTATATTAGCAGATTTCCATGAGGAAAGCAAGACATAGCTTTGGGAATTAATGTTGAAGTGATCAGTACTTAATCAGTAGTTATTATAAAATAGCCATAGTTGGCTAGTAGTTCTTTAGGAGATATGATAGACTCAGTAATTACTGCTTAGTTAATAGGGAATTCCTGAAGTTCTTAATAGTTATTAAGAGAAACATAAATGTTAATGAAGAGCTACTCATTAGTTCCTGCATAGTCACCTATGAATTATAGAACAGTAAGATGTTACCTCACATTGTATGTTATCCTCACACTTCTCAAAAACAATGCATTACCAGTTTTCATAGTTAGTAAGCTCACTCATGCTAGCTAATGAGCTGTTGGGTTTTAACTATGAAGTTGCAAACTAACCTTACTTGATTTTTTTTGAATGATCTGCTGAAATCTCCTCACCAATGCAAGACACCATTCAAAATAAATTTTGTGTACAAATCACCAGTAAAATATCTCTATGCATTTTTATGCTTACTACCTAGGGAATGTGTGTTCCTATTGCAACATCTGCTCCTTATTGTGCCATTCTCCCACTGTTCAGCAAGTGGCCACTTGTTTGACAAGTCTTGCACACTTCTGAGTTGTGAGAAGTCAAAAATGTTAAAAGGAGTATTGAAATAGGTGGTTTGAATACATACCAAAAAAAGGTTCCCAAAAAGGTTTCAACGATTTGTAACAATAATAGAAATCTGAGTGTCATAGAGAACCATTAAAAATCAAAATAAAAAAGCTTCCCTACGGAGACCTTTGTCTCAATAGATTGTTCTTTTGATATTCCATTTATGTCTTCTTTTACGTAGACTTAAAACAATGAAAATGACGTGTGTGTGTGTGTGTGTGTGTGTGTGTGTGTGTGTGTGTGTGTGTGTGTGTGTGTGTGTGTGTGAGATTTTATATATAATATTTATATATATATACACACACACACACAGTGACCCATTGAGCCTGGACTCCACAAGACCTCTGAAGGTGTGCTGTGGTATCTGGCACCAAGACGTGATGTTACCAGCAGATCCTTTAAGTCCTGTAATTTGTGATGTGTGTGTGTGTGTGTGCGCGCGTTTATCATGAGCTATTATACATATATTCATACACACAGTGGCATGCAAAAGTTTGGGCACCCCTGGTCAAAATTTCTGTTACTGTGAATAGTTACGTTGAATAGTTAAGATGAAACATTCTTTTTAATATTTTAAGCAAGATTAGTCTAATATTTCTGTTTTATACAATTATAGAGTTTAAAAAAAGGAAAGGCGCACCATGCAAAAGTTTGGGCACCCCAAGAAATTTGAGCTCTCGGATAACTTTTACCAAGATCTCAGACCTTTATTAGCTCATCACAGCTATAGCTTGTTCATAACCATCTTTAGGAAAGACCAGGTGAATCAAATTTAAAAGCTATATAAATACTCTTCAACCTCAAGCACTCTGAAAATTAAAATAATTAATGCCCACAAAGCAGGAGAAGACTATAAGAAGGTAGCAAAGTGTGTTCAGGTAACATTCAGGTAATGTAATTAAGAAATGGCAGTTAACAGGAACGGTGGAGGTCTAGTTGAGGTCTGGCAGACTGAACACTTTCCGAAAGAATTGCTCATAGGATTGCTAAATAATCGATAAAAAAAGGCAAATCAAACCCCTCCCCTTTCACTGTAAAAGACCTTCAGGAAGATTTAGCAAACTCTGGTGGTGCACTGTTCTACTGTGCAGCGACACCTGCACAAATATGACCTTCATGGAAGAGTCATCAGAAGAAAACCTTTCCTGCATCCTCACAACAAAATTCAGCATCAGTAGTTTGCAAATGAACATCTAAACAAGCTTGATGCATTTTGGAAATAATTCCTGTGGACTTATGAAGTAAAAAGTAGAACTTTTTGGCCACAATGAGCAAAGGTATGTTTGGAGAAAAAAGGGTGCAGAATTTCATGAAAAGGACACGTCTCCAACTGTTAAGCACAGGGTGGATCGATCATGTTGCAGACACTAGCACGGGGATTATTTCACTGGTAGAGAGAAGAATGGATTCAATTTAATACCAGCAAATTCTGGAAACAAACATCAGACTGTTTTAAGAAAAAAAGCTCAAAATGAAAAGAGGATGGCTAATACAACAGGAGAATGATCCTAAACACACCTCAAAATTGACAATGGACTACCTCGGGAGGCGCAAGCTGACGGTTTTGCCATGGGGGTGTTACTAAGTACTGACCATGCAAGGTGCCCAAACTTTTGCTTCAGACTCTTTTTCCTTTTTATTTATTTTGAATCTCTTGTGGAAAAAATGAAAGAAAAAAAAAAAAACATGATATATGCTTTCTGAAAATGTCAGTGTAGCTCTATTCACTGTAAATTTCTTAGATCTATCAACCAAGGTTACTAGGTTTTTCTGTTCCTGTGCTTACTTGCATTACTTATTTTGCACAGAGTGCATTTTGTACTTTTTGGAGCCATTCAGAGTTCCACTAGCTTGATTTAGGCTCGCTCATTAGCTTGCTAGCTTTATCTCTCACTCCTGTACTGTCTGCAACTGTTTTGTTGCTCAATACTGCACTAAACATCACTGAGTCCCTCCATGCCCAACTGTGGCTGATAAGAGCAAGAAGCCAAGAAAGCAATCAGTGTCTCTTTCTATACAACCTGGTGTCAGTTTTGGCTCAACTGAAATTGCTGATCCCGTAACTACAACTGCATAGCAGAGTCTCCATCTCATTCTTCAGAGGGACCCAATGTCTATAGCCATGCCTGGGAGACCCATTTCCAGTCTTGCAGTGAAATAAATTTTTTTGTGATGTACAACTCCAGCTTCAGTGCAGGATTGGAAATGTCTCCCAGTCTATGACAACCACCCTCAGAATGGTGGCAGCCATTGTAACTTGCAGCACAGTATGTGCTCTTTCGAATGACACTGGTCACTGTGCCACAGTGAAAAGATGTTTTTGAGAGTGATAAAGGAGTTTTGATCTGCTATACAGTGTCTGGGGTCCACAGCAAAGTGCAGATTACAAGCAGTTTAGTCTAGGCTGCATATCTACTTGCTGGTGACATTTGCATCACGTCACTGTTGGTTTCACCAGTGATTTCAAAGTGTTGCATTCAATGCTCCAAACCCATACTGATGACATTCCGGTTAGGTCTTATGACCTGGACCAGCCACAAGCGCAAAGCCTGGCTCATTGGCTAGGCACCCACATAAATTCTGTTGACCTGTTACACTCTCAGGTCCACAGCAGCAATATTTTATCCAATTAACTTTGCTTGGCATCCCTCTGGAGTTTGTCATCACATTCTTTGATTCACTTTTAAGTATGACAAAGCTGAAAAAAACACAATAAATGAACTCTTCAAGCTCTTACTGTGTGTGTGTGTGTGTCTGTCTGCCACACTTGCCAATGGAAGGGGCAATGTTAGCTTTGGAGACCCTTTGTAGACATGTCACAGTGTAGAGATGGCAGCAGTGCAGACTTCTTGGAGCAGCAACTAAGTAATGGTAGTGGCTGTGTCCCCACCATGACGTCCACCACCCAGTGGGCCAGTCTCTGTTTAGACAAGGGAGCTTCCTGTGTCTTTCTTCCATGACAGATGAGTAGTCAACTGATCAAACAGAACCATAGGTGGGTTAGCTCTTCATGGCATTATAACATAGGTTATCCAAGTGATTCTCACTGCCCCTGGCTGTTAGGAAGAGTTAAATGTTTTTAACTGGGGTTCTGTAAACACCGGGCAACCATCAGGGTTCCCTATTGTTCTGTCATTCGGAACCAACCAAGCAGTAACTCATGCAATGGTCAGGAGATTGGTTAACAAAAGTGGGTCAACAGAAACCCAGGGTTCAACCACAAGGTCACCCTTGACATAACCATGTGACATAAGACGAGCTTATCCCCAAGGCATGTAATTCTTCCACTTTTGCTGAAGTGATCGCTAGCAAAAAGGTTTTAGAGAGACCCTTTTCAGTTAAGCAACCTGCATGGGCTCATAAGGGGGTTCTTTTGGGACTGCAGTACAAGGATGAGATCCCATGTTGGGCACTGAGGGAACATGGTGGACAAGGGTGCTTTACTACCTTCAGAAATGACACATTTATGACCTCCCAATGAGACACCACCCACAGTGTTACGACACCCTTTAATGTCTGCCACCAGGGGTTAAAGTCGCATTTGGAAGACGTTATAACTCTGACAGTGACTGGGGAGGAGGTTGCAGTTTCAGTTGGATCTCATTCCACATGAAGAAAAAACACAATTGTTATGAAAAAAATCTTAAGGCCAGGAGGCAAGTGCCCACACCTCAGGTGGATAGGATGAGGAGCACTACTGCAAATAAACTGGGACATAGATTGGGATAACCTGGAAAACAAATTAAGCATTGCAATAAAATACTGTTATGGCCACCAGCAGACTAATAGTGAGTAAAATCAGGAAAAACAGGCAAGCAGCAGCAAGGATTGCTTCAGTCATCAGTCAAAATTGACAGATACAAACAGATCACAAACTATTCAAAACAGGATCAACAAGCATAGGTACAGAGAGAGAGAGTAATGCGGCAGATTACAATTTATCAGCCTCAAGAATAAGAAATTTGCAAAGAACATGCACAGAAAGATAGCAGCTTCTGAGAGAACTATCTTCAGAGGAATCCAAATTTAATTTGCAGTTATCTGATGGTAGAGGGTTTGTGTGGAGAAAGCCAGGAGAAGAACTTGTTTTTGCTCCAACAAAGAAATTATTCAAGTGACAGAAGTTTATTTTTCAGCAGGATAATGATGCAAATCATACCAGCTGCCCTTTTATTGCCAAAAAGACGGTTCAAGACTTAAAATGGCCCTCCCAGAGCCCTGATCTATACAGCATCTTTGGAATGCAATGGAGATGTCCTATGTGGACAAACAGTTTTTTTTGGCTGAAACCTGGAGGAAGCTTCTACCATAACTGTTACAGAAACTGGCTGATTCCATGGCCAGACACTGTCAAAATGTTCTGTGAAATAAAGGATGGCATACTAAATACTAAAACACTGTAGCTGATCTTTAACAGAGCCACAGTTGTCTAAAATGTTTTTGTATGCTGTAGTATTAACATTATCCTTCACAGGATCTAAGGGGCCAAGCTGAAATCACCCTGATAAACAGCCCCATACCATTATTCCTCCTCCATCAAACTTTACTGTTGGCATATGTGTGTATATACACATATATACAGTATATACAGTCAGGTCCAAAAGTATTTGGACAGTGACAGAGTTTTTGTGATTTTGCCTTTATACACCACCACAATGGATTCGAAATAAAACACTCAAGATGTGATCGAGGTATAGACTTTAAGCTTTATTTTAAGAGGTTCCACAAAAATATGGCATTTACCATTTAGGAATTACAGCCATTTTCAGCAAAGTACTTCCTGACTGTATAAAGTCAGGTTTATAAGTATTTGGAGAGTGACCATTTTTGTAATTTTGCTTCTGTATACCACCACAATGGATCTGAAATGAAGCAATCAAGATATGATTAAAGTGTTTAGTTTCAGCTTTAATTCAAGGGGTTTAACAATTTTTTGCATTAACTATTAACCTGTTTCCTCATTATTTCATATCATTTTATATACTGATCAGCCATAACATTAAAACCACCTACCTAATATTGTGTACGTCCCCCTTGCGCCACCAAAACAGTTCTGATCCGTTGAGGCATGGACTCCACAAGACCTCTGAAGGTGTGCTGTGGTATCTGGCACCAGGAAGTTAGCAGCAGATCCTTTAAGTCCTGTAAGTTGTGAGGTGGGGCCTCCATGTATCGGACTTGTTTGTCCAGCACATCCCACAGATGCTTGATCAGATTGGGATCTGGGGAATTTGGAGTCAACACCTTGAACAATTTGTCATGTTTCTCCAACCATTCCTGAACAATTTTTGCAGCGTGGCAGGGTGCATTATCCCGCTGAAA
Organism: Pangasius djambal; assembly: GCA_022985145.1. NCBI lineage: Eukaryota > Metazoa > Chordata > Actinopteri > Siluriformes > Pangasiidae > Pangasius > Pangasius djambal. The sequence continues at coordinate 9,074,221 of CM040975.1, forward strand.
GAGGCCACTGCCATTACGGAATACCGTTGCCCTGAAGGGGTGTACTTGGTCTGTAACAATGTTTAGGTATGTGGTACATGTCAAAGTAACATCTACATTACATTTACATTTATGGCATTTGGCAGATGCCCTTATCCAGAGTGACTTACAATAATGCTTTGAAGTCTATCAAAAATACATTCTGATATTGGCTCACTAGGTCACAAACTAGGAATACCATCAGTCCAAAACTCTGTTGGGGAGGTTTTTCTTTCTTTCTTTCTTTTTTTTGTGTGTAAGTGCTAACTTAAGTAAGAGGACGTCGTTTGAAGACTGCCAGTGACTCAGCTGTTCGGACATCTAGGGGAAGTTCATTCCACCACCTTGGTGCCAGAACAGAGAAGAGTCTCGATGCATGCCTCCCTTGTACAGAGGTGGTGGGACCAGTCGAGCAGTGCTAGAGGATCGGAGGGAGTGTGGTGCCGCGCGAGGTGTGATAAGTGCTTTGAGATAAGTGGGTGTTGGTCCACTTTTGGCTTTGTAGTCAAGCATCAGTGTTTTAAATCTGATGACTTTAATGATGATGATTTAAAACCGAAGGCGAGATCAGAGAATTGTCTAGGGAGATTGCAAGATCTATCTAGAGATAGAGTGGAGGCTTTTACGAGTGGGAGAGAAGTATAGATGGCTGGTGGTTTTAGGCAGGATAGGGAGGGTGATGGTGAAGGATACCAAGAGATGGTCAGAAATGTGGAGAGGGGTATCACTGATGTCTGTAGTAAGAAAGAGGTGGCTGAAGACAAGGTCCAGGGTGTTACCTCCTTTATGTGTAGGAGGACATCTGTTGAAAGTTAAAGAAAAGGAAATATCATCTCAGGGAGTTTTTCCTTGCCACCGTCGCCACTGGCTTGCTCATTAGGGATAAATTCACAGTGATAAATTCAAATATTTATAATATATTTTTTGTTAATCCATTTATTTCTGTAAAGCTGCTTTGTGACAATGTCCATTGTTAAAAGCGCTATACAAATAAAACTGAATTTGAATGCAGAAGAGGGAGAAGGCAAGACGACTGGAGCTTGTCAGCAGGGAGGGTGGAGTCTCCGAGGACAGTAAGAGGGGTGTGAGTAGGGAAAAGACTGAGGAGCATGTCCATTTCTTCAAGGAAGGCCCCCAAGGGACCAAGAGGTCGGTAGATGACGACGATGAGAAGGTTGACTGGAGAGGTAAATGTAACTACATGGAATTCAAAGGATGAGATGTTGAGATGAGACAGGGAGAGCGGTGTGAAGCACCATCTCTGAGACAACAGCAAACCTGTACCACCACCCCTGCCAGCTTCTCATGGAGTGTGCGAGAAAGCATAAGCAAGAGGACAAGGCAGCCGGCGTAGCTGAGTTCTGTGGAGAGATCCAGGTCTCAGTTAGTGCCAAAAAGTCAAGAGAGTAATGTGAAGCTAAAGCTGAGATGAAATCAGCTTTCTTTACAGCAGACTGGGAGTTCCAGAGCCTACCACCTACCACCACTGTTTGAGATTGAGACAACAGAGGAGGGTAGATGAGGTTACTGGTAGTGCGGCCTCTGGCTTGTGCATGAAAGCTTTTGGGCCTGTGAGAGGCAACAGCAGAGATTGGTTTGAGGCACATGTCTGCAGCTTAGTCAGGAGTAGGGTTAGTGAAAATAAAACTGGGAGGGAATGTGTAGCACTTAACTAAACAAGAATATACACCATTAAACTTGACACTTTCTAAATTAGTGTCTCTAACTGTTGCAAATTATGTTTTTGACTACTACTGTAGTGGATAACCTTCAATATATCTTAGTAAGCCCTGCCCACAATTCACACCTTAAGGAAGACTGAAACTACTTCTGATTAGTCACCTGAGAGAACTAATTAGCATAGACTAACAGACACTTCTAAACAACACAACAGAATCAACAATCTACATGATTGCCAATCTACATGAATGCCAGGACCTAAGGTTTCCCAGCAGAACATTACCCAGAGCATCACACTGTCTCCGCTGGCTTGCCTTCTTCCCATGGTGCCATCACTTCACCAGGTAAGCAACGCACATGTACCCGGACATCCACGTGATTTAAAAGAATACCTGATTCATCAGACTAGGCCACCTTCTTCCACTGCTCCATGGTCCAGTTCTGATGCTCATGTGCCCATTGTAACCGCTTTCGGCAGTTGAGAGGGGTCAGCATGGGTACTCTGACTGATCTGCCGCTTACTCGGCCCATATGAGCAAGCTGTGATGCACTGTGTGTTCTGACACCTTTCTATCCTAGTCAGCATCAACTTTCTCAGCAATTTGTGCTACTTTAGCTCTTCTGTGTGATTGGACCAGACAGGCTAGCCATCGCTCCCCACGCACATCAGTGAGCCTTGAGCACTCACGACCCTTGTTACCAGTTCACTGTTTGTCCTTCCTTGGACCACTTTTGGTAGGTACTAACCACTGACACTGGTTTGGTTTGGTAGGTACTAACCACTGACACTCACAAGTCCTACCGTTTTGGAGATGCTCTGACCCAGTCGATCCTTACGCTTGCCCATTTTTCCTGCTTCCAACATGTAACTTTGAGAACTGACTGTTCACTTGCTGCCTAATATTTCCCACCCCTTGGCAGGTACCACTGTAACAAGATAATCAATGTTATTTCACTATACCTGTCAGTGGTTTTAATGTTATGGCTGATCGGTGTGGTGTGTTTTATACATATACATATATATATAAAGAACAAGGTGTTTCTATCCACAGACCTGCCACTCACTGGATGTTTTTTCTTTCTTTATTGTACCATTCTGAGTAAACTCTAGAGACTGTATTATGTAAAAGTCAGGAGATCCAGGAGATCAGCAGTTAAAGAAATACTCAAACCAGCCTGCCTGGCACCAACAATCATGCCACAGTGATAATCACTGAGATCACATTTTTTCCCCATTCTGATGGATGATGTGAAGATTATCCAAAGCTGCTGGCCTGTATCTGTATGATTTTAATCGGCACGATTGGCTGATAAGATGAATTGCATGAATGAGTAGGAGTATTGGTGCTCCATGAGTACATGTTTGATACTTTAAAATATATTAATATGCTTATTTTAATTTTCAATAACAGTAAGGTAAACATGAATAAAATCATTCTGGACTACAATAAGAGCACTATAACTATAGCTGCATATGTTCCATGGTTTGACAGACTGTTATCACATTTTGGTTTTGTGTAGTTCTACATGTACTCATTCATTTCTGTACATGGGCTACATGTGACTTGGAACTTTTCTAATTGCCCAAAAGAACAATTAGAGCAGTTCCAAAGTACAGAAAGAGTGATGAATTTAAAACCATCAGTCTATGTTACTAAACTAATAAGTTTACCTTTTTACCCGGCTAGCTACCATTGCTTGTATGCACATCAGTCTGACAAGTTTAACTTAGTTTACCCATCACTTTTAATCGATAATACAAAAAGATGATCCATACTTTTTGTAACTTAAAATAAGTAGTTAAAAAAGTCAGCAAGAAGGTTCCTAGGTTGCGCAAACAATATTTACAAGAGGCCTAGGAAGCTTGGAGAGTTGGCTTTACCAAATTTTAGGTTTTGTTATTGGGCTGCCAATATTAGGATTCTCAAATATTGGCTTCAGTATGAGATCTCAGATTCTCGCTTTACCTGGCTGGCTATGGAGGCCAACTCTGCCAAGCCTGTGTCCTTGAAAGCCCTTGTCCATTCTCCAATTCAGTCCTCTATTTCACCCTATACCAAAAATGTGCTTGTTAAGACCTCTCTTAGAATTTGGGCTCAGTTTAAGCATTATTTGGGATTTCAGTCTCCTTCTACCTATGCCCCACTGGCTGCTAATCATGCTTTTCCTCCCTCCTTGGCAGACAGTGTCTTCTCAATGTGGTCAAATTTGAGTATTAATACCTTTAAAGTCTTGTATATAGATAACATTTTTGCATCTTTCCAGCAATTATCAGACAAATATTTACTTCCAGGGCAGCATTTTCTTTTTTTAGATATTTGCAGGTTCGTAGTTTTGCATGTAGTACATTCTCTATGTTTCCTCAGCTACCTAATGACACTGTCTTAGATGGTTTTTTGACACCAATTTCATCTTTGAAGGGTTCAGTTTCATATATTTATAATTTCATTAATCTTATTCGCATTGATTCCCTGAATTCCATGAAGGCCCTTTGGGAGGGGGATCTGGGGCAGGAAATACCAGAGGGGGTTTGGTCTGAGATTTTGGAGCGTATACATAATCCCTCTATTTGTGCTAGACATGGTCTTATACAATTTAAAATAGTACACCGTGTGTATTATACTAAAGCGCGGTTGTTTAAGATTTTTGGCAATGTCTCCCCAGCATGTGATAGGTGTCAGCAGTCTCCTGCAGATCTCTTACATATGTTCTGGCTCTGTCCATCCTTATACAACTTCTGAATGGGAGTTTTTGACACCTTATCAGAATTAATTGATGAAAAAATAGAGCCAAATGCTCTTACGGCATTGTTTGGGGTCTTTCCCTCATCATCTGCGTCTTCCATTTCTACATCTAAAAGGATACCTTGGCTTTTGCTTCCCTACTTGCTAGAAGGCTAATAGTGACTAACTGGAAATCACCAACATCTCCCTCTCATTCTCAATGAATTAGAGATACCCTTTTTTCGTTAAATTGGAAAAGATTAGAAGAACCCTTTAATGAGAGTCTAATACATTTAGGAAAATATGGGGTCCTCTTCTCCAGCTGGATAAGAGGATACATTTCTCGTCCTCCTTAGTTTGATGTCTCTCATGGTTTGGCTGGTCGTTAATATCGTGTTTGGCGTGGCACTGGTGATGGTCTGATCATCTATTACGGACTCACTTGTATGTGAGCTGGCAGGTTTTTTTTTTTTTTTTTTTTTTAATAAAATGTGCTTATAACTCTTGATTCCTTACTAGTATTGTGTTTTTGTGATTCCTTACAATCATTTTGTTTTTGTAAAACCCAATTTAAAAAA
>CM040975.1:9119211-9146085 GCA_022985145.1 Pangasius djambal
TAACAAGTGGGAGGCACATATGCAAACTGTTGTAATTCCTACACTGTTCACCTGATTTGGATGTAAATACCCTCAAATTAAAGCTGACAGTCTGCAGTTAAAGCACATCTTGTTCGTTTCATTTGAAATCCATTGTGGTGGTGTATAGAGCCAAAAATGTTAGAATTGTGTCGATGTCCCAATATTTATGGACCTGACTATGTATGTGTGTGTATGTATGTATGTGTATATATAACATATATAACATATATATAAAGAAAGTAACCATAAACACACACACAAAATCTTAATAACTATAAGCCATTAATTAGTATTAATTGACTTATTAAATGCACCATGATGTACTAATGAAATACCCATTCTTACCAACAGCACTATACTTGGCTTTTTTCTGGTGCTAGCATCAGTAAAGTTGAAGAGCGGACTTTCTTTGGTGCACTGTGCAGTCTGGCTGTTCCTGGCCAAGGTCAGAGATATTATCATTCTTCTTTCATGCTCATTCATTGCAAATGAATGAGATAAATGAGTAGAGTTTTTCTTATCCAATTTATAAGGCATTATTCTTTATTTTTAAATGTCCTGTACATATCTAAATGATATTCACAGTTTAAGGAAAAACATTTAATATATATATATATATATATATATATATATATATATATATATATATATATATATATATATATATATAAAAATAAATTCATTGTATATATTCATTTTTATATCCTGTTCACACACATCATATTCTTAACATGTCTTCACCACTGTACACTGATTGTACATACATATATAGATCACATTTATCCTTATTTATAATACCTACTGCACCTTCTGTACATAAGTCATCCATTTCCCTGTACATATAACCCTCATAGCTGTATATCCTTATTTGTAATTTATTGTAAATATGCCACTTATGCACTTCTGGTTAGATGCTAACTGCATTTCATTGGCTTAGTACATGTACTTTGAACAATGAAAATAAAGTTGAATCTAATCTAATCTAACAAATACAGTATGTGGCTATTCAAAATTATATTAAGGGGTCCATACATTATAAGCAACTGCAACAAAGACTCCTTCACTAATGGTACGTCCTTCACTAATGGAATTTAATTTGTGTTTGTCTAATATTTTTAGGTTTATTGATTACCACCTTGGCATGAATAGTCGAAATCTTTGGAGAAATAATTCTTCACTTTTCACCATTTCTTTGCTGGAGATGTTACATTTCTTTATTAACTGTTTTAAGAATCCAAAAAGGTGTTCTGTAGCATTCCAGTCAGGTGACATATTTCAGGGGCGTTTCGTAGGTAGTGGCCCAGTGACATACTCATAGAGGGGCATTTCATAGCTAGTGGCCAATCAATCTAGATCATGATTATGACATCCACCACCCACTGGGCCAGCCTCTGCTTGGACAAGAGAGCCCCTTGTGTCTTTCCTCTGTGACAAATGAACATTGGGTCTGAGGATCAGTTGGCTGTCATCCAGCCTCAACAGTACTACATGGAGCATACTAAGCACAACAAGGAACACTGCAGTCTTGCCTTTATGCAATGCTGCAAAGCCAGTTGATTGATTTACAACACTGGATGATATGCAGTGTTTTCCCCACTAGTTTATCAAGTGATAGATTTTGCCTTATTTAGATGGTTTGCTGTAACAGCATTAAAATTCATTAAACCTATGATGATCTAGTAGAATTACTAGACACATAACTGATCCAGAATATTTAAATTAAAGATCTCTCTCAAATATGCATTCCGTCTGACTATATTTTAATAAGGTTAATCTATAACAAGGAACACTAATCAGAAATAGAGTTGCCTTTCTAGAATATGGGTGCAAAGTGAAATCATACAGGCGTTCTAGCTGTGATGTAGTTTTATGTTTTACCGTTGTAAGCTAGTCTGTAGTTTTTACAGTGCTGTAATGCTTTCCCCTTCCCATGTCTCTGCCTCCCAACCCCAATGTCTGTTTGTTCAACTAACAAATTGGAAACAATGCACTTTGTTTTCTCATTTAAAAATAAAATGCTGTATTTTCATATCAAGCTGATATTTGTACTGCAAACCCATTACACCCGTTTCCTTGTCCTGACTGATGCACATGCTTGGCTAAATTTCTGGAGCCTACCTAGACTCACAGTTACAGATGTAATGTACTTAAACGGAAACTTGTATTAGACCAAATGAGTATTTAGATTTAAATGAGACTACGCCTTATAAATATAGCTAAATATATACTACGTTTGTTTAATTAACTGAAGAGAAGACATTGCAACTATTTATAACAGTAGTCTAGATATTACCCACCTGCACTAGCCCTACGCAAGGAGTGTCATGGCTCTGACTTGCTCATTAGTGGTCTAAATCTACATCAGGATTTCTGTAAAGCTGCTTTATGACAATGGGCCTCATTTGTCAAGCTGGATACAAATGGATTTATGCGCAAATCATTCATAGGAGTGTTTACATGAGATTTGTTATTCATGAAAATTCTGTAAATTTGGGTAAACATTCTTTTTATTCTCATGCTCCTGAGTCTGTGTAAATTCACGCATAAAAAAACTAACTAATGTAAACCTCATCTTGATTGACTTCAGATCATATAATTTACATGGATTACTGCACTTTTATCTATGGAATATAATGTCAAGTTTCATTTGCTAATTTTATTAGCATATAGGAGATGCCCTTGTCCAGAGTGACTTATAGAAGTGCTTTGGAGTATCTATCAAAAACACAGCATGTTAGTTCACTAGGGCAGGGACTAAGAATACTATCAAGAAAATTTTGTGAAACCCAGTCGTTTTATATTACTGACATTAATTGAAGAATATAAAAAAATAAAGAATACTTGCCAACACAAGCCCATACATTAAGACAAATTAAACGAGTCATTCAAATATTAAATATTTCTATTGGCATAGAAGTGAGCCAAAATAATTTCCAAAAATAATTTCTTCTGCCTTTCAGCCTTTACTTTGATCGTTTCTTTTCGAATCAAAATAACTTCCATATCTTTATTTCAGGCTTTACCCTGATTGTTCATTTCATGCTCCCAGCTGTCTGTGCACTTTTATGTAGTTTTGTGGGTGTAACTAAATGCAAATGAGCTGTGTTTTGAACACATTTTGCATGTTTGGGTGATCAACATACGCACACAAATACAAAGAAAATCAGCCTTTCCAAAACTTTTGTAAATCCAATGGAAAATTTTAGTTTTGTTTGACTTGCAAACATTTACACACAGCTTTGCTAAAAGATTGATAAATGAGGCCTAATGTCAGTTGTTTAACAGAACTTTATTTAAAAGAAACTTGGATTGGACCAAATGAGTACCTAGCTTTAAATGAAGCTAGCTATGTAATTTATTTAAAAATGTGAATGTGTACGCTATACATATGTGAAAGAGTGTAAAGGGCTTTTGTAATTTGCCTTAATTGACAATTGCTTGGCAGGTGAACTCACATTTGTTTCACTGAGTTTCTACAATGGAGTCTGTAATTTAGGCTTAGTCTGTCTAACCTGTTGTTTGACAGACTAAATATAGAGTATAACAGCATATACGGTATTTTCTGAATTAAAATTAATTTGTACTATTTACGATATTAGTGATATTTAACTAGGGAGTATTCACTTTTGTTGTATTATTAAAATATTTGTCTTATCTCACTTACAGATACTGGCTTCTTGTCTGTCCATTTTTATATTCAGCACAGAAATCGGACCCGTAACATTATGCTGGTGAGGTGACAGCTTCAGGAACTTTAATAATTTAAGAAGAGCAGTGTACTATAAAAATTAATAAATGCCCTTTGTACACAATATGGAATACCTCATTAAATTTTTCTCCTTACAGCATCCTTACAAACCATGTTGGTGAGGCACTATCAATTCATGCTAACAGACTTCTGGAGAGCTAAAAACAAATTTCATTACATAATCACATCATGATACTTCGCCTTGACTTACCTTTCTTTTCTTTATAATTTTACACAATATAACAGCTGACAATCATGACAGTTTAAAGGAGCATGGAGTATTTAATATCAAAGAATGTAATTTCCAGATGTTTGTGTTTGCATATTTACATATCTGTGATCACAGGAAATTTTATTTTGTACTGTAATAGGCATTGCTGATGGCATGGTCTACACAGGCAATACGCTGGGTCTATACATGGGTTAAAAACCAGAATATATCCTTGGTAGGTGTGTGTGTATGTATGTATATATGTATGTATGTATATATTGTATTAACACCTGGATGATGAATACAGAAATAGATTTTGGAGTTAGTAAACTTTGAGATACTTTGGATTCAGCATAAAACTGTAACTATAAACTAGCCATCTTGGTAACTAGTATATTATTAGTTAACATTTCATCATTACATAGCATTGGTGTATGCTCTTGCCACTTTCAGCAATTCCTATTTGCCGCTATACATTGTATATTCTCAGCTATGCTCAGTATTATATTACATGAGTGCATTGTTCATGGCACTTTTGATTTTCATTTTTTGTTTGTGTACATTATTAGTGCTCAAAAACATATCATGTAGTACAGTTTTGTCTAGGGAAATTATATAAATGATTTCCATCATCTCATAATGCTTGTTAATACTGTTTTTCCTAGCTTTTTTAAAAATGGAACTGAAATAAAAAATTTTTTAAAACATTCCTGAATGGCATTGTTCATAGGACTACATGACAACATATACATAAATATTTATAAGTGCATAGTCCAATAGACACTAGGTGTCACCAAAATCTGTCAGTGTGACATTAGGTTGTGTCATGGCACTTTCTGGGGTGAACTGGCGTAGCTCGTTATGACAGCTGGCTCAGTGTATTTTTGGTGTCACAGTAAAAAATGGTGAGTTGACATACAGTAGCTGGCCAAGTGAGGCTGGTTTCAAAATTGAAGTAAGCACTTGAGGGGGAAAAAAAAGAGTAGTATCTCCTTAATTTGTGTAAGAACCTCCCAGGGGGGATCTGGCTCATTCACATATTAAATACATTCATGTGACGATAGGTAGAGATGAAGAAAAAAAAAATCATATATTCGTCTATGATTCAGTTCTTGAAGCAGGAAAAATGGGCAAGCGTAAGGATCTGAGCGACTTTGACAAGGCCAAATTGTGATGGCTAGACAACTGGGTCATCTCCAAAATGTCTGGTCCTGTGGGATGTTCCCAGAGTATGCAGTGGGTAGTACCTATCAAAAGTGGTCCAAGGAAGGGCAACCAGTGAACCGGCATCAGGTTCATGGAAGGAGTGTGTCCTCACTGTAGCCTGTAACGTGATGACATATTGGATTAGATCCACTCCGTAGTTGTAACCCTAACTCTAACCCTAGATGAATTGCTTACTGACACACTGTCTCTGCCATCAATCAATCCATCATTGTTCTGCCACTTTCCTGTCAAAATAAGTTTGCGCATGCGTGATTAAACATTCATGATGTTATCGAAGCCTGCTACGGCGCATGCATGTTACAACATCCAGAACGTAGTGGATCTAATCCAATATGTCATTGCACTACAGGCTGCAGTGGGGACCTCTTGGAAGGAAGGATATCTGGTGAACAAGGTCATGGGCGCCTAAGGCTCACTGATGCACATGGGGAGCGAAGGCTAGCCCATCTGGTCCGATCCCAAAGAAGAACTACTATAGCACGAATTGCTGAAAAAGTTAATGCTGGCTATGATATAAAGGTGTCAGAACACACAGTGCATTGCAGCTTCCTGCATATGGGGCTTGGTAGCTGCAGACCTATCAGAGTGCCCAAGCTTTCCACGGCCGAAAGTGCTTACAATGGGCACGTGAGCATCAAACATGTTTAAACTGTTTCACTGTTTAAACTGGACCATGGAGCAATTGAAGAAGGTGGCCTGGTCTGATGCATCACGTTTTCTTTTACATCATGTGGATGGCCGGGTGCGTGTTCGTAGCTTACCTGGGGAAGAGATGGTACCAAGATGCACTATGGGAAGAAGGCAAGCCGGCAGAGGCAGATTGATGCTCTGGGCAATGTTCTGTTGAGAAACCTTGGGTCCTGACATTCATGTGGATGTTACTTTGACACGTACCACCTTCCTAAACATTGTTGCAGACCAAGTACACCCCTCCCTGGCAAAGGTATTCCCTAATGGCAGTGGCCACTTTCTGCAGGATAATGCGCCCTGCCACACTGTAAAAAATGATCATGAATGGTTTGAGGAACATGACAAAGAGTTGAAGAACTAGCTTTTAGTGCAGTATCTGCTCTTATGTAATACATTATACTTTCCTTATATGATGATGTCATATTGAAGTGCTTCTTTTTGTCATTCACTTGACCAAACATTATGTAGGTTTAGGTATTTACAATTTTTAATGTTTAGTTAGAGTTGCTTAGGGTTAGATATGGGCTATAGTTTGTATTAAAGTCTCCTTTTTCACTAAGGAGAGAAGAAAAATTTACATTTTCATCTGTTCCCTTTAGACTTCCTTCACATTACTCTTTTCTTCCTCCAGGAGATATAAAAGGTATCAGGGTGGAGGGGGCTGGTCATCTTACCCTCAGCTAGATTATCAGTTCCCATTCACCTATAGACATAGCCATTGTTTTCCTTTGTTTCACTGTTTAAAATAATTTGATATTGTCTCTTGGAGATGGGGTTACATCACTCAGTTTTACTAGCCATGTCCATTGATCTGGTCCTTGTGAAGTCATTTTGCTTCTATTAGAATTTACTGTGTTCGGAATTACTGTGACTGTAAACAGAAACCTAGTTATAACATTATGATTAAGAATAAGTGTAGTATCTGCTCTTATGTGCGTAATACAGTATCCTTTATTCATATGATTAATGAAGTGCTTCTATTCGTTATTCACTTGACCTAAAGTATATTAAATACCTAAACATTATGTAGGTTTATTAGGTTTAGTTAGATTTAGGTGTGCTTATGGGATAGATATGGTTATATAGGGGCTATAGGGGCTATACTCCTTTTTCACTGAGCAGAAAAAATGTACAAATTTCATCTGTTCCATTTTGCCCTCCATTGTTTTCAAGCCATTTTTTTTACAAGCCAATTTTTAAACATCACTTTGCCCTTTTCTTCCTTCAGGAGCTATAAAAGAGTTCAGGGTGGAGGGGGCTTTTTCAAGACTCCTTTCCCTCAGCCAGATTATCAGTTCCCATTCAGCTATAGACATAGCCAATGTTTTCCTTTAAATAAACAACCAAACAAATTTAACAGCTTGTTTAGATTATTAAATAGGCACCTTTTTGAGCCAGCTATGGCTTATGGCCATACTCCTCTGAGAACACCTGAGCTCATCTGATCTCAGAAGCTAAGCAGAGTTGGGCCTGGTTAGTACTTGGATGGGAGACTGCCTGGGAATACCAGATGGTGTTTCCAAAGATTAAGTCTTTTAATCTTTAAAGTTGCCCAAAAAATAGTTGCCAAGTATCCACAGTCACTACAAGATGTCAGAGAAGATGATGTGGTGTGACCAGGATATCACTCACTGATCAAGCAGTTACAAGCCCAAATTGAAAATGTGACATGATCTTCAGCACCAAGGATAATGAGGACAGAGAGGAAATCCCAGCTAAACAAAGGGCAGCTGTTCAGGACACACATGGCTGCATAAAGTGGGACATGAAATTCATGCCAGTGAGTGAGACACCAGAAAGCCAACAGAAGAAGAAAGACAAAATGAAGGTGCTCAGTGAACAGACTAACTTCAGCCAAGATGAGGTAAAAACTCTTATGAAGTGCACCCACTACTCCCAACGTAAAGAGATGGCCTTTTTTGTTCTAGGAGATTGGCATGACAGTCCACTTCCAAGAGTTCACTGTGGTATCACTAAAAGAAACTTTCTTCACCAGTGTAGAAAAAAAGGGAATATGGCTTCGAGACTTCATGAGAACTGTTTGTGCAGACGAGAACAAACGAGTTTTGCAAGCTATCACAAGGCTGAAAATTCTGAGAGGACAGTTGGAGGGCTGTTAAGAAGATGTCAGATGAGATGGTGCTCCTTCTTCTCTCCGATTTTGATGAAAAAGAGGATACTCTCTTCCACTATGTAGAAGAAACACGTCTGGCAAAAGCAGTACAAGTGGAAAGCTTTCCTGTGACAACATGCATCATTGTATGTGGTAAGTTGATATTCAGTTTTACAGAAGGAGCCTAAGCTAATGTAAGGAAATATTACATCAAATGCACGGTCATGTTTTAAAATGCTAGTTGTGGTTCTTCCCTAGTGGCATTTTCTCCATACAAGTGTAATAGATTCTCCAATTTTGACCCGTCTACTCCTTCCCTGTGGTGAGAATGAGCACTTCACCAGGATTGTTGTTCTCCAAAATGAATGAAGTGGATCTGGACCAGCAAACAGGAGGAACTATTACACTTGTACGGAGGAGAAAATACCACTGGATGGGGAAGAACCACAACTAGCACTTTTTAAGACCACTTTTGGATGGTAATGGCTGGTTTGCTGTTAATTATTTTCTATCTGTATCTTCTTTGCAGGAACCTCTTGCTATGCCTCAGGACAGTTCATGCTGAGTATAGACTGCAAGGTTGTGAATGACCAAATTCCCACCTTTATCTCTGCCATCTGTTTGATGTTTGGAAGCTAATACTGCCTTAGTATCCACTATCCTCTGGATCTGGGCTCCACACTTGAATTCCTTCAGAGGTAAAGAAATATTTTTTATTTCCTCCTTTAGAACAAATCACTGTATATAATGGTTCATTATGAATTCTTGTGTTCACAAAGGTGTTTCTTCATCCTCAATCCAGAGAAGGACACAAAAGTTGAAAAAAGAAAAACAAGAAGCAACTGCCAGTGAACCCAAGAGTCCTCACCCTCATCGCAGATCTCTGTGATCATGACTAGAGAGAGACATGTTAAAGATGGATTTATCCAACTGAACTGTTAAGACTGAACTCGTACACAAACGCTGACTGTATGGAACAGTATACATTTTATTGTACCTTAACTGTTAATCAGTGACATTCAGAAAAGTATTCTATGATGTTTTCTGTTATTTTAGTGGTTTAATAAACAGTTTTTTTGGTTCTGTTAAATATCTGTGAACTGGCTTATTGTACGTTTTGGTGGAATTACTAAAGCCTAATGATTACTTGAACGATAAGGTGTAGGCAGCAGCAATTTTTTACTTTATTATTTTTTTTGTCATCTTTGTTAGAGGCTGTTCTTTCAGTTAGGTCAAACAATTCGAGAGGAAGGCCAACTTCTATTATATAATTCTGAAAATGGCAAACAGAGGTTTACTTTAAGATTTTACATTACAAGCAAGGAGTTTTCCAATTTTGGCTTTTTGTTTTTTATTGTCAAAAGCAACTTTTCAGAAGATTTGGTCACTTATTCATTTGAAATAATCTATGACACTAGCCGGGAGTTTGCAGAGCTTCTTGGCTATCCATGCATTCGTGTTAATGAAAATGTCTCTGAGGAACGTGAGCCTTTGTTTCAGTGTTGACATTTCAGAGTACGTTGAAGACTGGTTACATTGCTAAGATCTAAGAATCTCTTTCAGGTAAGTAAACTGAACACATATCTAACAAATCTTATAAAGTGTTAAAGGTAAATTGTCTTAAATATCTGTACATACTTTGTTTGTTCCTCTTTCGGCTGCTCCTGTTAGGGGTTGCCACAGCAGATCAGTGGTCCGCATATTTGATTTGACACAGTTTTTACATCAGACCCACGACCTTCCCCAATTTTATCCAGGCTTGGGAGTGGCACTGAGAGCACACTGTTGCACACAACCCCAATGGCTGGAGGTGGTTCCCTGGCCAGGAATCAAACCCATACCCCAGCAGTGAGAGTATTCTGGTCTAACCACTAGTCCACCAGGGACCTAAATCTCTGTACACACTGCTCTCATATAAATTATCTTGTTTTTCGCTCCTGCCACCTTTCAGGCATTGCATTTAAAGTCTTATGAGTGGTTGTGGAATTGGAGGGAACAATTTGCTTGTGTTTGTGACACCCAGGAAAACAGTGAGATTGTAATCCATTTAAGTGCCAAAAGCAAGCTGTTTTTAACAATGATTTTTATTTTTTTTTGGCATATCCGCTTTATTGGACAGTGGCAGTAAGGTTAGATGGGAAACACAGTGGAGAGAGAAGGGACGATATACAGTAAGGGGTCCAAGATGGAATCGAACCATGGCTGCTGTAATAACAATATATGGTACATGTGCTACCAGCCACTTGGGAGGCTTAAGCGTTTGTTTTTAAGTGTGAATTTAGCCATTTGATTTGCAACCTGTGTATTGAAAAGCGTGAAAGAGTTTATGCTTGAGATTATTTCTTCTTTAGCTTAGGGGGATGTACATACAGGTAGGTCCATAAATATTTGGACAGTGACACAATTTTTGTCATTTTGCCTCTGTACAATTCTCTGACCGTAGGAGGAAAGGTCTAGATGAACAAATGGGAAGCAGATTGCTGCAGCATTGTTTAGATAGGTCTCAAGATGATATGAGCCAAATATGGTGAAGCTTGGACAGAATTTGGAGGAAGAGTAGCAAAAATGGCAGTTAGATGTAAGCATTTTTGGCATGTTATTGTAACTTTTTACCAGTAGGTGGCGCTATCACAATATTTGTTGCGTAGCCTCAGGTCATGGTCCTGAAGATGCCTATCAAGTTTTGTGTCAGTGTGCAAAGTTGTTGTTGAAATATCCTCACATCCTGTTTGGTGGCTTTGCCATCAGATTCACTGACAAACCATTTGGAATATTCAAAATCCTTTTAATAACTTTTGTGAGGCTTACTCTGAAGATGGTGAGTGCCAAATTTGTTGATGATTGGAGAAAATTTGTAGGAGTAGCGAAAATGGCAGTTAGATATAAGCATTTTTGGCATGTTATTGTAACCTTTGACCAGTAGGTGCTGCTGTCAAGAAATTTGTTGCATCACCTCAGGTCATGGTCCTGAAGATGCCTACCAAGTTTTATGTTAGTGCACAATGTTGTTACTGAGATACAGCCTCACTTCCTGTTTGGCAGCAAAAACTGTTTTTGACAAAATCCAAGATGGCAGAAAATCTAATTAGGCAGAAATTGACATCATAGGCTGCATTGAATTTGTCTCGACCCAGCCAATCGAGGTAATGGATTTTAAATTTTGGACACATGGTTCAAAAGTTTTGACTATAAATGTAATTCCAAATTAGGTCCAAATTTGACCCAATGGTGGTGCTAGAGTGTTGGAAACACTTGGCCCAAATTTGGTCAGAGTGTTCCTTAGACCCTCCCCAATCAGTGTGCCAAATTTCACAACTTTTTACCAGACGGTTCTATGGGCTCCCATACACACCCTAGCCAGAAGAAGAAGAAGAAGAAAACATAGAATAACAATAGGGTGCCTATGCACCTTTGGTGCTTGGTCCCCTAATAATAATAAGAAGACATAGAATAACAATAGGGTGCCTATGCACCTTTGGTGCTTGGCCCCCTAAATATAAGGATTATATTTATACTTGGATACAAAACCTTTCAGTCAGTGACTGCCTGAGGTCTGGAACCCATGGACATCACCAAATGCTGAGTTTCGTCCCTTGAGTTGCTTTACCAGGCAGCTTTACTAGGTTGCTTTACTGCAGCTGCCTTCAGCTGCTGCGTGTTTGTGGGTCTTTCTGCCTTCAGTTTTGTCTTCAGTAAGTGAAATGCATGCTCAATTGGGTTGAGGTCAGGTGAATGACTCAGCCCTTTAAGAACATTTCATTTCTTTGCCTTAAGGAGCTGATGTGGTATGCTTTGGATCATAAGCCCTCCCTTTCCTTCTCCAGAACTGGTCAGGCTTTTTTAGATGTTTTTTGCCGAATCTGGCCTTTCTATTCCTGAGGCTTATGAATGGTTTGCACCTTGTGTGTTTGCTCTCGTGAAGTCTTCTCTTTATGGTTGCCTTGGATGATGATATGCCTACCTCCTGAACAGTGCTCTTCACTTGGCTAGATGTTGTGAAGGAGTTTTTCTTTACCATGGAAAGGAACCTGCGATCATCCACCACTGTTGTCTTCCATGAATGTCCAGGCCTTTTACAAAGATGGAATAGATGGAATAGTTCTGTCTCTAAGGATGCTCAGTCAGGCCTACAGCTGAACTATTAATTGAGGAATGTCCCAGTACTGCACAGACAATAGCTTTGGTAAGCTGGGATGGTAGGCAGCAGTTAAACAGGTCAGCAGTCAAACTGGCTGATGGCTGGGCACTAAGTCATGGCAGACAGAGAGCAGGTCAAGTGGTTAGTGGTCAGTTTGGCTTAGTTTTGAATGTTCTGTCAGTCTGGTATTCTGGTTCAGAGGATGTGGAAAGCAGCATAAACACACACTGTACAGTACGGTGGAAACTGCTTATTGATGTTTCTTCATTATTCAAGATTGCAGAACCGTTGAGCCCTACTGTAGTAGTCGGCCACCCAGGCTGTCAGATCGAGGACTTATTTCTGTCTCTTTTTCTCATTGAAAGGTGAGAATGATATACTTATGCAATAACCAAAGATTCCCATGTGTTTTTGGCTGTAGCCCCGACAGTTTCTCCCTCAGTCTCCCTCAATCTATTAGGTCTGTTAACTCTTTGAACTGTAATGTTTTGTATTTTTTTTTCTTTATTTTTGTGAGAGAAGCACTTTGCAACTGTGTAAGTGCTATATAAATATTATTTATTTTTAATTTTTTTAATGTTTTGTCTCTTTTTTTGGCCGCAAGGGGGTCATGCCAGTCCACAGTGAACACCTGATTGACAACTTGGGAGTCTTCAAGCAGAAATGATGACACCTGCTTAAAGTTCCAGTTTCCTGAACATCATACCATGTCAGTATGAGATTCCGCTCCACCTGTCTTCAGTCAAGTCTGGACCCAGTGACTCAGACACCAGTCTTGTCAAGGCTATTTAGAGGTAAACAGTGGTATAGTTTAGTGTAGCAAACAATAGGTAGATACAAGCACAACTCGAACTTCACTCAATCAATCTTCCTCAGGTGCTCGGTCAGAGCCAACAGCTTCATACATACATAGAAGAAACCTGTATAAGGTTTAATAAAAAATAATAAAAATAAAAAAATAAGCACTCTGGAATATGGTTTTGAAGATCACTTTTAGAATTAATAGAGTATCAGGGCAACAGGTAGAAATGGATGCGTTTCAGCACTAAGCCATCATCAGCATTTGTTTCACCCCTGTGGACTTGCAACGTAAATACACAGATGCCTCCACACAGGCAATCAGACAATCAGCACCAGTCTAACAACATTGACCAAAGTTCAATGGCACAAGATCTGGTAGTTACAATATTTTGGCAAATACCAAAGCTTTTTATACATACATTAAAATTGTTTGTGCTTTGGTATTTGTAAGAAGGTGTTTACATTTACATTTACATTTATTATTGGCTATTTATTCATATGTATTTCATATACAGTATAATCAGTTGCAACACTGACCACTAACCATCATGTGGTTACTGGTCAGTGTTGCACCAAATGTGATGATTAGTGGAGTGGAGGCATCTGTGCATTTAGGCTGCAAGTCGACCGAGGTGAAACGAACGCTCATGATGGCATATCTGAAATGTATCTGTTTCTACTTTTTGCCCTGATACTCTATTGATTATAAAAGTGACCTGCAAAACTATTCCAGAGTGCTGGTTTCTTCTATGTATAGTTCATTGGAGCTCAGTTTAACAACTGTGAGTTTATCTATGTGTAGGCATCATGCTCAAGCACTGCGTCAATCTAACTTTTGCTTTGTTTCTGTTTTCTGGCTGCAGAGAGGATTGTGCCAGTCCACAATGAACACCTGATGGACAACATGTGAATTTGGTGACAATACAAGCTTTAAGTTACAGTTTCTTGAACATCATGTTCAAGTGAGACTCTTTCCCATGTTGAGCGCTCTCTTCAGTCAAGTCTGGACTCAGTGACTCATTATTCCTGATCAACCAGGGCAAGTGGCTATATTTTTCATGATGTTTATTCATTCCACCATGGACTGTCCTTCATATGGACACATGCTGTTTTCTCAAGATTTCAACACTTCTTTGTGAGTATACTGGACAAGTTATTGGATCAGTTCTGTTTTTTCTGGGGGGGTTTTTCACAGAGAATGTGAAAATGCAAAAACAGGTTCTTAAAGTGTATCAATGACAGTCTGTACTTTGGTTTAAATTGGGCTTTATTTATTATTTCCTTCGTAATTGCTGACTGTAAAATCTATGCCAACCAACTGTAATGCTTTATGTGTTGTACTGTATTTTTTGCAATGAAATTCAAAAAATGCAGTTGAACTTTGCAATAAAATACCGTGATATACAGTATCATACACTTGTACTCTGTGGATGGAAAGATGGAAAGATGGGTCGAGCACTATGGGGAGCTGTACTCCAGAGAAAATAGCGTCACCGACACAGCTATGGAGCACACCACCCCACTGCCCACCATGGATGAACTCGACTCGCCACCCACCATTGAGGAGCTCACCAAGGCCATCGACTCGCTGTGCTGTGGGAAAGCACCCGGCAGCAACGGAATACCACCAGAGGTTGTGAAGGCTGCTAAAGAAAGCTCCCTCCTGGGACATCTCCACAAACTTCTGCTTCAGTGCTGGGAAGAGGGAATGATACCCCAAGACATGCGGGATGCAAAGATCGTCATGCTCTACAAGAACAAGGGCGACCGCAGCGATTGTAACAACTATCGTGGGATCTCTCTCCTCAGCATTGTCGGGAAAGTTTTTGCCAGGGTAGTCCTCAACCGCCTGCAGGTACTTGCTGACCGTGTGTATCCCGAGTCACAGTGTGGGTTTCGTGCCAAGCGATCAACCATCGACATGGTGTTCTCCCTCAGGCAGCTGCAAGAAAAGTGCTGCGAACAGCGACGTCCCTTGCTCCTTGCCTTCATCGACCTGACCAAGGCGTTTGACTTTATATTCTTCTCCTTACTCCTGCGATACGCATTTAGTGAATCCGAAGATGGCATCTTTCTCCACACACGGTGCGACGGGAACCTCTTCAACCTCGCCCGCCTTAGAGCAAAGACCAAGGTGCACAGGATCCTCATCCGGGAGATGCTCTTTGCTGATGACGCTGCTCTTGCTGCTCACACTGAAGGGCAGCTTCAGCGACTCATCACTCGCTTCTCGGAAGCATGCAAAGAGTTCGGCCTCACCATCAGTCTCAAGAAGACTATCATCATGGGTCAGGATGTCAGTACCATTCCCAAAATCACCATTGGTGATCACACCCTGGAGGTGGAGGACAAGTTCACATACCTCGGCTCCACCATATCTAGTAACCTATCCCTGGACGCTGAGCTTAACGTGAGGATAGGCAAAGCGGCAACCACCATGGCCCGCTTAACGAAGCGTGTGTGGGACAACCCCATGTTGACACTTAACACAAAGATGAAGGTGTACCATGCGTGTGTGCTGAGCACTCTTCTGTACGGCAATGAGACTTGGACCCTGTACATGCACCAGGAGCGAAGACTGAACATCTTCCACATGCGCAACCTCAGACGACTCCTCGGCATCACTTGGCAGGATCGCGTCTCCAACACAAGCGTCTTGGCCCAGGCAGGCATGTCAAGCATGTTCGCCATCCTTTCCCAGAGGCGCCTGCGCTGGCTCGGGCACGTATGCAGGATGAACGATGGCTGCATTCCAAAGGACATTCTCTATGGCGAGCTCATCACAGGAACACGGCCAACTAGACGACCCGCCTTGCGCTACAAGGATGTCTGCAAGAGGGATCTGAAGTCATGCAGCATCAACCCAGCAGTTCTCGAATCAGCGACCTCCGACTGCTCTAGCTGGCGTGCAAATGTCAAAATCGGGGTCAAGCTGGCCGAGGAGAAGAGAGAGGCCCAGCGTGAGGAAAGAAAGAGCCGCAAACAGCAGAAAACACAGTCTGCTACTGCTTATGCCATAGTTCCAACCGCTGATTACATTTGCAGTAAGTGTGGTAGGAGTTGCAGCTCTCGTATTGGCTTATTTAGCCATAATCGGCGCTGCAGCGCCACACCTAAGTAAATATTCGGGTGCAGATTCCATTGTCTCTAGAGACAGAAGGATGCCAACAACACTTGTACTGTGTTTATCACTGAGATAGACTATAATTAGGTTTACAGTATATATATTGTTTTAAAATAGTTTACTGTAAACAGAGCTGACAGTTTTTTTTCTGTAAAAACAGCAGGATTTTTTTTTACAGTGCTGAGGTCCTTCCTCAGTCACAAATCTTGTGCTATACAGTAGCCATGTTATGTCTTTTGGAAATTACATCCTTATAAACCTTGTTCCATCAGCCACCTTGATTACTGGGTGATATCTTCTTCTCAGAGGAAGAATAGGAGTAACACCCCAACTCAACAGTTTTTGGATTATAACCTCATCCTTTATATAATTTGGTAAAGGCAGGAAGGAAACCATGCATTCTGTGGCACACAGATTTCTTATTTCACAAGTTTGTTCATTAACCACTTCTCCATTCATCAAATTCTCACATTCCATCTCATTTTCCATAGTCAGCCCAAATTCAAAGTTTATTTTCTTCCTTAGTCCAAAGAGCATTCCAGTTCCTGTTTTTGTCCTCAACATCTTTGATTATCATTACCAACATAATGTTTTCAGGGTCTTTTACAGTCATTGTTAACATTGCTTCTTTGCTTTACTCTCTTTCATATCTTGTTTGGTTTTTCAGTCTATTAATCATGGGTTGTCTTTGAGTTAATTTGTGTCTGTTTTCTATAATTATTTCTACATTTTCTTTGCCTTGCCTTCCATTCTGTTTTCTCCTTGACACCACAGTCACCCAAATTTTATTATTATCCTTTTTGTTGTCGAAATCAATGTTCCCTTCAGCCAAGTTCTTTTTCCAACAAAATCGCTATCCTTTAACTCATATTCCTTTCCCAGTCCTTTTATTTGCCATTCTACCCATCATTGTTTAAACAACCAATCATTTCCCAGACAGCTAAAGCTGCTGGTCAGTAGTTTAAAACAAAACTCACAAAAAAGATTGTCCAAATAAAACTATCAAGTCAAAAACCAAAAAAAAGATAAACCAACAAACAATATAAGTGGGAGATCCTCTCTCTCCCAACTGCAGCCACTTCCTGGATTTGAATTGTACCAAGTCTGAAATGCCAGTCTCTCACAGTGGTATGACCGCAAGTGAGAGGTGTCTCGAAAAGGTGCCTATTTATATAGTGTAACCAAGGTGTTAAAATTGTATTTATTTATTTATTTATTATTATTATTATTTGTTATAATATTGTTTGTTTTTGTTGTCCTGAGAGAATTAAAACCCTAATGCAAATGAAGGCTTAATTGAAAAGCTTACAGCACCTGGTATTCCCAGGCAGTCTCCCATCCAAGTACTAACCAGGCTCAACTCTGCTTAGTTTCTGATATCAGACAAGATCAGGCGTTCTCAGAATGGTATGGCTGTAAGGGTGTATACAAAAAGTTGCTTAGTGTAAGCAAGCTGTTAAAATTTTATTTATTTATTTATTTGATTGTTTTCTTTCTTTGTTTTTTTATTCATGTGAGGCCTGTTGCACGAAGCGAGTTAAACAAACTCAGAATTGCAGAGTAAGTTTTTAGTTGACAAAACCAAACAAATCCAACCCATGTTAATTAAGGTTAATAGGTTTCATGACGCTGGTTATCAACTTTCTCAGTTAACCCAGGCTTTAACCCTGAATACTCATTGTGCACATGAAATCCAGACATTTGTAGCAAACAGCCAATAACGTTCAACATGGAAAAAGCGGGTGTGCATACTTTTCAGTTGAAGAGCAAGAAATTATTATGCGGGAATATGAAGAATATAAACTTAGACTAACCACAAAAAGCAACACTGTTGCAGGCGCCAAAGCTCAGGAAAAATGCTGGTGGAATATTCCTGATTGTGTAAATGCATAAGTTTACTTTTATAGGCTCACAATGAGAATAAACGGATTGAAAACGTATAACCCCATCATATTTCATGTAATTTCATTTAATATAAATGTAAATTGTTTTAATTAAATATTAATGAAATAAATATAAATTTGTGAAAATATATTAGGACAGGACAGGAATAATGAATTGGTCCTGACAAAGATTTAGTATTTAACTAATTCTTTCTAATATTTAGATGCAACCCAAACTCCAAACCATCGTGGCAGCAGATTAAAATGAAATACAGAAACATCATTCAAAGTGGTGAGTAGTTGCAATGTCCTCTTTATTGTCCTTGTGTGCATATTATAATAAAATGTATGTGCTGTAGCAAAGAGAAGAAAGTGCTAATTAAAGAAAACAGTAGGGCCACCTCCTCAGGAATACACAGTGGCAGTGGCAGTGGCAGTGACCCAGCATGGATGGCGTTAAAGGCAGTGCGTCTTCAGATCCAGGTGCTGGCGCCTCCAAACGGTGTATGTGTACAGGGTATATGTACATGAATACTGCTTAAAAATAATTCAAAGATGCAAGCACTTATGACTTACTGAAGGTATTTTTCGGTTACCTTGTTGGAGCCAGCACACACATGTAGAGTCTCATACAGAGGTTTGTATCCAGCACGCAACATACCATATTAGAACTTTCTATTGCCAGTATATTAATTGCATGGCCTTATTTGGTTAGTAGGGTGAAGCTTGTGAGGAGGACATACTACGAGTGTGCTCAGAGAGAGCTGCACAGGTGAATGTGCTTTAAGGTATAACACATTTCAATAAGAAAAAAACATCAAGTTAGTGCCTTTCCACTCATGTCTATTCTATTAAAGGATTATTCAGAGCTGCATTCTACACCTGAACCCTCTTTGTCCCACAGATTCCCAGGACAAAGAAAAAGGGTAATACATGCTTCCACATACACATGTACAATAAAATTCTAACCAGTCTATTATTTCTTCAGATGGAACTCTGTCAGAGCCATTTATAAGAGGAATCTAGAGCTGGACTGCAAGCTCGAAGAGCAGGATTATGAGATTAAAGTACTGCAAAAAAAAAAAAAAAAAAAAGAAACTGAAATTACAAATTGAGGAGCTGGAATACAGAAAGATGGTATGTGAAGCTATGGTTGTGAATTAATGCAGTGTTTTAGTATGAAGGATAATGCATCAACATCTTTTTTTTGTTTAAAGCAACATGAAAAGCAATAAAACACTGGGACTCCCAAATATGTGAATCAAAAAGCAAAAGGGGTGTGTAGGGCTGAAAAAAATGTATGCGAAAACTCCTTCATTCATTGGTCAGAAATATGACAAGAAAAAAAATGTAACCAGTTAAGTGATAAAAATCACCTGAGCACAGAGAACACAGAGCCACTCTCAATATATTAATGGATCACTGGGTTAAAAAAAACACGTAACTGTGTAGTTTAAAAACATTTTGTGTAGCACTTCCACTGTTTATTTCTTCTTATTTTTTTTTATACTTTTTTTTTTTTGTCAGTCCAAACCTTCTAAACACATCACATATTCTGGTGCGCTCTGTCTTTTGGCACAGTTTGTGCCTTTTAGGTCAGTTTAGCAGCTCACATCTACAGAAAAACATTGTCGGCAACGCAAAATATGACGTTTGGTCCACTTCTTGTATTCAGGATCAAATCACATTCTCACTGCAGCTGAACCACACTAGAGTTTGTAACCAGGCTAGAACGAGTTGCAATTGTTGTGTTCTCAGCTGCACAAACGAACTGTTTGGAAAATGCTCCAGAGTTTGCTTCAAATGGACTGAACAATGTATATGTGAATGCAACCTAAGAGTGTGCTAAATTAGTCTCTCGCCTTCAGTTTCTTTCAAGAACATTTAAACCACATATATTTATATATATGTATATATTGTTACAAGTCATAAATTGTGTGAATGCAGGAGTATTAAGGCATATCGCATATATTATTATCATATGATTAACTAAATTAATTTTAAATTTAAAACAAAGTCCTTGAGTACTTCTGTATACAAATGATTATGGAATATTGCTTATCATCTGAGTTTGTGATGTTACTAAATAAGCTCCACCACTTTGAACCTGTCACATATGATATGCATTTTATTAGTCGATGAGCTGGTATCAAGGAACCTTATGCTCAGCCAGCCAGCTATTTAAATTAGATAATGTTAATGATGAATAAAATAATAGTTGTTATGCTGTATTTTGTCTGCTGTTAAACAAATCACTGAAAATATGATAAAACAAATCAAGAATTAGATGTTGCCCTGTGACAAATGCAAGCTAGTTTGTGAATGCCAGGATGAATATGGATTGTCAGGACTTGAGGAGTTGATGATGGTCAGCAGGGATCTAGCAGGGGATGCTTTAGCAGGAGGTCAGGTCACAGGGTCAAGTACCAGGAAACACCCAAACAATATCAAAGGAGCTAGGAAATGAGTGATTTTCAAAAACAATGAAGTGGGAAATAAGACCCTGAGAGCTCTGAGAACTAAGGAATAGAATATTTATTAGTCATTGCCACATAGGAATTTTTCTCTTTGCATATCCCAATGCCTTCTCACACACAAAAAAGTTCAAGGTCAGAGCACAGGTCAGCCTCCTGAGTGACCCAGGGGCAACTATGAACTAAGAACTAGAAAACAATGAACTTGGAAATAAGGAATTTGGAAATGTAGGTAGGTAAATAAAACCTTTATTAGCCACTGCTGCATACAATTTTTGTTGCCATGTCTCAATGTCACTTCACACACACACAAAAGGAAGAATGTCCTGTTACAAATTAGTCAGAAGGCCAGCTAGCAGCAAGCAGATGTTAGTTTGTTCATATACTACATTTTATTCAACTCAGAAAGTGGGAATATCAAACCTCCTACTAAGAATATTCTAATGGTACACAAATCAATGTCATAAATTCAACAACCCCGAATTCACCACGAGACAATGTGGTGATGTCATGATGTCATGCATCACTAATGGGAAACGTTGGCCTTAAGGCAATTTTAAGTTACTAAAATTTGGTGGAGTAATACAAAATACATGAGTGGAGTGAAAAGGAAAGTGATTCTAGTTCAAGATGTTCCAGTGCTCACCTGGTGAAGTTTCATTCCTGCTTACAGTGTCCTAAACCACAGCAGCAACTTTAAGCAACATCACTGAAAAAACTGAATATGGTTTGAGGCAGATATTTTCAGAAAAGTTTTTGGGTGTGATATGTTTTGGTTGTGATATGAAATTTCTGTACCATTCTTTCAGCTACAGTAGCTTCATACCTCCAGTGCCTAAAAAAAAGAAGAATCAAACACGTTTTTACTGACTGACATTTAAGGTAAAAGAGAAATGTGTAAATTTAATTTTTCACTGTGTTTCTTTTATTAAAGTCGATAGTAATCTTCTACTGCATGTCCAAATTTGTTCCTCTCTCTCTCTCTCTCTCTCTCTCTCTCTCTCTCTCTCTCTCTCTCTCTCTCTATTCTTTCCCACTCTATTATCCCTTCAATAACCCCCTTCAGTCAATCCCCACTGATCCCCCCCTTTCCCAACCTGCACTATGTTCTGTTTGGTTAGGTCAGACACATTTTTTCAGGGACCAACACTGGGCATAGTTGCTGTTCTCTCACTCATTACCCACATTACCTCTCTGTCGGACTCTCTTTCTGTCTACATCACCATCCCTTGACCTTCCTCCTGACGAGCATCTAAGACTTTTCTTTTCTCTGTACTACTTTGTGGATCCAGGGTAACACCCAGTCAAAGCAGCATTTTGTATGTTTGGGAACACAGATGAGATGACAGCATGGACCTGGTGACCTGGCTTGTGGCTGTTTTGCTCTCACTGTGGCAGTGCATAGAAGGCGTGGGAGCCGGTAAGCTCGAAATTCCAATATGCTGTATTATATTGGTAATGCTGTTGGTTATGACTGTATTTATTCAAGTATATTGTAACATTCCTAATTAATTAATGTGAATGTGCTTTCTATTGGATCCATTTGATAATTCAAATTAGGTGCAGAATTATCTAAAAAAATATTGTTATTATACTTGTATAACAAAAATTGTATAACACACAATCCAGTTTCATGGGAACTTGGTAAGAGGATCATGCTAAGACTTCAGTAAGCCTTTAGTTTATAAAAGCAATTGAGAAATGCCATTTTCTCAGGTTTTAAAAAGGGGGCAACCCTGTTCAACCATATGTATGCATATTAGAGCCCTAGATAGGATACAGTGTGAGCACTACAGGAGCCCCCACATAATTAATATTTATCAAATAAACAGAAAAATCTATGAAGTCCGAGTAATAAGTGCAAGTAAATCCTTAAATAAATATGTATTTATTTATTTATTTATAAATAAATACACATTTAAAAATAATAAACAAGCCTTTATTTTCCCTATTTAACTGCAATTTTCCCCCCCTTTTTTTCATCTTTGGCACTAACAGGATTCAGCTTTAATAAAACTTTAATAAAGTTGTTGTAAACAGTTTTGCAGTGTTGTATCATACCGCCACCTAATTCAATTCATTATTGAAATTTAACATGGTAAGATAATGATGCTGTGTGATCTGATGACCCATTTTTCCCTTTCTTTCTATCTTTAGCCAAGGAATGGACATATGCAGGTAAGAAAACATTTTACTGCTTTATTTTTTTCATCCATAGTTCTGTAAAAAGGAGACTCAAGCAGGAAGTTAGGATCCATTCACAAAAGGTTTATTAACAACACTGAGACAAATCCAAAATTGTAGGCAAGTCCAGGTCATCTACAAAAAGGGCACTGGCCAACACAGTCTAACACACAGATCCAAAATCAAGGTCAAGTCACAGGCAGAGGTAGGCACACAGTAAATCAGTATACAACAAGGCAGGGGTAATTCCAAATGAAGAAACAGGAAAATAAGGCAAGGGTTATACATGATAATACCTTCACTGTGCTTGACTGATAAGCTTGTATGTTTTGGATCATGAGCAGATCCTTTCTTTCTCCTTTCTATGGCCTTTCCATGACTTTGGTTAATCTACCAAAATTCCAACCTGGCCTTCTGAATCTTACTGCTGATGGGTGGTTTGCATCTTGTGGTATGGCTTCTATATTTCTGCTGTAGAAGTCTTCTTCGAGTGGTGGATTGTAAAACCTTCACTCCTGCCCTGTGGAGGTTGTTGGTGATGTCACTGACTGTTGTTTTTGGGTTTTTCTTCACAGCTCTCACAATATTTCTGTCATCAACTGCTGTTGTTTTCCTAGGCCAACCTGTTTGATGTCTGGTTGTTAGTACACCAGTGGTTTCTTTTTTTTTTTTCAGGACATTCTAAATTGTTGTACTGGCTATGCCTAATGCCAGTACAACAAGTCATTCGTGTGTGATGTATGTTCTGAGCAGTGTTTTGTAATTACGTTGATTTGTACTGAGAGCTGAGATAAGATACTCATTTTAATTTTAACCACTGCACTTGCAAGGTAGAGATTTTAAGTTGTGTTCCTAGTTTGCTTTCACAGAATCGGCCCCAGGATATCTCAGTAACAATTTATATGTTTGAGAGATATGTTTGTTTATAACTGGCCCAAGGTCTACCTAAGGCATATTGAAGCCTTCTTCAGGTGACTGGATGTACTCACTTAGCTGCAAGTATCTAAAAAAAAGTGTCACTTAGTTCCTTGAAAATGGTCATTACTAATTAAATGTATAGGTGTCTTATCTCATCTATATCATTATTTCTATAAGCTGGATATTTCAGTCTACAAATTTATAAGCAGTAAATTTTTATTTTGTGTAATGGGTGTTATTGTGGTAATGAATTTCCTTGTTTGATAGAACAGTGGATTTCTTGCCATATCTTCAGAGATTGCTAAAGAAGTGGATTTTTCGGGAACAGATTTAATGTTCTGTGATTAAAACAGTATGGTATATATGTAAGGAAAAAACACACCAAAAAGGTGCTGTTATAGGAAAATAATTAATGACAAATGGTGTGAAGTTGATTCATTTCCTATAACAGCATGTTAACAGAGTGTTTTATCCATGTAAATATACAAATACACATTTTTCTTTATTAATGAACAGCACATCACAATCTTTATCTTTATGGTTGTGTTTAATGTCATAGAACATCCTTAAAACAAGTTCCTGTTATCACTAGGGCATAAACAATTTTTTAGAAGTGCAATCTTTAGGCTATCCAAGACCATCCTCAGCCATTCTTATGGTATCCATGTGGTACTATCCACAAAAATGCTCTTGCTCCGTCTGTATTTGGGACAGCCTGAGTGGCACAGTATAGGGAGATGTTGTCCCACTGTTGTCATGGCAATCATCAGGGCAACTGCTGAGCCATTTTACAAAAAGTGTTCTTTCCTTTCTTTCTTTCTTTCTTTCTTTCTTTCTTTCTTTCCTTCCTTCTTTGTGTGTGTGTGTCTGTGTGTGTGTGCGTGCATGCAAGAAAGCATTGGGTATGCATGCATAGGCATGGTTGTATGTGTTTGTATATTCAGGCATGATTTTTCCCTGCGTGTGTTTGTGCAATACTTTCTGTTAATCCTCTTGTGTGAAAAATCATGCCTGAATATATAAACACACATAACCGTGCGTGCGCGCGCACACGTGCACACACGCGCGCGCACACACACACACACACACACACCTTAGTATGACTATGCTATACTATATACATTTATACACACAGGTACAATGAGAGACACAAAAACCTACCTACATAGACACTCCAGTCAACCCACACAAACAGGCTGAAATTAGACAAAAGGTGTAAATCTTATTTCAAAACTGTAATGTTTTTTTATAGCAAGGATGCTAAACAGGTCATTCTTTTCTCAACTTTTTAAATGTAAAAAACTGTAAATGTCACGTTTGTTACAATATTATACACCTTATCTGCACCTCTCATATCTTCCATTGACTACTTCATCCACTCTGCTGTTGAATAATGCTTTTGTGCTAAAATGAACAGCACAATCTCTGTGGCTCTGTGTGTGTATTTTGGCAACCGTGCATCATCTCATTAACTGTGCATGACTAAGCTCTGAGCTAATATTTCATTATGACCTTATTTGACACACATAGGATTTCTTATCTTTGTGTAGTATTTTCATTGACTTGTATATTACTGTAGATAAATAATGCTACACCAACTAAGCTTAACATATTTTCAGAGAAAAACATCTTTTTTTTTTTTTTTTTTTTTTTTTTTTTTGAGGTCAAGCCAAACGTCCCAGTTTCCTCCAGGTTCTCTGGTTTCCTCCCTCCTCCAAAAATGTCAGTGGGTGGATTGGTTTTTTAAATTGCCTCTACAGGTGAATGTGTATACATGATCCCCTACGATAGACTGGCCTCCCATCCAGGGTATATTCCCGTCTTGTGCAACAGCGTTCCCAGGATAGGCTCCAGATCCACTTATGCATGTTGATTACTGAAATGGATGGATGGATGATGATGATGATCATGACCATTAATGCTTCCATTTTTATTATATTTAGTAACACAATTTACATGTACACACAATTTACTCTGTTTTTCCTCAGGAGATGCAGGTCAGTCTGAATGGCCAGTTTTGTTCCCTGAGTGTGGTGGGTCCTCTCAGTCCCCCATCAATGTGAACACTTCCAAAACTTGGTACGACCCATCCCTTCCTGAGTTACGGCTTCTGGGATATGAGCAGTATGGCCATGAACCCTTCACACTCTCCAACAATGGCCATACAGGTAAAACAGCTCTCGTACATACAACGCTCAAACACACTTTTCTTGCTGGTAACAGTTGTGCTTGGAAGCACAGTGACATGCCTAGACTTTGCACAGGGTGCCTTCCTAGTCCTCTAGTTTGCATACATTTACTGTCAAGGGCATAATCTCTCACACACAAACCTCTCAGCGTTTCCCATGGATCAAAATGACCATGCACCTCCTAGTTACAGTCTCCTCTATACATCTCGGTGTATTTTCCTTATAGGGACCAGGGCTTTTGTCCATATAACATTTCTGATCTGCATGAGGTTGGCGTGTATCCTCATGAAGAGATTTATAGATACAAACCCATATACACATGTTTACATATATTTGAAAGAACACATGATGAAAGTAAAATTATATATTATCTGTCCACACAGACACACAAACTGGTGTCCTTATGAAGAGGTGTTATTAAAGGAAAATAGAAATAAACAAGCAATTCAATTAACAAAATTAGTAAGAAATAAACTGGAATATAAATAAATAGCAGTATAAAATGAACAAACAGTCTTTACTAATCTTTTTTGCTATTATTATTATTATTATTATTATTATTATTATTATTATTACCACTCGCAGCTGCTGCTGAGCCTAAAGTTACTTGAGATTACTGTGGATGGTACCACTTGAAAACCATCAAGATGGCTTAGGACAAATTGAATTGAATGAATATTATTATTATTATTATTATTATTATTATTATTAAACATAAGCCCCTTCTAGATTTTGACTAGTAAGGTGTTCCACGCCTTTGGTGCACAGTGGCAGAAAGCTGCACCAAGTTGATTATCTTACCTGTACCTTAAAGGTACAGCACATTCAGATATGTTTAAGGGTGCTAAACTACTAAGAGCTTTAACACCCAGTAAGAAAATCTTTTTTTAATCATTCTAAAAGAAATACAGGCAGTCAGCCTGTTTGTCTGTTTCTGTTCGCAGTTTTGGTGTGCTATACACTGCCCTCCAAAAGTTTGGAAACGCCTGAACAAAATAGGGTTTTTGGGCAATATCAGCATAAATCCTCTTTAGTTAGTGACCATTTTGCATTGATAATAAGGGACAACACAAACTATGAAAACATATTTTATTAAATAAAAAGTTTATGAACATAAACATGAACATAACATAGAAAAATACTCAAATTTTGG
>CM040975.1:9151732-9178653 GCA_022985145.1 Pangasius djambal
GCCAGACAGACGATGTTCCACTTGTTCCAAGAGTCCATCGTGTATCCAGCAGCAAAAGTCCCGTCCGGACATGTCGGCTCTCCCGAACCAGCATTCCTTCGTGAAAGGATCGTATCAATTGCGTTGAGGGACCAGCTTATCAATTCCATAATTTAGGATTCGAGAAGCTTCACCAGCAGAAGGAAAAATAGAGACGAGATGGGAGAGGCACACAGACACAGCAGAGAGAGGAAAAATGCGACCGCCTCCAGCGAGAGTCAGAGTATTGTTGGCCAATAATACTCTTTGACCAATGTCAATTGATTGTCCCTTACTCCTTTTGTTATACATTTCTGCCTGTCTACGTTGTTGTTTTTCTGAATGTGACTGTGCAAGTTTCATAGCCTCACAGAGGTCACGCTTGAGTGACTGCACATACTTGTCAATATCAACTGTTTCTCCATTCAAAAGTACACTTTCAAACATAGGGTCAACAGGTAGTCTCGGAGTACGGCCGTACATGAGAAAGAAAGGTGCAAACCCTGTTGTCTCATGAACTGTACAATTATATGCAAAAGTCAAGGTGTTCAACATTTGCGGCCATCTGACTTTAGATCTAGGGGGCAGCGCACGAATCATGTTACCAAGAGTGCGGTTCATTCTTTCCACCTGACCATTGCCCATTGGGTGGTATGGTGTGGTGTGAGTTTTGTCAATACCAGCCAACTGAC
Source organism: Pangasius djambal (assembly GCA_022985145.1). Taxonomy (NCBI): domain Eukaryota; kingdom Metazoa; phylum Chordata; class Actinopteri; order Siluriformes; family Pangasiidae; genus Pangasius; species Pangasius djambal. The sequence goes on from CM040975.1 coordinate 9,152,443, forward strand.
ACAGCTCCGCAATCAACAAACTCTCAAAATTGGCACCCTGGTCAGAGTGAATGCTAGAAGGAAAACCATACACACAAAAGAAATTATTCCAAAGAACCCGTGCCACTGTCTTTGCGGATTGGTTAGGGCAAGGATATGCACATACCCACTTCGTGAAGTGGTCAGTGACTACTAAAACGTCAATAGATTTATTGTTGTGGTCTTCAGCTGAACAAAAGTCTATACAGACTAATTCGAGTGGCGACGAAGTGGTAATGGAAACTAATGGGGCCCTAGCCTCTGGCTCAGGAGCCTTGCTCACAACGCATCTCTTACATTTGCAAACATGGTCCTGGACATCTTTCCCCATCGTATCCCAATAAAACCTCTGTTTGGCCAACCCCAATGAGCGCTGCTGACTCTGATGGCCCGCATCATCATGAATGCCTTTCAACACTGCCCTACGAAGCGATTCAGGTACAACATATTGGTAAGTTTTCCGTTTTGTCACTGGGTGCTTGGACACACGATACACTATCCCCAGGCACGTGGTCAGCTTACCCCAGTGTCTCAATATCCTTAACGTCCCATGTGATTCATGAACTTTTTCACGCCTTGAGGGACGACGACCGCGGTCAACAAAAAACTTGACCCGACTGACAACAGCATCATTGACTTGTTCAGCAAGGAGTTCATCATGGTTAAAAACGGGCACAGGGTTCTGCCCCACTGCAACAAGAGACTCTAAATACTGCACATGTGAAATAGCTCTTACAGTACCTGCATCTTCCCAATGCTGATGTGTTTGCATGACAGCAGAAATCTCATCACTGTGCACCTGTACACTCCTTGCAGTACACATAGCTTTAACGGTAGCGTCTCCAGGCTCAATCTGAGTATTCACATCCCTCATCTCAGGTAGCTCCGCTGAGAGCCGAAACATATTCTGAACATCATCCTTTTTGAAATTGGCCGCCTGCTTAAGAAGGGTGGAATAAGGAGCCCTAGTCAATCTGTGCAAAATTTTAGACTGCACAAAAGGCTCTACTGAGGGCGTCAGCCACCACATTTTTAGTACCCGGAATATACTGAATGTCAAAGTCGAATGGTGCCAATTGCGCCACCCAGCGCTGCTCGCAGGCATCTAACCTGGGCTTGGTCAGTATGTATTTTAAGGGATTGCTGTCGGTCCACACAGTGAACCTGTGCCCGCGTAACCAATGGCTAAATTTATTACAGATGGCCCATTTCACTGCAAAAAATTCAAGGCGATGTGCAAGGTATTTTGCCTGAGCATGAGTTAGAGATTTGCTGGCAAAAGCTATTGGTTGTGCTTTGTCACTGTTGTGATGAATTTGCAACAACACTGCGCCAAGTCCGGCTGTAGATGCATCAACAGATAAAATGAACGGCTTACTAAAGTCAGGGTGCGCCAAAAGCACTTCTTCAACGAGTGCTGCCTTAAGATCCCGAAACACCTGTTTACACTCCTGGGTCCAGTCATCTGAGCCAAGTTTGCGGGACAGCAGAGGCCTTTTACTGCTTTTTGATTTACGAGGTCTTTTCTGACCACCAATCAGAGCAAACAAGGGTTTGGCCAGTACAGAACAGTTCTCAATAAAGTGCTGATAGTAGATTACCATCCCTAAAAAGGAATGTATTTGGAAGGCGATGGAGTGACACCATCTAACTCCATCAAATCAGCCTCTGTCACCTTGACTATGGCTTCCACTTTATCTGGATCCCTCGAAATTCCATGCTGGGAAATTATATGACCCAGAAATTTAACTGAACGCCTCAAAAAGTTTCAAGTTATGCTCTTTCAGGCGTTGAAACACCATTTCCAATCGAGCAAAGCTCTCTTCTTCGGACTTGGCAAACTCCAGCAAATCATCAAGATAACACAGAAGACTTAAAAAGTTCTGGTCACCAAATATCGTAAGCATCAGGCGCATAAACGTGGCTGGGCTATTACACAGCCCTTGTGGGAGACGATTGTATTCGTGCAATCCCAGTGGTGATGAAAATGCAGTGTACTTCCTGTCGAGTTCATGGGGGGGTATGTTGTAATAGCCAGCCATCAAGTCCATGGTGCTAAAAAACATGTTTCCCCCCAACACTGCCAGGACATCACTCTGATGTGGAAGCGGATGGGCATCTTTAACAGTTCTGGCATTAAGCCATCTGAAATCCATGCAAATTCGCAGATCACCATTCTTCTTCCACACAAGAACCAATGGGGAGGCAAATTTGCTACAGGATTTTCGAATTATGTCTCTTGCTTCCATCTCATCCAAAGTCTCTTTCAACTTATGATAATGAGCAGGCGACATTCTGCGATATGGCAACCTGAACCTGGCAGAAATCCCGTGCCTCACCACAATCCAGATGATGTCTCGAGAAGACAGACTGATATGTCCCACTCAAATCAACAAGTTTCTCTTTACACTGTAAAGAAACTTCTCAGTCACCAATTGGAATGGAGCTAAGCCCTAGCTTTTCCAGCTTATCATGCACATCACCGATGTTACTGCACATGCTCCTGGCAGTAAGACTACAACAGGAACTGTTACTTCGCGCTCTCCCCACATTTTGGTTTACAGTCAAAGTGTCAAAGTCCTCTAAAGCAATGCAGGGGAAAACATCTGCAATTTTTGAGTTTCTGCGTAAAGTTATTTCTGCAGAAGTAGGGTTGATAATCTTCATGGGTAGCCACCCATCTCCCCACAGCGGAGAAACTATTCGCCCAACCATTATCTGTTTGTTCACACATGGTGATGCACATGGCTCAACGAGTACCGTGCTGCCAGCCGATATCACGGTACCTGTGGGCAAACGACCCCACACCAAATGTTCAGTCATAGGCTGAAGAGTTACAGCACTTTTCAACTTCAGAGTTCCAACCTTGTCTGGGATGGACTCCCCTCGCCATCTCTCTAGGTTAGACAGAAGACGGAGAAACTGGCTACTGTCACTCTGACACGGTGCATCAGGTTTACTCATAACATGCCAAAATCCATCATTTGACTTGAAATGTCTGATGAGTGGCTTAAGCACATTTGTACCCAAAACAATGGGATCAATCTGTCCATCAACAAACAAGACTGGGACTAAAAACTTGTACCCATAAACCTCAAGTTTCAAATCACATAGTCCTAAAGGACTGGTTTGTTTTCCCCCACAACCCACTAAAACAATATCCGCAGGGGCCAGCATGTCTTCTGTCATCACACCTGCTTGTTTTAAAATGGGCGTTATGTCCGCACTGATGGTAGTTGCCATCGACCCAGTATCCATCATTCCTTTCAACTCAACCTTATCCTTCACTAATATATTAGTGTAGAACAAACTTTCACTTTGAGCTGTTCTCATGGTATTTTGCAAGATTACTTTGCTAGACTTCGGGACATTTTCACATAAGAAAGCATATATCGACTCAATATCATCATTACCAAAGGAGGTTGAACTCATGTACCTACCATCGCCCTCCTCCAGATGGAGGCTCAATAGTTTCCCTGAGAGGGCCTTTGACTGTGACCGTCGACAGCAGCAATCGAAATGTTTGGCATAACCTGTGACGTAGACATCTCACACACGTCATGTGTATGTCCAGGAAGGTAACAAGTGAAACACAATTTATGCAATCTACAGTGAGCAACTGTGCTGTGGTCATTACTCTGGCAGACTTTACACACTTGTGGTCTCTTAACATTCTGCTTGCGATGCACAGCTGCTTTGGAGGACTGTGTGTTACATGTCAATGCTTTCTCCAGCATATTTAGTATCCTATCCATCATGTTACTTTCACATGTTGCATGATCAGGCTCAACTACACTCCCTGGAGCCCTGACACCTTGAGTTTTACAAGGTGGTGTACCACACACATCAGTACTGACAGCACTAGCTGTTTGTTGTGAGAACTGACACTCATATACTTTGCGGTCTCTTACAAATTCATCCAAACGATCCTGCACCTCTGCAGCAGTCCACTCACGCTGTGGTTTGCTCAAAAACATTACTGAGAGACCTTTATCGGGACAATTACGTATGAACATAACAGCAATCTCCATGTCCCAATTTTGCATTGTTCTGCCCTCACGTTTAAGATGCTGTTCAGCTAGGTCAGCAGCCTTGTTCAATCTGATCCAATAATCAAAAGGGCCCTCATTTTGATATGGCTTGGTAGCGTAAAAGTCAGCTAGGGGGAGACCTGTGGATATAACACCCCCAAAGTGCTGTTTGAGGATACGGAACACCATATCTACATCACCAGTCCTAGAGACTGAGGCACTGTTGCGCAACCATATCTGAATAACATCCTTTGCCCGGCCCATCAATTTGTTTATGATTTCATCAATGCGTTCTTGCTCAGAATAATTCCCCTTTTCAAGGTATGCTCTCATCAAATCTTCTCATTCAAAGACTGAACACTTATCTGAGCTGTCACCACGAAAGTATGGTGGCTCTTTACCACTTTCAGTATAAGATTCATCTTTGAAGCATCAATGATGGTGGCGCCACACTGATTCACATGTGAACACCTCTGACAGTCATAACACGAGTTGGGGGTAGGTAGTTGATTGTTAGGAAACAAGCTGGTTTTAATCAACTGACAGATATCAGAGCACAGTTGTTTTACCTGTTCATTAGATAATGCTACAGTAGGTTCCGATAAATTAATTTCAGGTGGCGGTATATCATAAGACACTGGAGTAGAAAACTGTACTCTATTAGCATCAGAATCAGTGTCATTCGTCTTCCCAGGAGTACATGGACCACTAAATGGCAAAACCGCTCTGCCTCTCCCCAGATGATAGCCACCAAAATTACTGGTATCGTTGTTGGGGTGCATTATTAATTACCATGCTAAAAAAAAATTGCATCCACAACTGAATAAGTGATTTGGCACTTAGATTTTACAGCTCTAATAAATCGATCAATTACTTAAAACATTTGAGGCACTATCAAATCAAATCAATATCCGTTTAGTACGTCGTAATCTTACTTGTATAAAAATACCGAAACCTTAGTCCATGCGTCGCCTCGGTGAAGCGGAAGAACGGTGAAGTCCGATGTCTCTTAGTCTGTGCAGCAACCTCGGGAGTTCAGCACCCGCTGAACAATCATCCGGGTCACGGCACCAGTGTAACCGTATGATTTTGTGGTCTGCGTTGTGTGGGAAAATTTGCGAAGAACGACAGGAGAGCGCCGGATTGGGTCTGCATAGAGAATGTATTTTTATATAGACAGATCGTCACAACAGCTTCAGCTCACACATCAGTAACACTCTTCCGTTTGGGAGAGAGGAGGAAAAGAAAAAAAAAGTAACTCCGTGCACTTAAACTTATACAGAAGGCATATGAAACGCAACAATATTGATGTTACAACAACAAAAATATGATTCGTCAATGCATACCTGCATAGAGAATGTATTTTTATATAGACAGATCGTCACGACAGCTTCAGCTCACACATCAGTAACACTGTCAACAAAAAAATTGCATTCCAAAGTATACCAATCCACATCAATGAAACACGTATGTTAAGTATATATGACCTTACATCTGTAAATAACAAAAAAAATAAAAACAACTTAAACTTTATGTATTTCTGTGTGTGAATTATTTTCAACCAATGCTAACTATTAATCTGTAGCATGGGACACAGCATACCTCTTCCGTTTGGGAGAGCGGAGGAAAAGACCGCTAAAAGAACGATACAGCAGGTATGACTGCCTGGACTGAACCACTTTGTTGTTAAAGGAGGGGGTGCGGGGGAGGTGAAACCATCACCTCCTTACAGACCCTTTTTAAGGTTTTTTTTTTTTCTTTTTTTTTTTTACAACCACTGGTTTAAACAATTATAGAACAAAACAGGAAAATCTAGTGAATTAAAACAATTTTAACCTTGTTACATGAGTGTCATGCATCACTCAATATAACCTATTTTTAATAACTGAAAAGTATGAGTAGGATAGCGCAACATTGGGATGGATGTGTTGACCATCAATTACCGTCACTTGGTCGAAGTTGTGCCTCAGGGTCTCATGCAACTGCTCCATAGGGAAATCCCCGAGGGGAATCTTCACAATGGGTGGAGGGGCTGAGCCATCCCCTGATACCACCTCCCCAGCCAGCACTGTGTGCCTTTCTCCTGCTGGACCCTGCCACAAACAATTCTTTTACTAATGCCTGAAACCCTGGCCAATATTTCCCAAGAATTAGTGGATGGGTGAGGCAGGGACTAACTGCTGCTTCCACTTTATGCATTTGCCCCCAGAATTTAATGATGACCAGCGGATACTCATGAACATCCTCATGCACCCACCTCACCTTCACCAATTGTGCATTTCCACCAGTTGACCGGCTTTGCCCATGGATGCGGGCCGGTGGCACTGGACCCATTCCACCATTCCTGTCAGTAGTCGAATGACAATTTAGTCCAGTACCACCTGCTCAATGATCTGTTCTGCGTCCTGCTCCTCCGCCATCAACCACCAGCAACAGGAGTCCTTCAGCTGCTGCGCATAGGTGAAGGGGCTGCCGACCTTGGTGAGCTGCAGCAACTGGAAGCGTTGGTGGTGCTCCTCAGGTGTCTGGCCGACTTGCTGAAGGACCGCCCTCTTGACGCTTGAATACTCAGGTGAACAGCAACCCTGAAAAACAGCCCGAGACCATAATCCCTCCTCCACCAAACTTTGCTGCTGGCATTATGCATTCTGGTAGCATTCTTCTGTCATCTGCCAAACCCAGATTTGTCCATCAGACTGCCTGATAGTGAAGCATGATTCAACACTCCAGAGAACACATTTCCACTACTCCAGAATCCAGTGGCGGGGTGCTTTACACCACTCCAGCCGACACTTGGCATGGCGCTTAGTGATATTCGGCTTGTTTGCAGCTGCTTGGCAATGGAAGCCCATTTCGTGAAGCTCCTGGCACACAGTTCTTGTGCTGATGTTGCTTCCAGAAGCAGCTTGGAGCTCTGTAGTGAGTGATGCAACAGATGGGTGATTTTTATTCGCTACACGCCTCTGCACTTGCTGGCCAGATCAGACCCAGGCAAGTCAAGAATCTGTTTTTTTGAGGAATGGCTGCACTACCGCATATGTAAAATTGGTTTTACATATGGTAAGCAGGTGTTTATGACTGAAAAGGAGGAAGGAATGGAAGTGATAAAACCTTACAGTGCACTCTGGTTCAGGTGAAACCTGGAGCTATAAAATGCTTCCTGATGTTCTTTATTTTGCCTATTAAAAAGCATTGGAAGTTTTCATGGGGACATCTGATAAACTGGGGTGTTGGGTACTGAGTTAATTGTATTGAAAAAGACCTTAGGTCTGTGGCTTTATGTTTTGGTTATAATGTCTGCAAAATCATTTTCTCTAACTATTTTCATTGCATTCTAGAAGTTCTCAAGTGAGATTTTTAAAATATTTTATATTTTTTTATATATTATATTTCTTCCTTTTATGCTTTTTCATGCACTTGCATACTGCCATTTAGTTACAGCCTGAACTTGAATCTAGTTTGTCTGGTTTTAAATAGAGCAACAGAGTTGAGGATGGTGGAGCAAGATAAATAAAAAAGTGACTAGATGTTCTGCAGTTAACTGGTGTGAAACCTCTATGATAGACCTTGCCTGAGGACTATTTAGATAAGCATCTGATAAACACTGAAGGAATTTAAAGGTTGATAGCGACATGCAGAAATTTTAGGACTGCTGATTTTGCTGTGCAGTGATAAATTATGAGATATGAGAGTCCTATGTTTAAAAAAAAAACATAACCACACCTCCACCTCACCAGTCATCCTAGGAGAAATAAAAAGTTCCATAAGAGGAGACACCTCACCAACACCAAACTAGTAATCAGTTAAAAATAAAAGGTCATGAGAGGTGAAAAAAAAAAAATCATTTAGAATAAATATTTTAAATGATCTGAATGGACCATGCAGAAAATCAATTTAAGTAACTGCGAAAGCCAAATTATGAGGAACGAGAATATAACTTTACCACGTGAACTTAATTTGCCAACTTGTCCACTTTTTGTCATCTTATTGTGACCAACAGACATATATCCTGAACATTTTTTTCCCATATCTTGTCTTTGACTGGCTTTCCATCTTTGAGGTGTGTGTGATACCTATATCCAAGTGCTACACACTGTGACACCATTTGTAGGGAAATCTTAGCTGACATTAAATTCAATTAAAGTCAATAAGTTGGATGGGTGGGGGAAAATGTAATGTAGGTTTTAGCAGAGATTGGCCCTTCTCATTTTACATAGTAAGTTTTCCTTACTTGTTATCTAGATTAGCAGTCCCAATAAGCAATTCAGACCAAGAATGTATTAGCTGATTGACTACAAGGGGAAGATTGTATGAATTTCTTTTATACCAAACTATTGCTTTGTTATGCAATTTCTCTCTCCCTCTTTAGCCCTTACTCTCTTCTTTTACAGCTCCATGTAGTCCACTATAATTCCGAGTTGTATTATAATATTTCTGAAGCTAAAACCGAAGAAAATGGCCTGGCTGTTCTCGCAGTGCTTATAGAGGTGTGTAGCCTTACGAACATAAGCATTTATTCATCTTTATTCATCTGTATTCTACCTTATTTTACTTAAGTTAAAAAATTGAACATTATTATTATTATTATTATTAAATATTTACTACTTTATATAAACATACTGATTAGTTAAAATATTGGTTGTATTATCATAATTCAGCAGGATTAGCCTGCCAGATACTGCTAATGCAGTACTGCAATAATGTTCTCCACTTAATTAACTATCTTGCAGCTACTATCCTGGGCTAAGTAAGTAAACAATATATGATGATTATAGTTTTGTGATTAGGTTAGCAAATATTTTTTCCTGTTTCTCTGCTAGGCAGGTGAGGAGACCAATCAGGCATATGCTAACATCTTGAACTACCTGGGCCGCATCAGGCATGCAGGTGAGTAAATGTGTGTATGCTTGTGGATAAGTATATACATAACATTGTATGATGACTGTATTATTGATTTGCAGACCTAACTGACACACTACTTTATTAGCTAGCTGATAGACTACATTTAGACTAAAGAGGGGACATTGTTTACATAAATTATTTTCTTCTAACTATTCCTTCCAAGTTGACCAGTTTAATTGGTGGGCTCAGAAAGAAAAAAAATCACATTGTATATGTATTTGTATATGTATATATTGTATTTTTCCCTATGTTGAATTGTTTGATCTTCATAATCTACATCTTCTTGGAAACAATATTTGTCTTCCTTTTGAGGTTTTCAGCCATTTAAATTTTACTTCTCATTCTACAAAACTGACACATACTGTGGGAAGAATCTTCTTCTATAAATTGCCAAAGGAAAAAGATTTACCAGTGCTAATTTTTCAATGCAAACTCTCCCAATTTGGGCATTTGTCCCCAGGGTAGGTGAATACCTTCCACCCTGCTTCTCTGTACTTTGTTGTCAACTCCCTCTAGTTGTCCTTTTTCCTCTCAAAGGCTGCCTCCATTTTTTTTCCCATGGGACGGTGAGTTCTGCCATTGATAATAGTTCTGGCAGAGATGGACCACAGGACAATGTCTGGCCATAGGGCGGTAGTGATGATCATCTTCAGCTTCAGCTGTTGGTTGAGGTCAGCTCTCAGGTTCCACTCACATCTGTGTGCCAGACTGCTCTTTCTGGGTAATGTTCTTTTTCCAACATTCCTGCTCCAGAAAATGGATCAGCCATTGTGATGTTACAGGGCTGGCCCTGTTTGCTTGCGGTCCATGTGCTTCCAGGACCATGTGCTTCCACTAGTTTCCATAGAACCCGGTCAGGATGCCATCTGTACCAGCCTTGGGTCATTCCTGTTTTATTTGTATATTGAAAGGCTGTGAGATTTTTGAATGGTATGATTTTCATTCTGGCCCAAGCTAGGAGTTCCTCAAGCCTTTTCAGGAGCTGGGTTGTATAAGCTGCTGTCTGGATAAGGGTGACGATATCATCCATATAGCTCCCTAAAGCTGGTATTCGCTTGCCTAACTGTGATATGACTCCTTGGACCATCTGCCTCCCACCAATCAGGATGATTTCAAATGCTGCAGTGAACAGGCTGGGCAAGATTGAGCAACCCATCACTATGCCTTTCAATTATTTGAGAACAATTATTTATGCATGTCAAACACACAGAAATATCATAAGCTTACATCAGCAAGTCATCAGCACATCTGCACTCAGCACTGGGGCAGCATACCTCGGAGTATAACGCTTCATCTGGTGAAGCTATGGTACATCATGCTCTGGTCCACTAGCATGGTCACCGTGGCAGCTCTGAGCTAGCGGGATTTCAAGTAGCCACAGGCCTGCAAGTCAAGGTTTGTGGGTGAGCAGTTTCTGAGTCTGTACACAGAGAATTTGCTGGAGTGAGAGTGAATGGAGGGACATGCGTATTTCAGCTCTGTGAATACTGCTAACACAAGCTAATTACAGTCCTGCTAGCCAGTCGGAGGTGTGGATGGCAGCAGGAGGGTAATGTATAGACACACACTCCAGCCTTGTTAGTGTTGATAGCTCCAATGGTAGTAAGGAAAAAAGAAGGAAAAAAAGGGGGAAAAAATCATGCATGCTCCTATCTGATGAATTGGAGCAAAATTATGGCACAGAGTGAATGGCTCAGTGGAGATGCGGTCACCTGTGCAGGGCTGGCATGTGCACAAGGTGAAAGAAATTTCTAGTAAATACTGCATCACTGTCACTTAATGAAGGTCTCAGCATGCGCATCCGCACTAGGGGATATCCAGGTATTATACACTGCCCCTGCCGGTTAGAAGGGGGGAAATAAAAATGTCTTGGTTGATCATCTACAAAGGGAAAATTGTGTCAGTTTTTTTTTTTAATTACTGGACATGTTAGCATTTTCTGGGACACTAACACACTGAAAAGATGTGTAGGATCAGGTATGTCCAGTCAAAAAAAAAGAAATAAATGCACAGGATTGGGACTCAATACCTGAAGTCACCACTGATGATCTGTTGACAAGTGTTTGTTCTTGGTATGGTCCTCAGGTCAGAGGGTGCTCATTCCAGCATTTGACGTGGGGGCCCTGCTCCCCAGAGACCTGAGCCATTATTTCCGCTATAGTGGCTCACTTACCACACCTCCATGCCACCAGAGTGTGCTGTGGACTATCTTTGTTGAGAAGGTCAAGATCTCTCACTCCCAGGTACTGATAATAACTCTTGCTACTACCACTCCTGAGGGTCCCTGCAGAACAACCATTTGAACCTAGAGACTATAATGCCTTGCTCTATCAGATGCCCTACCAATGCTCTCCCAGTTTGAAATGCGCATTGAAAGTAGCAATATATCATTTTGACAAGATTCCTACACAGAGTATAATAGAGTTGGTGAGCCCAAAAAGTTCTAGATTAAATTAAATAATTGGATAGGCACTGGAAATACATTTTTAGAGCTTTCATATTTGCAAAGCAAGTGCACTGGTGTATTGGAAGGGAATTTACAAGCTACTCATGAGTGAGAGAAATTATTTTGTATTTATTTATTGATTAAATTTTTTAAATTATTTAATTTTATAAATTCTAAAAAGTATACCAGTAATATGCCATTATATTCCATCATTTATTATTTTTCCCTTCTCTGCCTCTCTTCTTCTCTTAACAATAATAATAATAATAATAATAATAATAATAATATCAAAGTGCTTTACATAAAATAAAAATTAGACAAGGAATAAAACAATAAACGATACATATAAAGACAAAATGAATTAAAAATAAATAAAAGAAAAGTCTGAAAATGTAAAAATATGAAAAACTAAAGTAAAACAAATAATCACAATGAAGACAAATGGTATAAGACGTTGGTACTACAATTAAAAATAACATTAAGATAACAAATTCACAATAAAAATAAAGTAAAATAATTTACAGGTTTCAAAATCTCAATAGATTTATCACAGCTACAAATAACAGTGAGGTTTTGAACCCAGCGTTAAAGATATTTGTGTTCCCAATATTGTCTGGAACACTATTCCAGAGTTTAATAAGAAAAACAGTTAAAAAAAAATAAAACATCTACAACATGCTCAGATGCGATCGAGCCTTGTAATCAATACAGAACATAATAGACAGCCAGTGTAAATTTAATTATAATATATTCATATGTTAAGAATTTATTTTCCCAGTAATGATGTAAGCTGCAGAATTCTGAATTAATTAAAGCTTATATAAAGAGACAGAGAGGCATGTTATAAAAGTATGTACTAGCTTCTAACATGTATTAGCTTCTCTTCTTCTGTCCTGCCTGTCCTGTCCCATCTCATCTTCTCCTTACCTTTTCCCCCTGTCTCCTCCCTGCTTAATTTTATCCTCTACTTTATTTATTCTTTCTTTCATGTTTTCTCTTCTCTTCATGTCTCTCTTTGTCTTTGCAGTTGCTGAAGTTGGAGACATTGCTGTACTCCAGTAGACCTGGCTCTCCCAACCCCAAGCCACTACAGGACAACTATCGCACCACGCAACCACTCAACAACAGAACAGTGCTCTCCTCCTTTATCCCTGGTGAGAGAGGGGGAGGTAGAGAGAAAGATGTAATGGCTATACCCAGAGCTCATTGTGTTCATGTGATAGAGGAAAAAAGAGAGAGTGCGAGTGTGTTGGAAAAAGCAAATGTGCACACAATTTTTGTAAACAAAATATTAACAATGTAAAACATGCTCACTTATTAATAGAAAATAGCTTGATCACATAAATATCTTTCTTCTACTTACATACACATTTATGTAATTATTGTGGTAATTTGCCCAAAGCAAACATAGGGGATGACAGGCATTAGACAGTGCTCTATGTAAACTAAACAAGATAAGACTTAACAAAATGCAACAACATGTAAAAATAAATTTGCTTGTGTAGGCAAGTTTGATATGAGTTATATATGGCAGGTTGGAGTTCATTTATGTTGTTGCTATATGAAATATGACTAGGGAGTAATTCTGTGCATGCACTCAGAAGTGATCTTTTATTCTGGAAATGTGTCTTAAATTAAATGTTTTAATAATACCTGGGCTGCTCTGGCTTGTGGCCAAAGAAAAAGTACTTCTATAGCCTGTGACAGAGGTCTCTGTTACACCGCTCCCTCCTCCTGGACTGAGGACGTTCAGTAATCAGGAAAGATAATCTGCAGTGACTTTCTGATTATTATGGTTTATTATTTATGGCTATGGTGGATGTGGAACTCTAATGGCCAGGTACCACTGAGTCTCACCTCCTTATCCCTCATGGTCTGCAGTCAGGTAAGCACTCTGTGATCCATGCAGACCATCCAATGCCTTGTTTCCCTGGGCAGGAGCTTATGGCTCAAGTAAAGGATTTCCAAGTTTCGCCTAGGCTAGCACAGCTCCAGTGCCTAGAGCTAAATGCATACACTTCACCCAAGAACCGTTCACTGAAATCAAGACATTTTAAGGGTGATAAATGCATTTCCACTCAAATGAGTTCTTGGTTGCTTTGGTAATTAAATTAGTAAGTGTGATAGCAATGAAAGCAAGTTGGCGTAAACTGTCCATACCACACTACTAGACCCAGGAAGGACTTCTTTTGGTATGAGGTCTGGTACTCTTGCTGACACCTTAAATTTTATCCACTTGTGGTTAACAAATTCCCTGCTGATAACATGCAATGAGACATTGCACTTTTGCTCTTTTTGATCCCAGCCTTGGACCTGTCCATGAATGTTGAATACTGTGGTATAATCATGTGACCAGTTATTGACATGTGCCCAGTTATAACACAGGGAAGCTCTAAAAATATTTTAAAAATAAATTGTAACTAATTAGGTTTCATACATTCAAAATATTATTCTAATGAGAGGTAGAACAGAATTATAACAGTGTACTGTTTTATGTAATGATTTTCATTTTAAAAAGCGTTATACATCTTATAGGGTATTTCATAGAACATGCAACACATAAAAGATTACATTTTACATGTGATGTTATCATTTATACTGATCATTTTAAAATAATCTTAGCAGCACAACAGATTTTTATCACTATGTATTGTTATAGCAATACACATCCATAATTCTAATTTTATTCCTTTTTACTCTCTATAGTTTCTGCAAATATCTATACAGCTGGTAAGAAAGAAGAGTCCTTTACAAATGTCTGATCATACAAAGTTTTTTTTTTTTAATTTCAGTTCATATTAATTAGAGAACTCTTCTACTGGGTTTGAGCCACCTATAACCGTAATATGTGTGCGTGTGTGTGTGACAGGTGAAATCTCAGCCATTGTAGTGGGCTGTCTGTGTGGCTGTGTCGGCTTGGCCGTGATTGTTCACTTCATCTTAAAGAAAATTCGGTAAGAAACTCTCCTATGGCTTTTTAGTGGCCCCTTCCTCACTCTCTGTCTCTCACACTCAAAAAAAAAAAAAAAAAAAAAAAAAAAACTTTCAACACTCTTAGTACTGTGGGACTTATTTTTTTTATCTTATAAGTACTACTCAAATACAATTGCTACTCAATTCAATTTAATTAAATTGAATTGAATTGGAGACATAGGGATCAGGGAATATAGGACTCCAAGAATATTAAACCTCAGCAAACACAGGACCTTTGTAATATATAGCTCTGGCAATATTATGAACTTAGGGAATATAGAACCATGGAAACATAGTACCTTGAAAATATAGGACCATCAAAACATAAAGTCCTGGGAATACAGGACCATTGAAACATAGGCCTGAGGGAACATAGGACTGTGGGAATATAGAGCCCTGAAAACATAACTCAGGTAAGGTAACACACTGGAATTATTCGACTCTGACTCTTGAAATATTAGGATCGGGCAACATAAAGGGCTCTAGGAATACAGGCCAGAGAAAGTAGGACCCTGGCAACATAGAAACCTGGAAATATGGGACAATGTAAACACAGGGCCCTGGGAACATAGGGCTGACCCCATTCAGCAGATGTCAATCAGTGCTATATTGATGTGGCATAATGCTAATTACATAACACAATGCAGTGATCATAGGATGATTATCTAATCATATATGTTCAAAACATAAAAACCTAAAGTATCATTTGATTATTAGCCAATCATGTATGTTATATGTGTATGTTGTTATGTTTGATTACCTGATTGCTTTTTATTGATCACATATGTAGAATTTAATTTTTTTGGTCATGTGATTGTCTCTCGGTCCCTTGGCAGCTCGATGTCAAGTTGGGACGTCCTGTCCAGCGTCCAACTGCCTCCCGAGCACAGGTCACATTTATACAACATTTAACCTTTGACCTTTTCTTTTCATCACCTCTGACACTCCATACATTTTTCTCCATTTATTTCTTATATACAACTTTCTAGTCTTGCCACCTGCATTAGTTCTTATAAAATTAGATACTGATGGATAATCTTTTCTCTTCGATTAATTTCTTCACCTGGTCCTTTCCACTCACCCAGACCATCAAATTAAACAATTATAACAACAATAACAACAGTAATGTTAAAATGTCCAATAAAATGTCCCTAGATGTAAATTGAGTCTCAAATGCACCCTCATACACATACTGTCAGGTCCGGAAGTATTTGTATGTCCAAATACTTCCAGACCCGACTGTATATTATTATTCACAATATATTTAGCATATAGCAACAACAATAAATAGCACATGATACCTAACATACTTGGAAACTATACTTTTAATACATTTGCAACTGGATAAAATAACAAGTTATTCACCAGAATTTCATCCAAACTTAGAAAATCAAACATGACAGACAGAAGGGGTTCTGAATTTTGAAGTGACCAATACAATATTCACTAGGTTTTGTTCAGCCCTTGAATTCCTCACTATATAATCCAGTGCCTTTATAACAGTGGTTCAGGAAAGCCATTACTAAAACACTTTTTGTTTACACTGAATTACAACTGAGGACCAATATACACTTCACAAAGATTTTGTTAATTAGGTAAGCTGACTCAGGTGTATAATCTTTATCAATTTGCAGTGTCCCAAATGTTAGTGTTTGAAAGAGGAATTCTTATTAGAATTCACTGTAACTTAAGTCATCAAGAAAACTGAAAAGAGATGAAAATATGACCTCTAGCTATATCTACAGTGGATATTAAAGGTCTACACACCCCTGTTCAAATTACAGGTTTTTGTGATGTGAAAAATGAAACTAAGATAAATCATGGCAGTTTTTTTTTCCACATATAATGCGATATAGCATCCAAAAAATTCATGTGAAAAGCAAATAGAAGGTTACAAATGGAAGGTTCAAACCTGGTTGCACAAGTGTGCACACCCCTTAACTAATACTTTGTTAAAACACCTCCTTGTACTTGTGCTTTGGTTTGTTGGCATGCTGGAATTTTTCATCTTCAGCCGTCTAACAAAGGCCTGCAGGTTTTGTGTCAAAATAGATTGGTATTTAGAGGTATCCATGATTCCCTCTATCTTGACTAGAGCCTCAATCCCAGCTGAAGAGAAGCAGCCCAACAGCATGATGCTGTCACCATCATGCTTCATCATGGGTATGGTGTACTTAGGGTGATAAGCTGTCTTGTTGCACCACATATAGTATATTTTTGACATATGCTCAAGAAGTTCTACCTTGGTCTCATCAAACCATAAGACATTTTGCCACAGGTGGGCTCGTATTTTTCTTCAATCTAGCCACACTAACCAATAGCCCAGATATTTTAAAAATAAGAGTGATTGCTGTTCCATGCAGGGAGTGGTCAGTACTTGCCAGATATTCCTGCACCTTCTTTAATGTTGCTGTAGGTCTCTTGGCAGCCTCCCTGATAAGTTTTCATCTTGTCCTTTCATCAGTTTTGGGGGGTCGTCTTGTTCTTGGTAAAGTCACTGCGGTGCCCCATTTTCTCCACTTGGTACATCTAAGGTTTTGCAAATTCTTTTGTATCCCTCTCCTGATCGATCCTTTTCGACAGTGAGATCCTGTACATGCTTTGTAAGCTCTTTGTGGACCATGGCTTCAACAGTCAGATGAAACCAAGAAGATGTCAAGAAAATCCTACAGAAACAGCTGATCTTTATTTAGTGTTAATCAGAATCACATCATTGATTACAGGTATATGATCATTACTTTTGAACATGAGTTTGAATGTGACTGTTCACTGAGTCACAATTACTTTTGAACATGAGTTTGAATGTGACTGTTTGAATCTCTGCTACTCCTTATAAAAACCACAAAAAGGAAAAAACCTACACACCCTTTCATAATGGTAGTGTCATTATGAGTCAGGACTGAGACCGAAAACCAGAGGGGCCCCTGGTCTTGAGCCATTATTGGGGCCCTATACGTGAAGTGAAGTGACGTGACATGTGGCCAAGTATGGTGACCCATACTCGGAATTTGTGCTCTGCATTTAACCCATCCAAGTGACAACTTGATTTGAATTGATAAATGCTCCCACCAGAAAAAAGCAAGGATGCTATAACACAAAACAGTAGATAGTAGGTAACATAAAACAGCAAGTATTCTTTAAGCAGAGAGAGACAAAGAGATGGATAGTCAAACCTTTTGGACAGTAATTTAAGCACAGAGTTGTGAAAATGTGTACACATCCCTGTTAAAATGGCAAGTTTTTGTGATTTGTAATTTTGTAAAAAATTAAACCAAGATAAATCATTCCAGTCTTTTCATACCTTCAATGTGAAATTACAATGTATAAAAATTAAGTGAAAAACAATCAGAAACATTTTAGGAAAAAATAGGAAAAATAAAGAAAAGTTACAAGAACCTTGTTGCATAAGTGTGCACACCCTTTTATAGTTGGGGGTGTGGCTGTGTTCAGAATGAACCAATCGCATTAAATCTCATATTCAAAAATAATTATCATACAACTGTCAATGAAATTATTCTGATTAACCTCAAATAAAGACCAGCTGTTTCTGTAGGATTTTCTTCACAACTTCTTTTTTTACTCTGACTGCTGAAGCCATGGTCTCCAAAGAGCTTACAAAGCCTGTACAGGGTCTCACTGTCGAAAGGAACTGATAAGGAGAGGAGTATAAAAGAATTTCCAAAACATTAGATGGAACACCAGCCATCATCAACAGGTGGTGAAAATGGAGCACCACAGTGACATTAACAAGAACAGAACATCCCTCCAAAATTTACAAAAAGACAAGACAAAAACTTACAAGGGAGGCTGCCAAGAGATCTACAGCAACATTAAAGAAGCTGCAGGAATATCTGACAAGTACTGATTACTCTCTGCATGTGACAACAATCTCTCATATTCGTCACATGTCTGGGTTATGGGGTAGGGGGGCTAGACGGAAGCCCTACCCAGTCACCCCAAACCATGTGGCAAAATGTCTTATGGTCTGAGCATAATGCTTTAGGGCTGCTTTTCTTCAGCCAGAACTGGGGCTTTTATCAAGGTGAAGGGAATCATGAATAGCTACAAATAGCTATGAATAGCTACCAGCCAATTTTAGTGCAAAACATTCAGGTGTCTGCTAGAAAGCTGAAGACGAAAAGCAATTTCACCTTTCAGTACCTTTC
Source organism: Pangasius djambal (assembly GCA_022985145.1). Lineage (NCBI taxonomy): Eukaryota > Metazoa > Chordata > Actinopteri > Siluriformes > Pangasiidae > Pangasius > Pangasius djambal. The sequence goes on from CM040975.1 coordinate 9,170,979, forward strand.
AAAGCATACATCAATAAAGGAATGGCCTAGCCAGAGCCCAGACCTCAATCCAACTAAAATCTGTGGGGTGACTTGAAGCGAGCTGTGCACAGGAGATGCCCTTACAATTTCAAGGATCTAGAATGTTTTTGCAAGAGTGGGAAAATATTGCCAAGTCAAGACGTGCCACACTGATAGACTCTTACACAAAAAGACTGAGTGGTGTAATAAAATCAAAAGCTGCTTCAACAAAGTATTAGTTTAGAGGTGTGCACACTTATGCAACTAGGTTATTGTAAGTTTTTTAGTTTTCTTTTTTTCCCTAAAAAGTTTGATTGTTTTTCACTTTATTTGTATACTTTGCAATTACACATTAAAGGTGAGAAAAGATCTGACATGATTTATCTTATTGTCATTAATTTACTTCACAAAGACCTGCCATTTTAACAGGGGTGTGTAGACTTTTTGTATTCACTGTATTTTTAGAGCAACATTGCAGCTTGCAGATAATTTCTGATATAATAGCAACTACTCAGTCATCATATTAATTGCATCTGATTAAAATTTCTCAATCTGTATCAATTACTAATAATTATTTAAAAATTCATTACCTGTTCATTACAAATATGAGTGTAAATATGCCCAAGTACTGAGTGTTGTAAAAGGTGCTTTTTGTTATACAACTAGTTTTGGAGCTGCTGTTCAAATGACATGTTCTAATTATTATGGAAAAAATTCAAATAAAGAAAGCATGACACACATTTCATAGCTCCTATGCAGCAAGACCCTACTGAAATCAGGTGGTTGGTAATGACAAACTTTTTCACACTTTCCTTGTTTGCCACACTTTAGCAACGATCCCTAAGGATTTAGCAAGACAGTCGTTCAGAGGGAGAAAATGTTTAACTTTGAATCAGGAGTTCACTACAGAAGTCCAGAAAGGCCATGAGTTATTTCTATTTTCCTGTGCCATTAACTTGATATTAGGACTTATTTTCTGTGATCTTGTTTTCTTGAGATAACTTTTATTCTTCTGATCTCAGGATAACAAAAGTTGTTTTCTCAAGACCACGGCTCATTTTTTTCTCATTATGTTGAAATGCATGATTAGGCACAGACTCAGGCACATCATGGATGAGCACATATGTAGTTTACTTTAATTAGGGGCTGACACACAAGGAGATAGCTGTAGGTGTATCAGTGCTAGACAATATCCAAATTAATGTCTGTCACTTGAGAAGATGATTAGGTCCCTGGAGGATTAGTGGTTGGGCCACAGCGCTCTCACCGCTGCAGCCCAGGATCGATTCCTGGCCAGGGAACCAAGCCCAGCCACTGGGGTTGCATGCAACAGTGCGCTCTCAGTGCCGGTTCCAAGCATGGATAAAATGGGGGCGGGTTGCGTCAGGAAGGGCATCCGGTGTAAAAACTGTGCCAATAAATACACAGACCAATGATCCACGGTGGCAACCCATAACGGGAGCAGCCGAAAGAAGAAGAACAACAACAACTTGAGAAGATGATTCAGAAATCTGCAACTATATCATCATGAACACTATAGTTATCTTAAACGGGTAGTCAGTTTCATTGCCAGCCAAATTTAGGGACTGTGACTTCTCACCTAAATGGTTTATGGCTCACAAGACATTTTTTTGAGCTTTGTCAAAATCTTCAGAAATTAGATGTAATTACTGCAAATTATCTTGAGATCACAAGAAAATTAAGTTGTGATTTCGAGATAACAATACACAAAAAAATAAATAACTCATGGCTTTTCTGGACTTCTGTTGTTTCCTGGCTTCATTAAATGGGTGTAATTGGTTCTCCTTTCAGTGTCACAAAGTAGTCTTACAATAGTTTTGTGTGCCTCTCATGTGCTATTCACAAGAAATATCTGAATGCCTGAACACTAAAAGAGACACAATGCCACCAGCTTAGCATCAAGCATCTCTATGTACCCACATAACTCATAACTCTCACATCACTGTTAACAGCAGGGTTACCTTAAATTTTAGAAGTGATGTCATCAGGATTTATTTGCAGCAAATTTACTGAAAATTTACCACACTAAAATCCAGGTCGAATCCAATCTCCACAGGTTTTTCCCATTAAGGCGACATGTTTCAAACATCATACTATAACCATGGAGACATCCTGGTCCCTCAAATTGGCTGACAATGATACTGACCACCCATTCCACGATGTGTGTCCACGGTAGTAGATGATAGAGTTGTGATAGATGTAGAGTTGCCTTTTAAAGTTACAAACTCTAATTTGGAAATTGTTTAGCACTGACAAACATACAGCTAGGTAGACTGATGTACATTATTGATCCCAAAGGGGAAATTTGGGAAAAATAAAGTCAATCTTAATACCCTGCATCTGTAAGGCAGCAACGCTACCACTATTTCTGCTTGTGTCATTCCCTGATTAAAGTAAAAATGGATGCGCTCATCCATGATGTACAGCATGTACAGTGTACAGTGTGTAACAAAGGGCTCTGAAAGACAGTGTAAGGATTCGTATGCTTGAGGTATATTAATGAGCAAAGCAGGGTCAAAACAGTCCAGGTAGTTACCAAAAACACTTCAAATCCAAAACGTAATCCAAAACGTAGTCAAGAGAAAATGCAGGAGTTCAAAAGCCAGAAATCAGAAAACACATTTAAAATTCTTTTTAAAAAAATTAAAAAACAGCTAGGCAAAGGTGAAACAAGGCAAGGCAATGGTCTTACATAGCAAAACTATCCAAATAAATCTGTAAGCCAAGGCTCACATGAGCAGGATAAATGAAGAAGCATTTCAAAATTCCAAAGAGGGCACCCTCTGGGGAAATGTCCTGGCTGGATGTTGCAGTATGCCTAATCATGCATTTTGACATCATGATGAAAATAAGTTGTGAACTTGAGAAAGCAATTTTTATTATGAGATCATGAGAAAAAGTTGTTACATGCAAAGAAACATGGAAACAATTTTTGTTCTCTTGAGATCCCAAGAAAAATAAGTTATCTCAAAGAAACAACTTTTGTTATTATGAGATCACAAGAAAAATAATCTGACATTATGACAATTAGCTAGCTAATATCAAAAGCCCCCGTGACTGCAATGCACCCGTGTTCCCTCCCCTTGTCAAAACTTAAACGGGGCCCCGTTTCACCCAGAGTCTCATGCTACAGTCCAGGCTAATAAGCATGACTTATTGTCAAACTTTGTGCATGTGAAAAGAAAAGACAACACAAAAATTATTTTTATAAACTCTCAGTCGAGACGAAGACCATATTTAGTGAGACCAATGCCCAAGACCAAGACAAGTCCAAGTACAAATACCAGTAAGTCCTAGACAAGTCCAAGTCAATACAAAAAATGTCTCAAGGCCAGATTTGAGTCTTCCAGTCCAAGTTAGAATTCTCCACTGGACATGCCAAATTCTAACATCTCCATGTATAAAATAATTGCTAATATTATACCATTACATACAGCTGGTGGTTCAACTTACATTAACCAAAAAAATGCAAAATGCATGCAAGAACATGTGAAACTCCACACAGACAGTATACCGAGCTCCCACTGTGCCACTATGCCACAGATTTAGAAATGATATATGATACATAACAGCATTAAACTGATATGTATAATTTATGCCAAACAGCTTCCAGAGATGTTATAACACCTTTGAGCATTACAATAAAATTTACAAACTAACAGTTAGCATAGGGTTAGCATTGTTTAAATGTGTTAGGATCGGGAACTTCTAGGATCTAAAAATCTGTTCTTATTTTAAAGTGTTGTGATGCTTTGATGTGTCTATAGCTTGGATGCAGGGCAATGGATTCAACCAAGGAAAAACTGGGAGGGAAATTCACAGACCTATAAATAGAGCTGGAAGCAGTTTAAAACAGCCCAGAGCTTTAAACATTTATTTGGCTTCTAATACTTAAAATGTTTAAACTGTGTTTTGCCTGATGAGCAAAGTATTCTAATAGTATACTTTTGGTTTATTTTCTACTTTATAGAACTAAGGACACAGCAAGGGATGTGGCATTAAGGACGACATCTGACCCTGGGAAAAATGAAGAGGCCACCCCACAGTCTAAACCTTGACCTTTTACATCTGAACTGCCCCATTTAACCATTGAGTCAGACTCAAAATAGACCTCCATTTTTGGTCTATATAAAATTTACTGCCTTTAGAATACATACATACATATATATATATATATATATATATATATGTACATATATTTTGATTCTGAAATGAAAACATTCTTTGTCAGATCTCTGTGCTGTCTGAGTTTGACCCCTCTTTCTTTTTCAATTGTCTATCAACACCGTCTCTCTTTCACCTCTGTATCCTCTTACTGTATATGTTGTGTATGTGTGTGTAGCTATGTTTCTGTGTCTTGGTATCAAGAATGGGAATATCTGATAGGACAATATGATAGGACATGGCAGTAATAAAATGATGATACCAGTCTTTTTTTATTGAATGTTTTGTTTTTACACTGGCTATTGTATGGAGGCTTTGCTGATAAATCTTTGTTTCATTAAACTCCTTATACAACAATACAGATAATATATAATATTTTACAGTGAACTACAGAATTATTGGCACCTTTTATATACAAAACTAACACATATGCTTATGATCCGTGTTTAAAAGCTGTATAGTGCAAGATTTTTCCCCCCAAATAGTCAGTGAACCGTCATTTATTTTAGAGGTGCTTTGACATGTTTTTGAGTTTGATGTTTATACTAAATAATGCTGATATTTCTTGATTGTATGTATATATATATATATATATATATATATATACACACACTTGGGTCCGGAGGTGTTTGGACAATGACAGAGTTTCTGTGATTTTGCCTTTATACACCACCACAATGGATTTGAAATAAAACAATCAAGATGTGATTGAAGTGTAGACTTTCAGCTTTATTTTAAGTGGTTCCACAAAAATATGGCATTTACCATTTAGGTAAAGGTATATGGACAATTGGCTGAAGAAGTTAATTAACCAGGTGCGGTCCATTCCCTCATTACTTCAAGACAAATGAAGCAGATAAAAGGTCTGGAGTTGATATCAGGTATTGAGTTGGCATTTGGCAGCTGGAGCTACCAATATGAAGTTCAAGGAGATCTCAATGCAAGTGATGAAGGCCATCATTAGACTGAAAAAACAACACAAATCTAGAAGAGAGATTGCAAAAACCTTAGGTGTGGCCAAATCAACAGTTGGGTACATTCTTAAAAAGGAAAAAAAAATCACTGGTGAGCTCAACAACATCGAAAGGTCTGGAAGAAAACGGAAGACAACTAAAGTGGATGATCGCAGAATCCTTTCCGTTTTTCACTTACTGAAGACAAGACTGAAGGCAGAAAGACTCACAAACAGTGAAGTCAAGGCCTGGCAAAGCATCTCCAATGAGGAAACTCAGAATTTGAATTTTGAGACCATGGGCTCCAGACTTCAGGCAGTCATTGACTGCAAAGGATTTTCATCCAAGTATTAAAATTATGGTTATATTTACATTTATGTCACTTTGTCCAAATACCTTTGAGCCCCTGAAAATGGAGGTACTTTGCTGAAAATGGCTATAATTCCTAAATGGTAAATGCCATATTTTTGTGGAACCTCTTATATTTATATATATATATATATATATATATATATATATATATATATATATATATATATATATATATATATATATATATATATATATATATATATATATATATATATATATATATATATATATATATATATATGCTTGCCCATCTGGTCCGATACCACAGAATTCAATTCAGTTCAATTCAATTTTATTTGTAAGCGCTTTTAACAATGGACATTGTCACAAAGCAGCTTCACAGAAATAAATACATTCAGAATATAAATTGTAAATGTATGAATTTATCCCTAATGAGCAAGACAGAGATGACAGTGGCAAGGAAAAACTCCCTGAGACAATATGAGGAAGAAACCTTGACAGGAACCAGACTCTAAAGGGAACAAATCCTCATCTGGGTGACAACAGATGCAGGTGCAATTATAAATAAATCCCTTCTATAACAGTGTACTACATGGACAAATAGTGCAATTGTGTAACCAGGAAATTCACAAAGCCTAAGCCTGATTTGTGCCAAATCAAACATGCAGCCCAATAATCCACTGTGGTGACCCCTAACAGTAGCAGCCGAAAGACCAACAACATATTCCTAAGTTCATTAAAACCCTGCTTTAGTGTTCATTCCTAGTCCAGGCCGGTTCACTACAGCATCCCCTGCTCCCCAAACCATAAGTGTCAACAGACAGGCAGATAAGGGACAGAATGAGAGATTAGATGGTCTGGTATCTCCTAGAACATATCCACTTCAAATTTACGGACATAATGTCTTTTGACTTAGTACATATAAAAATATATAAAATTGACTAAATAAAATAAATAATAAAATTTGTTGTTTTCAGGATGTCTATGGTAAGAGGTAATAAGCTTTTTTTTTGCAGCATTATGGTTAAATTTTGGCCCATTCCTCTTAGTAAATCATCTTTAATTCCCAAAAGTTACAAGGATCACACTGATGGATTCACAATTTCAAAATCCTTCATAAAGTTTCAATGGGATTCAAGTCAGATGTTTGGCTAGGCCATGCAAGGACCTTCACTTTCTCTTTTTTTAGAAATGATTCTTGAGTTATTTTATCTGTATTCAGACTTCGCAGTACATCTCTCCATTCATGTTTCTGTTGATGACGTGTAATGCCCCAGTAGCGTTTGCAGAGAAACAGCCTGATTTAATGATGCTCTTACATCACAAATTGCTGAAAAAAGTTAACGGTGGCTATGATAGAAAGGTGTCAGAATGCACAGTGCATCACAGCTTGCTGCGTATGGGGCTATGTAGCCACAGACTGGTCATGCTGACCATGTTGACCCCTGCCCAGTGCCAAAAGCGCCTACTATGAGCATGTGAGCATCAGAACTGGACCACGGAGCAATGGAAGAAGGTGGCTGATGAATCATGTTTTCTTTTACATCATGTGGATGGCCAGGTGCATGTGAGTCGCTTACCTGGGGAAGAGGTGGCACCAGGATGCACTATGTGAAGAAGGCAAGCCAGCAGAGGCAGTGTGATGCTCTGGGCAATGTTCTGCTGGAAAACCTTGGGTCCTGGCAATCATGAGGATATTACTTTAACATGTAACACCGAGCTAAACATTGTTGCAGACCAAGTACACCCCTTCATGGCAACGGTATTCCCTAATGGCGGTGGCCTCTTTCAGCAGGATAATGTGCCCTGCCACGCAGAAATTGTTCAGGAATGGTTTGAGGAACATGATAAAGAGTTCAAGGTGTTCACTTGGCCTCCAAATTCCCCAGATCTCAATCTGATCAAGCATCTGTGGGATGTGCTGGACAAACAAGTCGATCCATGGAATCCCCACCTCACAACTCACAGGACTTGGTGGATCTGCTGCTAATATCTTGGTGCCGCATACCACAGCACACCTTCAGAGGTCTTGTGTAGTCCATGTCTCAATGAGTCAGAGCTGTTTTGGCACCACAAGGGGGACCTACACAATATTAGGCAGGTGGTGCTAATGTTATGGCTGATCGGTGTGTGCCTGTATATATATATATATATATATATATATATATATATATATATATATATATATATATATATATATATAT
>CM040975.1:9178753-9215778 GCA_022985145.1 Pangasius djambal
TATATATATATATATATATATATATATATATATATATATATATATATATATATATATATATATATATTACATCAAGATGTGTTAAACAATTTAGAACACTGCACCTTTTGTTTGAACCCATCCATCTTTCAAGGCATCAAAAATATTGGAACATGGGACCGACAGGTGATTCTTGTTGCCCAGTTGTGCACTGATTGATTGTTTAACAGTTAATAGCTCTGAATATGTATTCTTGGTCTGAACCCTGTGAAGACAGCATTAGTTGTTAAAAACGGTAAACCAATTTGTTGTTAAAAACGATAAACCAGAGCTGTCTATGGGAGAAAGCAAGCCATTCTGAAGCTGATAAAAGAGAGAAAATCAATCTGAGCCATTGTACACGCATTGGGCATAGCCAATACAACACTTTGGAATGTCCTGAAAAATAAAGAAACCACTGGTGTACTAACAACCAGACATGGACCAGCTAGCCAAGGAAAATAACAGAAGAGTGAGGCTATCATGGGCACAGACTCACCGTAACTGGAGAACTGAAGACTGGAAAAAGACCAGGTGTTTTTTTTTTTTCTTTTCATATCTTCAACTGTCCATTTTGGGTGAGGTGGTGCTCATGATCGCCTCAGATTCCTGTTCTTGGCTGACAGGAGTGGAACCCAATGTGGTCTTCTGCTGTTGTACCCCATTCACTGCAAAGTTTGTTGTTTTGTGCATGCTGAGATGCTTTTCTGCTCACCATGGTTGTAAAGAGTGCTTATATGAGTTACTATATCTTTCCTGGCAGCTTGAACGAATCTGGCCATTTTCCTCTGACCTCTCTCATCGACAAGGCATTTCCACCCATAGAACTGTCACTCACTGGCATGAATGTCCAGGTGAACATGTGTTCCTAATAAAGTGGATGGTGAGTGTATATATAAAATATCAGGGCTAATGATGGCTAATTACAATGAATGTAAGCTGTTGAACAGAAATGATGTACTTTTGAATTTTCGAATGCTAGCTACGACTTACTTTACAGCTAAATACTATACACGCTAAAAAGGCAATGTGATCAGTATAAAATAAAAGCATTTTAGTGTCGTACGTTTTGACAGTTAGAATGAAAACAGATTTTAAATAGCACAACATTCCTATAAGAGGGTATGAGATGTAGAATTCTTACCTCAGTATGGACAAAGAATCTGCTCTGTTTAAGAATGTCTGATCTGAAGTCATAGAATTAAAATTTGATCGATTGACTAAACAAAGTTCATGAACCCGGGACTTTAAAAATGATCTACTGAAACACAATGAGCTCCTTGGCAATGCCTGAGGGCCACGGCCTCTTTCTCAGGCATCGTAGATCACAGAGGCATGGGGTAGGTGTCATTTGAGAGCTCTTTTTAACAGCTCTTTTTAACATTTATAAAATGGCAGATATCGGCTGTTGCTATTGCTCAAGTCACAAGTGCAGACAGTTCCTATTTTGGTAATGACGCAGGCTCTCCACATGTATGTGTTAACGTCAGCTAACTTTAAGATTATAGACTATATCATGCAGTTACCTTGAGTGGCTAAACTAACTCATTAATATTTCTAAAAAAAAAAAATTATTAAGTTAAGGTTAGTGTTTGTAGCATATATCAGATAATATTAGCTACACAATAGCTACAGAAACATTTACCTCCAGTGTTTTTCTTGTTTTGCTCTATTTCTGACCTTAAAAGAGAATAGTTGGAACTTGGTCCATCATATGTAAACATATACTTAAAACTCCTTCAGTATTTAAATAAAAGGTCATTTTGGTTGCTGATTTCAGATGCAGTTCTGACTGATCTTTTTCCCTCCCCCGGCTCCTGCGTCAGGGAAAAGTGTGAAGGACCTCCTAAGTGCAATGTGAGATTAGAGATTAGACGAGATGCACACAACACTGGGCTTTTCAGACCTCAGTGATTTGAGTGTTTTTAAACTATAGCCATTTATGTCCCTGAATAACATTACTGCTATATTTAGGAAAAGTATTATTAAACACTATTGTTGTTGTTAAATAAAAAAAAAAAAAAAAACATATTTGCTGGATTTATGGAACATGAGTAGAGAAAGAGACTTTTAAAGAATACTTTTTAGTTGTTTTAGCTATAAGTTTTTAAATAATTGAATAAAACAAATCTAAGATCATTAAACAGTTATAGTCTTTATATTGGTGTTGCTGTGTATACATTTGTGTACTATTATTGATCCTTTTATCATTATTGATCTGTTTGTTGCTGTTAAAATAAAGCAGCCCATGCAGCCCACACAACACCCAGATGATGTCCATGTGCAGCCCCTGCAGGGCCCTCCAATCACCCATGCTGCTGTTCCATAATAATCCATATTTACCCCATGTGGGGCCACTCTGTTTGGCTACACAGGCCTGTCTGGGCCCCATCATTAGCCAATATGGGCATCCATATTTGTGCCCACCATGGAAACTGCCCACATGGGCCCAGTTTCAAGTCCATTCGGGACCCCTGTGGTTTCTACATGGACATGCTGTCTGGTCTGATAAATTTGATTTTTCTGTGGCATGCAGATGGCATGGTCAAAATTGATGTCAACAGCATGAATTCATGAACCCAATCAGCTTTGTGTCAACAGAATGGTGGTTTTGTAATGGTGTGGGGAATGTTTCCTTGGCACACACTGGAACCCTCAATACCCTTAATATATAAGTGAGCAATTTATACATAAATATATACATATTTATGTATTCATAAATACATATACATGAACAAACTTCCACAGATTAACTTCGTTATACTTAAGTAATTGTTAAAAGTTAAGCTAAGTAAATAAAAGTTTCATGGGAAACCTTTTGGACAAAAATCCTTCATCTGTGCAAGCAACATGCTTCTAGGAGGTGAAACTAACATACACATGTTGCATTGTTATGTAAAATACATTGTTTTATCTCATTTCGATTATTTATAATAATAATGTTTTATCCGATGGGTTCAGAAAATATTACTAATTTAACTTTTCCCTATATTCAAAGCCAAGCCAGAAGCCCTATACAAGGAGCTGCTGTGAATGTTTGCGCATGCCCACTGCGGAGACCGTGTCTCTGAATATTAAAAATAATATTAAGTACATACTCTGCTTTTACACTGCTGTAAGTTCAAATTTCCTATTTTTGGCCTTTAGGTTTTTCTTTCTTTCTTTTTTTTTTTTTTAATTTTAACTAGCTGTCTAGTTTTGCGTACAAACAAAATTCGCGGATGATAAGGCGATATCTGACTTGTCGAGTTGACCCCGTATTACAACTGGACACCAAAAACAACTCAAAGTTTTATATTTTTACACGTTAAAATAATCACATTTATTACAGATTGTTATAATTCTTAAACATTCTATTTATCACGCCCTTCAGACCAGGAATCTGAAATACGAGGCTATTAAAACATCCGGGTCACCGCCGTGCTTCTTCCTGTGTTTTACGCGGGAGGTCAAAGGTTACGAACAAAATGTCTGGTCTCGGCTTGTGGACGGTCCGTGTTGGGTGAGTCGTCCAACGGGAATGGGTGTTCTGAAATGCATAATAGAAGCGCGAAGGATTCTACTACCTGCAGTCCTCTCTCTGAGGATGTTAATCTAATAGTTTCTACAGCTGGCTGTAAAAGCTCGACGGCTTCTTGCTGTGCAGCTAAAAATTAGCCAGGTACCTAAAGCACAGCAAAACCAGTACTTAGTTTTCAGCACATTCCGTTGTTGTTTTTCTGCGAGAAAGTCTTCAGTTTTGCTCCGAAAACTCAGAAAATGAACCGCAAGAAGGACAAGGGCTTCGAGAGTCCGCGACCTTATAAATTATAAGTATCCAGTAGTCTTCTTTTCATATTCATTTAGTGAAGACATTAACATCCAGGTGTGTTGTTTTAACGGGTTCTGTGTATCCTCTAATACAACCCATCAGGTGGTGTGCATCAACAACATCAACTTCCAGAGGAAGTCAGTCATTGTGAGTAGAATATTTTCTTGTTTTTGTACTCGTGTTTCATTGATTATAGTGAATAAGGAGTGTGGATGCATGTGCATTGCAGCACTTGGGTGGATGTTGTTGGTAGTAGTAGTAGTAATTACATTGGAAAGCAACATGAAGAAATCTGAAACCTATTTCCCAACATTTCTGTTTAACATAAACCTTGACCTGCTTCTGGATTAAATACGCTGATGTATCTCCTCTAGAACCTGCAACTTTCTTCAGCATCATTTATTGTATAGGTACACAGACAGGCAGACCGACTTAATGACAAGATGACTTTTTTAACTAACAGACTGAGAAAGTAGATGATGGTCTGGCCTACAGAATGACACATTTTCACACCTATTAGTCTGCTTGTCATGTCCAAATCAGAGTGACATTGATACTTTTTGTTTGTTTACTGTTTGGTTTGGTACCTGGTCAGAAAAACAGCGGAAAACATTAAACAAACCTTTAATGTGTGTGCAGAAGTCACAAAAATCAGCTCTAAATAAATGCTAATTGTTTACTTTAGTAAACAGCTACTTTAAACCTTTTCGGTTATTTTCTGTTTTTGTTCGTTGGTCCAAATATCCACAACACAAGGCATTTCTGCAGCGCTACAGCTCTGTCCTTTGGCTTAGTTTGTGCCTCATGGCTCAGTTAAGCAGCTCACGTCTACAAAAAAAAAAAAATGCTGCAACCTAAAAAAAAAATACATGCCATGTTTGGTTCACGTCCTGCAGTCTAACTCAAATTGCTTTCTCACTGCAGTTGAACCATGCTGGCTAGCTTGTTGCTAACAAAAGACAAACATGGAGGCGTCCATGGTTTTTCTCTCCACTTTGTAACTTTGAACGTATGGAGGTTGAAAACAGTGCCATTCCAAGTTCTGAGATATGGCCAATGCAGCATATACGCTGCATACAGCTGAGGCCAAAAGTTTACATACACCTAGACTAATGGTATTCAATCTCTCTTTTTTTTTTTTTTCCACAAGTCCATGTATTTCATGTTACCATACATTTCTTTTGTCAATTACTTTGTTCACATCAGCTTCTACAAGCGTCTAGTCTGTTACATCAGAGGTAATTTTTAAAACAATTGATTAGAGACAGATTTATTTAAAATGAAATTCACTATATCAGTGGGTCAAACTTTTATGTATGCCAATGTGACTGTCTCCTTAAACAGTCTGGAAAATCTGAGAAACTGATGTAATGACTTAGAGTAGATACCCTAATTGACTTAACAGAGGAAATTTATGGTAACATGTAATGTGTGGAGTTGTGAAACATTTAGTTTGAATGTCTTTAGCCTGAGTGTATGTAAATCTTTGCCCTCAGACAGACTGACTGACAGATGGAGTAACAGATTGACACCCAGCCTGAGAGACTGTAAGACTAGCTGACTGACTGACGGACTGGTTGAGTGACTGACAGACTGGTTGAGTGACTGACAGACTGGGTAAGTGACTGAATGTCTGATGGACAGATCGAGTGACTGAATGACTCATGGACTGGTTGAGTGTCTGACGGCCTGGTTGAGTGTCTGACGGCCTGGTTGAGTGTCTGACGGCCTGGTTGAGTGTCTGACGGCCTGGTTGAGTGTCTGACGGCCTGGTTGAGTGTCTGACGGCCTGGTTGAGTGTCTGAACGACTGACGGCCTGGTTGAGTGTCTGACGGCCTGGTTGAGTGTCTGAACGACTGACGGCCTGGTTAAGGGACTGAACGACTGACGGACTGGTTGAGTGCTGAACGACTGACGGACTGATTGAGTGACTGAACGACTGACGGGCTGGTTAAGGGACTGAGTGACTGACGGACTGGTTGAGTGACTGACGGACTGGTTGAGTGACTGACGGACTGGTTGAGTGACTGACGGACTGGTTGAGTGACTGACGGACTGGTTGAGTGACTGACGGACTGGTTGAGTGACTGGTGAGTTGACTGACTGATGGACTGGTTGCCTGACTGGTGGACTGAGTGATAGACTGGTGGGTTAAAAACTGGCAGTGTGGATGATCTATGAAGTGGTGAATCAGACTTCCAAACAATCCAGAAACAGCACTGAAAGTGTTGTCTAATAGTGGCATAACAGCCTTGGTTATATTACTAACAGAATTAGGAAACGTTGTATTAATCATAACAGCCTTGGTTATATTACTAACAGAATTAGGAAACGTTGTATTAATCATGTTTTAATCAGGGCTTCGTGGAGCTGACCATCTTCCCCACTGTGGTGAACCTGAACCGCATCAAGCTGAGCAGCAAGCAGTGCCGCATTTACAGGGTACGAGTGAACGACCTAGAAGCGCCGTTCATTTACAACGACCCCACACTGGAGGTCTGCCACCATGAGTCCAAGCAGTGAGTATTGCACTTCATAACCTTCTGTACACTGACGTTTGTAGATATGACACTTTTGGATATAAAATGTGCCTTTTATCATGCAAAACCAATGCTCAAATTTGGGAGCTATCTTTATCCTCTCCTAAATGGAAAATGGGACAGAGGCTATGCAACAATGCTGCTTACAGGGACTGTCAAATTAAATTTAAATTTGAATTACTCAAAATATGCATTTGAGATATAAAGTACTGGTCAAATTGTTTTTTTAAGACAAAGAAAATAAATTTATTATGAGTTTCAGTGTTTCAGATAGGATTTTTTTTTTACCCACAGTGTTACTTAGCTCGATTTTACATTTCCTGCAAAATGGACCCGGGAACTATGTAAAAGGGATAAATTTCTAAATTAAAATTTATATCTTGAATTTATATATTTTTGTAAAGCTGTACTATGAAAATGTCCATTGTGATGCACTATACAAATAAAATTGAATTGAATGGAATAAAAATCTACCATCTTGAACTCATCTTCACCTCTTTTATATAACACTCCAACACACTGTCAGATTTTTTTTTTTCTTGGAAACTGTTAGTTATTTATAATTTCTGACTTGTGTAAAATCACATTTAGGGCACATCCATCCCCTACCCCCAAAGCTTGCCATCAGAATCCAGAATGTTCTATTATTGTGCCTATGTGTGTATTGCAGGCGGAACCTGAACTATTTCTCCAGTGCTTATGCTGCAGCAGTGAGTGCCGTGGATCCGGATGCTGGAAATGGAGAGCTCTCTATTAAAGTGCCTGCTGAGCTATGGAAGCAGGGAGACGGTGAGCTCATGTTCACCTCCGCACCACTCCTGGGAAAAACAATACCCAAAATATAATCTTTCAATGATTCAATTTTCTCATTTGATCTGGTAAAAGTGGGATTGTGAACTGTCACTTTTGGTACATAATCATCTAATTGCAATTTGTTTGCCTTTAATTTATAATTCTACAATCATATCATTTTATATAAATCTTTAGTGAGTTTATTCTTAATGAGTTAATTATAATAAGCAAATCACTGCATTATCAATAGGGGCCAAGCACCAAAGGTACGTACTCACGTATTGCGTTTTTTAGTGTTCTTATTATTATTATTCTATGGTGGAAGTCTGTGGCAGCCCATACAACTGCATGAAGTAAAAAGTTGTGGAATATGACACACTGATTGAGCATTGGGCCAATACTCATTGCACCAATGTTAATATTAACTGGCACCTTACCTCCAGAGTGCACCAAAACATTCATGTCTTTTGTGCACTAGGGGGCACTAAAGCTAAAATGTTTTTTCTTTTTACTCTGGAAACACCTGAAGTAAATTTGTAAGTCAGGTGCCTTTCTGATTTCTGACACGATGCCGACTCACTGTGCGAAGATTTTCCATCCGCCATTTTTGAATTTTTGCCATTATGCAAACAGAATGTTTGGTTTAGAATCATGATCCTTTTTTTTGTCTGAAGATTTTAAGGTAGCTTGAATGTAAAAATGTCATGCCCACCAATGTATGATAGTGAAGGCGAAAAACTGTTCGTACTGTGAAATGTAAAAAAAAAATTATGATATTCCAGCGGTATATAATTACATGCTTGTAGACCCATGGCAAGTTGGAAAACCAACGCTGGGGCCTACCGCACACGCACAGCATACAAATCCTTTCCTGCTAGAATGTTAAAAAAACAAAGCACATCAAGCTTTTTAACCTGATATTTTAACAGATGATTTCCCTCAAAAGGGCTATTTCTTTTTTTATTTTTATATATTTTTTATTTTTTTATTTTAAACTATTGTAAGGTCTTTTGAAACCTTAGCCTGCTAAAAAATATGAATCATATGTTTGCACTCTCAAAAGAAAAAGAAAATAAGAGTCAGCAGAAGTCCAACCATAACAAAATTATACATTTGAGACATTTACATTTCATAACAAAATTATACATTTAACAAGAAAACCCATATATAAACCCCTATAATGTATATTTCAGTGGTTTTAAGAGCACTACAAACATTTCAGTTTCTATCTCTGTTGATAAACACTTAACACTTTATTTATTTATCTATCTATTTATTTATTAGCCCTTTGTCAATTGTGTCTAAAGAAATTCTTGTTTTTCACAAAGGTGAAATATTATTTCAAATAGATGCTACAACAATTGACAGCTAGATGGCAGTCAAAGACCACAAATGAATCTGGCTTTGCATAATAATTGCTATTATTCTTTTGCCATGTAAGTCCTTGGCATTTAATATAACTGTATGGAAAAAAGTTGTGACATTTGACACAGTGATTGGGGCTCTGTCTTTCAAGGCCTCTAGCACCACCATTAAGTCAAAGTTTAAGGTACGAAGTTTAATTTATTCTCACAACCACTGGTGTAGAGATGGAATTTTTTTCCACATGACTCTTTGGGTCATTGACAGCAAAGCAGCCAAAAAAGAATGTGAGGTCATATCTCTGCAGTGCTTCATTGTATTGGCAAAAACCTTGAACGCTGTGTGGTGGATAAAGCATTGGTGTCATTTCACCACAAGTAGGCGCTGTGTAGTGCTTGGCCTCTCAGGAGCTGCTTGCAGTTGTATTGTTTTCTTTTTTTCCCCTCAGACTAAAAGAACTATTTTTAACTCTTTCGTTGTGTAAAATTGTAATATTTATGGGTTTTATAACTTATCCACTTAGTTGTTAAAATTTATTTGCAGTTTCTGCTATAGTGCATTATTTATCATTCATTAACCATATTGTATATTTCAGTAATAGCTCTAATATATTTTAGCATGTATTTGTGTCACGTCTGTCCTTTTCAATTTACTTACTTGTTCAAGGTCAATGAATAGCTGTTCAGTTATTATGCTACAATTATGTGTATATTATAAAAGGTGCTTTAAATCAACAGAAAACTACTATTTATTTTTTTAATTGCAGTTATTTATATCACATAACAGCCAAAAGATCATAATTCTTGCATGCCCAGAAGAGGCTTGCTTTTATAAGGAACAACGCAGAGATATTTTGCTCTTTATCTTTGTGCTGTGGTGTTTTATCAGAGATGAAGGTACTGAAGGTGTATATCGAGTTCTCGCTGGACCAGCCGAAAGGAGGGCTGCACTTTGTTGTGCCTGACATGGAGGGAAGCATGGCTGAGAGAGGAGCTCACGTCTTCTCCTGTGGATACCAGAATTCCACACGGTAAACGCCTAATTGTCTGGAAACCCACGGGCAAGCTCTGGCCAAGCTTTTGTTGGTGTGCAGGGGTTGCCAGGTCTCAATATTTTTTTTTTACCCCAACTTTATATCAAATAGAGAGCTTTCTATCAAACGATATCATATGCTGTACCGTTACACATCTAATATAAACACATACTGTCTTCAATAGTATTTTTCATTTTTCTTAAAGCAATTTCTTAAATGCTACTAAGGGAGTGTAGACAGCCTACTGCATTAAATGAAACGGACAAAACTGATGCTGTAGCCTCATATTTTGGCTGATTTTAAAAAAAATTTCTCGCCCTAGAGATGCCTCCCCTGAAATATAGCTGCTGTTTTTATGTCTCAGTATTTTTAGACGCAATGTTACGTTAAAATTGCCGTCAAAGTCCTAAACCACAAAGTAACTCACCAGTATTTTTTTTACTGGTTTTGCACACTTTATAAAGGTGTTTTATATATATATAAATATAAGGTGTCATTTTCTTTCATTGAGTTGTCAGATTTCGGACTTTTTGGACAGAGTAGCTCATGATAATGTTTTCTGATAGGGTAGGAAAGATTGATAAATATGATCATAAATATGTGATATGTCATGAGACCAACATTGTAGTGTAGTGTAATATGTTCCTATATTTTGAAGAACTTTGTTGTACCTCTCTTCTCTGTTTTAACGTTCTCCACCATTTCCCATCAAACGTGCTTTCACTCTAAATAAAGTGACATAACATTTACCACAGTGTTCTTCGGTATACACACTTACCAATTCATAATTAAATTCATTGCCAACTGTTTTTTTTTTTTTTTTTTTTTTTAATTTCATTGATTTTATCGCTTAGTAAGTGGAGGCCTAAATTGCACCTCAGACAAATGTTAATGTGTGTCATGTGCAGGTTCTGGTTCCCCTGTGTGGACTCGTACTCAGAGCTGTGCACGTGGAAGCTGGAGTTCACTGTGGATGCCTCCATGGTGGCCGTGTCGTGCGGCGACCTCATCGAGACCATCTACACTCATGACATGCGCAAGAAGACTTTTCATTATGTGCTGCCTATCCCGACCGCCGCCCCCAACATCTCACTGGCAGTGGGGCCATTCGAGATCCTTGTGGACCCCTACATGCATGAGGTGGGACTTTGAAACACAGCTGTTTGTAATTCATTATTTATATCACAGCTCTGATTATTTTTGAGCTGACACTCACATCCTCTTAGTAACATAGTAATAAGTGGGCTATTTGTGATAAATCATCCTATCATCATCATCTCGTTTTCAACACAGAGCATTTCTTTTACTCTTGAAAACAAAATCAAGTCACGTAAAAAAAAAAAAATAAATAAATCTCATGATTAAGAAAATGGAGCCAGATGTGTTTTTTCTTTTTCTTTTTTCCCCAATTTTGACCACTGGATGGCGATGTAAAGCTAATGTCAAACATCAGTTTTGCCATACAGTCAGCTATTGGCACCCTTCATGAAAATGAGTAAAATGGATACACCCAAACTCCATTCTGGAAAACTGTACCTATAGCAAATCTCTGCAGAGCAAGAACATTCCCATTACTTCACAAACATTTTTTTTGTTATATTTTCAGCAGGAAACATAAGGATAATTGGCTCTCAATTATCACAAAGAAATTGAAATAAAAACCTTTTATACAGGTCCCTTTTTTCATCGAGTATGCTGATGGTGTTCACAATTTGTAACTAATAACTTTTGGTGAAATTTAGATATTGTATTTTGTGAGTTTCTCTTGAGAAAGCCTTCTTTCATGCACCCTTTCAAAACAGTTTGTTGTTATGGGACTGACATATAATAGTTTAATATAATAGACACAGAATGTTATGACCTTGAATATAATTCAGAAACTGTGACCTTTGGCCAGCAACAACAGGTATTAGAAGTACAGTGTTGAAGATTTTAAAAAGCCTCACAGTTATTTTGGAATTGTTTAGAATCTGTAACACGAACCTTGTTTAGTCACTGAACAGCAAGGAAACAAGGTTCATGTTTCCTCGCTGAACAGCGTTTTTGCAAAGGTCATGTTGTACAGAACAAAGCTGCTGTTTTTTATGTAACTGTTCTGTTTATTATACAGATTACAGACCCCTTTCTGTTGGATTGAGATTTCACTCAGATTTTCTTTTGTTTTTTTTATTTTGATTGCACTGTAAGTGTTATGTTTGAATTATGTATACAGCATCACATCATTAAAAATAAGAGATGTGTGTGGACAGGAGAGGACGAGGGTTTCTCGTTGGTCCAGATCTAACATTGTTTTGTCTCAAGTGTAAATTGATTTTCTTTTTTATTTTATTTATTTATTTATTTGTTTTATTTTAGGTGACTCATTTCTGCTTGCCTCAGCTGCTGCCGTTACTTAAACACACCATGTCCTACCTGCACGAGGTGTTTGAGTTCTATGAGGAAATCCTGACCTGCCGCTACCCTTACTCCTGCTTCAAGACCGTGTTTGTGGACGAGGCCTACATGCAGGTCTCCTCCTATGCCTCCATGAGCATTTTCAGGTGAGGGCAGGGCTGAAATGGTGCATCAACACCACTCTGTGCTAAGATTAGGATATCTGAAATTGTTATATTGGAGATGTTATGCTATTTTGATATACATAAAGACGTAAAATGAAGTTAAATAATGTGTTTTAATTAAACTCACAATTCTGTATACTGACCCAGTCAAATTTTATTTTAAGTTGTTTTATCCATGTCTCTATGATGATATTAACATTTTCTAATTATTAATTACTAATTAATTGCTAATATTATTAATATTAACAATTCTGATTTTGACTTCAGGTTTTCTTTTAAATCTGGACATGTTTAATACTTATATTCCGCCTTGTTGTTCTCATAATGGTCTGGTTCTCTAAACGGTCTGTAGAATACATTTGTGGTGGTGTTTTTTTTTCCTTTGTGTTCGTTAGAGAAATTAAGCAAGAATCTGTGCAAGCGGATATATAGATAGACAAGAAGATATATAGTTGGACAAACAGATATATAGGTAGACATGGATGGGTGGGTGAATGGATGGTTGGATGGATTGGAGAGTGGGAGGCTAGGCAAACCAACAGAGAGATAGATGGGTGGATGGATGAGTAGATGGATGGAAGGGTATATGGATTGATTGATTTATGAAATTGAGTATGTTTTATTCAAATAATTGTGTGTTATTTGAATAATTGTGTATTTGGTCCACCCCTTTGCAGTACAAACCTGCTGCACAGTGCAATGATTATAGACCAGACGCCAGCAACACGCCGCTGTCTGGCACAGGGCCTGGCACAACAGTTCTTTGGGTGCTTCATCTCACGCATGTCATGGTGAGCACACACACACCATCAGATTTGAATTATTACTCATTGTTGTTGCTCATTATTCACCAAATGTACAGGGTACACTGGAATGTCAGAAGATGCTACCATTTTCACTACAAAGTCAGAAAGTTTGTACTTATTGTGAAAAAAAATCGTAGGTGTGATGAGTGACTTCATTGCATCATAAAGTATTTTTAATGGTTTAGCATGGGTGTGTTTAAAGCAGAGCAGAGTTCTGGTTTCTGTCTTTCTGTATTTCCCCAACTTTCTGCAGATTTACGTTACTTGCAAGCATCAAATACAAAGTACTGTGTGTTTGTGCATGTTGAGTGCAACACCCATTTGGAATCAACCTCTTAGCTCAAAGATGTCGAAATTTCACCAGGTGTGCAACGCTTAGACACAATGCACCCCCTTATTCTAAAACCTGAATCAGATGTTCAGGCTCTGGTTGTGCTTCTTTATTTGGACTTGCACAAGCCCAGTTTCATAACCAGACATGCTCTGTGATTGAGAACAGTCGCCTGCGTGGAGTTAATTGTGTGGTTTAATGCTGTTCAGGGCTGTAATTGGAGACAGACGTCCAAGAAATTGGGCTAGACCTCCTCCTTCTCTCTTCATTTCCTCTGCCTCAACATCTGAGCTTTACGTTGCTTTTCACTGGTAACACTCAAGAACAGAAAAGCCAGGTTAGACTTTGCCAGAAAGCATCTAAAAAAGCCTCCCATGTTCTGGAATAAGATTCTTTGGACTGATGAAACCAAGATTAACTTGTACCAGAATGATGGGAAGAGAAAAGTATGGTGAAAGAAAGGAACAGCTCATGATCCAAAGTATACCACATCATGTGTCAAACATGGTGGAGGCAGTGTTATGGCATGGGCATGTATGGCTGCCAATGGAACGGGCTCATTGGTGTTTATTGATGATGTGACTGCTGACAGAAGTAGCAAGATGAATTCTGGGGTGTATAGGGCTATACCCTCTGCTCACATTCAGCCAAATGCTACAAGACTGATAGGACGCCTCTTCACAGTGCAGGTAGATAAATGACGCTAAACATACTGTGAAAGCAACTCAAGACTTTTTGAAGGCAAAGAAATGGAATATAAATGGAATACAATGACAAAGTCAGTTGCCTGATCTCAACCCAGTAGAGTATGCTTTTCACTTACTGAAGACAAGACTGAAGGCAGAAAGACCCACAAACAAGCAGCAACTGAAGGTGGCTGCAGTGAAGGTCTGACAAAGCATCTCCAGGGAGGAAACTCAGATTTTGAGTTTTGGGAACATGGCCTCTAGACTTCAGGCTGTCATTGACTGCAAAGGATTTTCATAATAAATAAATAAATAAAGCTGAAAGTCTACGCTTCAATCACAACTTGATTGTTTTATTTCATATCCATTGTGGTGGAGTATAAAGGCAAAATCACAAAAACTGTCATTGTCTAAATACTTCTGGACCTGACTGTATATACACTATATTGCCAAAAGTATTGGGACACTCCTCCAAATCATTGAATTCAAATGTTCCAATCACTTCCATGGCCACAGGTGTATAAAATCAAGCAACTAGGCATGAAGACTGCTTCTACAAACATTTGTGAAAGAATGGGTCGCTCTCAGGAGCTCAGTGAATTCAAGTGTGGTACCGTGATAGGTTGCCACCTGTGCAATAAGTCCATTCGTGAAATTTCCTCACTACTAAATATTCCACAGTCAACTGTTAGTGGTATTATAACAAAGTGGAAGCAATTGGGAACAACAGCAACTCAGCCATGAAGTGGTAGGCCACGTAAAATCACAGAGCGGGGTCAGCGCATGCTGAGGCACACAGTGCGCAGAAGTCGCCAACTTTCTGCAGAGTCAATAGCTACAGACCTCCAAACTTAGTGTGGCCTTCAGATTAGCTCAAGAACAGTGCATAGAGAGCTTCATGGAATGGGTTTCCATGGCCGAGCAGCTGCATCTAAGCCTTACATCACCAAGTGCAATGCAAAGCGTCAGGTGCAGTGGTGTAAAGCATGCCGCCACTGGACTCTAGAGCAGTGGAGACGTGTTCTCTGGAGTGACGAATCACGCTTCTCTGTCTGGCAATCCGATGGACAGGTCTGGGTTTGGCGGTTGCCAGGAGAACGGTACTTGCCTGACTGGGGGGGTTATGGGGTTGTTTTTCAGGGGTTGGGCTTGGCCCCTTAGTTCCAGTGAAAGGAATTCTTAATGCTTCAGCATACCAAGACATTTTGGACAATTTCATGCTCCCAACTTTGTGGGAACAGTTTGGGGATGTCAACAACATGACTGCACACCAGTGCACAAAGCAAGGTCCATAAAGACATGGATGAGCGAGTTTGGTGTGGAGGAACTTGACTGGCCTGCACAAAGTCCTGACCTCAACTCAACACCTTTGGGATGAATTAGAGCGGAGATTGCAAGCCAGGACTTCTCGTCCAACATCAGTGCCTGACCTCACAAATGCGCTTCTAGAAGAATGGTCAAAAATTCCCATAAACACACTCCTAAACCTTGTGGAAAGCCTTCCCAGAAGAGTTGAAACTGTTATAGCTGCAAAGGGTGGGCCAACTCCATATTAAATCCTATGTTTTAAGAATGGGATGTCATTAAAGTTCGTGTGCATGTAAAGGCAGACGTCCCAAAACTTTTGGCAATATAGTGTATATATATTTAGCTAATGGGCCACTACTAAGATTTGTTATCTATCCACATTTCCACCATGCATTTTGTGCATGAGGACTGTGTTTTCTATAGGCTTCAAATGCTTTACTGCTTGTATCTGGTTTAAAATTCTATAATAATGTTAACGTCGTATTCCAGGACAGCAATAAGGAACAAAACAACTTAAATCTTAGTGTCTTTAGTGTTCACTGTAATTCTGCCATGTTCTGAAATGTCATAATCTTCACGCAGTTTGCATTACTGTGGATATTTTCCCATGACGGTAATGCAGTATTTTGGAACACATGAAACATGGCTAATTACACTATAGTAGGGTCCATGAGTCTTTCTGCTGAAACTCATTACTGTTAGACATGTGCTAATAATCACTTATGCAATAGAACAAGTTATACATATATGATATTGTGGATATTTGTTGCACTAGCTAACCATCTTTAAAAACTGTAGTTGTGCATTTACATCTCCTGTTCGACTTGCAGGTCTGATGAATGGGTGTTGAAGGGCATCTCGGGCTACATCTATGGCCTCTACCTGAAGAAGACGTTCGGAGTCAATGAGTATCGGCACTGGATCAGGGAGGTCAGGATGGGATAGGATGGGTTTTTGAGGACTAACATGAAACGAGTTTCTTTGGAATTCATTGAAATTTTTCGGACAGGAGCTGGACAAGATTGTGGAATACGAGCTGAAAACAGGAGGCGTTTTACTGCACCCCACATTCGCCGGAGGAAAAGAAAAAGACAGGTAACACTCATTGTGTGTGCAAACTTCATTCATTAACTGTCACAACCAGACCACACAAGCACACCAATAAACATGCATTCCATATGTTGCCATGACTTGTCAAAGAAAATTAGCATAATATCACCATTAACTGTTCACGTGTATAAAAAGTTTTGAATTTTTATAATATTTTGTACAGTATTTATGTCCATATCATGCTGGCTGCTCTGTTAATGTATCATTTATAAGTCACCTTCCTGCTGAAGCGTATTCCAGAGATTATAATATAAAAAATTATAGTGACATGTATTTGTTCATGCTGCAGCTGTCAGTGGCTCCACTGATCCAGAATAAGGGAAATTGTGAAATATTAAATACATATATTTGTTGCAGCCCTACTCCGCACTTGCATTTCTCCATCAAACACCCGCACACGCTGTCCTGGGAGTACTACAAAATGTTCCAGTGCAAGGCACACCTGGTTATGAGGCTGATTGAGAACCGCATCAGTATGGAGTTCATGTTGCAGGTAACAAAATTCTCCATACCCCCACACACTGTTTCAGTTCTAGTTAATGAGTTTACATGCTTCACATTAGTACTAGTACTGTGGATGGTCCCACATGGATATGCTAAAGATTTTCCCCGGACTCAGTATATAATCTCACATTGATAATGTAAATTTTGTCTAAGAAATTCTGCTGTAATCATAAAGGCTGTCTTGTGCTTAATCCAGGACTCTTATTCATAATATATTCATACTGAACATCCTTTCAACACACTCAGTACAGTTCTAGAAGTGTAATGACCCATAAACGCACTATTCGGTGTCACCCAGAAGAGGATGGGTTCCCTTTTGTGTCTGGTTCTTCCAGAGTTTCATCCTCATTTCGTCTCAGGGAATTTTTTTTTTTTCTTGCAGCTGTCATCTCTATCTTATTTTTTTAGGGATCTAAACATCTACATCTACTGCATCTCTGGTTTATCTGACACAAACGAAAATCAACAGAATTCCCCGCACTAAGAAAACTCAATTATATAGAAGTCATCCATTGAGCAGCAGTTCTATGGTTGACACACATTGTTGATGAGAGAGGTCAGAGGCGAATGGCCAGTCTGGTTTGATCTGACAGAAAGGCTACAGTAAACTCAAATAATCGTGCTTTACATCTGTGGTGAGCAGAAATGCACTCTCAGAATGCACAATACTGAATGTGAATTAGTTACAACAGCATTTTTCCAGGATTCACCTGTCTAGTTTTGGTGAACCTGGACCACAGTCAACTCAGACTCCTGTTCTTGGCTGAAAGGAGTGGAACCCAACATTCTCAGCTCTTCTGCTGTTGTAGCCCATCTTCCTCAGTGTATCTGAGATGCTTTTTTGCTCAACATGTTTGTAAAGACTGGTTAATTTGAGTTACTGTAGCCTTCCTTTGAGCTCAAACTAGTCTGGTCATTCTCCTCTGATTGCTTTCTTCAAAAAGATGTTTCCACCCACAGAACTGGCACTCACTGGATGTTTTTGCATTTTGTGTACCATTTTGTGGAAACTCTAGAAATTGTTGTGCGTGAAAAATCCCAGGAGATCAGTATTTTACAGAATACACAAACCAGCCCTGATACCAATCATTCCATGGTCGAAGACACTGAGATCACATTTTTCTCCACTCTAATGTTTGACATGAACATTAACTAATGTCATTTATCTGCATGCTCTTAGCTTTTTAGTACTGCTTTATAATCAATATAATACTCATAGATCAGTCACTAGAGCTTGATTTTATATTAAAGCAACTTAATTTCTCAGGTGTTCAACAAGTTGCTAAGCCTGGCCAGCACAGCTTCGTCTCAGAAGTACCAGTCGCACATGTGGAGCCAGATGCTTTTGTCCACCTCTGGGTTTCTCAAGTCCATTTCCAATGTGTCAGGGAAGGACATTGGGCCTCTGATCAAGCAATGGGTGTATCCTTTCCATGGTACTCTCAGGGTTTTAGAGAATGTAAGCATTTCATTTGTGTTAAAAAACATCATTTGACTTAGCTATAACATTTGAACTTTAGTCTCATACTATCAGTGGTATTGAATGTTGGTATTGGAGCATTTTTTTTTTAATACAAGTATGAATAAATGAGCATGGTATAGGACGAATACCCATTATCAGTATTTGTCCGTATTTTTTTATTTTTTATTTTTATTTATTTTTTTTTTATATCATACAGTGAATTGTCACAGGGGATCTGTCCTCCTTCTTCATTATGATGCTTCCTGAGCTCTTTGCCTTCAGAGACCAGAGTGGGGTGGTTAAATTCTTTGGGAGCTTTGCCTTCAACAGGAAAAGGAATGTGCTGGAACTGGAGATCCGTCAGGATTACATGTCCTCTGGCACTCAGAAATATGTGGTAAGTTCAAGTGCATGTAAGAGGACTGCAGTTACGTACATGTGTGAGAATTCTTGAAAAATTCCAGAAATAATGGGCCAAAATTGTCCTTTTCTTCTCCTCAGTTTCATTCAATGAAACTGGTGCAGCAAAGTTTTTATAGTGCATAGAATGAAAGTGAAATATATTGAAGGAAAAACAAACAGGAAGAAGAGTTATAACTATAGCTCATATCTACAGCTCATACCACTATGCAAATTCTACATCTAAGCGAACATTGTAACATCTTGCCAAGTGAATGAAACCAAGAAGCACTTCATTATGATCTCATCATATAAAGAAAGTCTAATGTATGTAACACATTAGAGCAGGTACTGCACTTAATCTTAAAGAGTTATAACTAGGTTTCTGTTATTAGTAGCAGAAAAAAATGAGAAAAGGGAATCCTAATAGAAGCAAAATGACCTCACAGAAACCTGAGTGATGGGATTGGCTAGGAAGAACTGAGTGATGTAACCCCACCCCCACAAACATTTCCAAGGTATTTTATACAGTGAGTGACAGGAAACAATGTTCATGTCTGTAGCTGATTCAAAGCTAGTAATCTGGCTCAGTGTAAGGTGACTTGAGTCTGCCCCCCTTCCCTGATATCTTTTATAAGAAAAGAGCAATGTTATATATGTTACTTTAAAAACAGAAAAAAAATGTCTCCTCCTCTTTATGCTGACAGAATAAAGCAGTTAAGCTTATGTGCGCTGAGCTGTAGATGTTGGATAATTGGTCGATTTAGAGTAATAAAAAGTGTTTATATAATGTGTAAAACAGAAATGGTATGTTGAACCTGCTGCTTTTACAGTGTGTGTATATGTTCCAGCACATTAAAAAGTTTTCAGCACAGCAGAAAGCTATTATTATAGTTAATGTCAGGTAACACTGGTGATAAATACTCTCAACATTATTTACTTTGTGTTCTGCTTAATTTACCTGAACCTTCCAGTGTAGTCAGGACTGATGCTGAGCTAACAGACTTTATGCCAGTTTGTAGGATGTATTTGTGTGTGTGTGTGTGTGTGTGTGTGTGTGTGTGTGTGTGTGTGTGTGGGGGGGTGGGTGGGTGGGTTTGGGGGGCTGTATTTTAATATGATGTTTAAATGTTTTAATATGAGGAGTTCATATTTAAAGTCAAGTATTTTGTTTAGGAACAATTTAAGATTTTGAAGACGTAATATCTTGTGTTTTAGATCATAAAGGGTACACTGACTAATAAAGTTCATAGAGCCATGTGTTGTCTTTTACTTCCATCAAAAAAAAATTTATTGGCATTTTAGTAGAGTAAAAATGTTTAAGATTTAAATGTATTTATTGGGATAAATTTGTGCAGGGCCCCATAAAAGTGACTGTTCAGGAGCTGGATGGATCTTTCAACCACATGCTGCAGATTGAAGAGAACAGCCTCAAGCATGACATCCCCTGTCATTCCAAAAGCCGAAGGTACAGCTTTCACAACAGTGACTCCACTAGATCTCTTCAAATCTGAACACAAATCGCTTAAGGCACAACTGCAGCACATAGTTTTGATCTTTTGATCTTGTCACAGTGTGCATTTTTTTTCATATCATTGGTTAAATTTAACAGTCATTTGCAGCATTAATTTTATGATTGAGATTAATGTTAAATCTTTGATTTTATTAAAAAGTTCAGAGAGCTATTTTTTCCTCCTAAAAATGTTTCCGTCTTTTATTAAGGAACAAGAAGAAGAAAATCCCTCTGATGAATGGAGAAGAGGTTGACATGGACCTGTCTGCGATGGAGTAAGAGTTTTTATGTCTCTGCTGCTTTTTCACTACTCGACAAAAGTACGAGCACTACCAAGAACCGTTGTTATTTTTATCCATTATTAAAAAGAAATACAGGTTTCCATCATTTTTCAATAGTATTAGTGTTTCTACTGCCTGTGAGTAACATACCAAAGAAGAGTATGTTGATTAAAACATTATGAGGTGTTAGTCACTAAGAGGAAACTGTATGTTAGTAATGTATGTGTGTTAACATTTGAAACGGTCAGTCACACTCTGTCCTCAACCTCATCAGCAAGTCAGGGTGAAATCACCGAAGAACTGGATGTGGTTTGAGGCAGAAGACTTTTGGTGTGAGAGACCTCCAGTATATATTAGTGACATTAACCTCAAAGCTTGAGAGCAAAACTGAGCAGTCCAACATGCCTAGCAGAGTGAAAATTGATGCATTTTTTTTGTCCACCAAGCTTTTGATAAATCATTAAGTAGCAATTACCATGTTTTGGAAACCTAATTGCCTAGCCAAAAAAAAAAAGTAAAAAAGTGGTAGCTAACATAATGTAATAGCATATGTCCAACTAATTAGCTGTACAAGTGTAACGATCATATAACTATATAAGATCACATAGCACATCATGTTTGATGACTTGGCAGCTATGAGATGTAGTGTGGTGGTTCTGTCCTCACTTCACACTGTCCTCATGGAAGTCTGTAGTGGCCTTGCAGCGTTATTCGTTCACCCCTGCTATATGAGCTGTGTAAACCCTCATTAACATTGTCTTGCTTTAACATTGCCCTGATCACTATACGCTGTTCATTGGTAGGCAGTTGTGATGGCTGTGGTTACTGGTATCGTGTAGTTCTATGGCCATTTTTAACATGCGTAATGTCATGATTTTATCCAGCAGCACCTAGTTTTACTTCCTATATGATCAAAACAGCTAAGGTTAATTTACTCATCTTTAGTAAGTGCTATAGAGCCTATCCTAGAAACATGGCACGAAGTGGAAATACACCCTGAATGGGATCCAGTCTATTTCAAGACACCATGCACACACACAAACAGACTCATTCATATCTAGGGCAATTTAGAGTCTCCATCTAATGGCATGTTTTTGGGAGGTGGGAGGAAACTTAAGAGAACTCTGAAGTAGTTGTCACATGGCTTCACATAAACTCTGCTCAACTTATCAACTTACTCTGCTATAACTTACCTTATCACATGACCAAGTCCAGTTTATTTCACCAGCGATTATTATGCACCCTGTTGCTGTAAATCACCAGCTCTTATTTCAGTAGAACGATCTTCAGCTGCTGTCACATCATGTCGCTGCTGGTGTAAAAGAGTCAGTTGTTTAAAAGAAATTGTACAGACCACAGTTAAATGTAGTTGCTCTATTTCACTATTAACTGTATTCATTCTGTCTATAGTAGTGCAATAAAGCCCATATTGAGTATAAATATTTACACAACTGAGAATTGTAATCATCAGTAGGGCTGCACAATACTGGGAAAATATGCGATATGCGGTATTGTTGTTGAGTATTGCGATAAGAGAAAGAAAATAGAGAAATTATTTTTTATTAGCTATTTTTATTAGCTATTTTTTTTAAAAATCATTTATATATGTAATGATCATACTAAAATAAACAGGTAATAGATATTCTTCTGATCTAATTAAATCTAATTCAGGCTAAAAAAAAAAACTATGTCAAGGAAGGTGCAAACATTTAGACTTTAAAACACTATGAATGACTGAAAACCTTGGCAGATTTCATGATTTTTGGTTTGCTGTTACCATAGACCTGCAAACACAAAAAAAATGCATTACTCTCAAACATTACTTTTTTATTCACATGTAACCATGCAATCATCAAGAACATCTTAAAACCAGATCATCTTTTAAACAAAATATTCCCTTGCCTTGCCTGTTTTTTTTTTTTTTTAATAAAAATAAAAATTATTAAACAAAAATTAAATAAAAAATACTATTAAACTGTGTACAGGCCTTAAATAAATTAGTCTGTAGTGGAAATACTAACATCTTTTCAACATTCACAAGAATAAAATAATTAAGTATTAACATGTAAACATTAAGTCATAACGTGTAAACCTGTGTTTTAGCACAATGCACTGCCGTATGTGCTTAACTGTAAAAGCAATTTTATTCCAGGTTTTTTGCCAGGAAAACTAGCATATTGACTTGGGTAGGTTTTAAACATGTGCGTTGGCATGTCACAACATTTCCTGATGTACTAAAAAGTCTCTCTGAAGGTGAACTACTTGCAGGTATACAGAGATACTTCCTGGCTAGTTTACTTAGGTGTGGGAAGTTGACCTGATGGAGTTGCCACCAAGTGAGAGGGTCCATCTCACTGTCTATGGTGGGAGACATCATGTAGCTGTTCAGTTCAGCCTCCACAGTGTGCGATGGTTCCATAGATGACAGAGCTGGGGATGTCTTGAAGAAACTGCCCAGGGATTTTTTGGCCTTCTTTAGGGTGACATCTGATGGACTCATGCCCTGGTGTTCTTGATTACTTAGGCTCCTGAAATTGAGAAATAAAGTAAATATTGTAATCAAATCTAGTTATAGCGCATTATTCTATCACTTACTATTGTTATATTAACATTTACCTTAGGCACAGTTGCTTCAATTTCAGACATCACCCTGGCTCTGATGTCTGGCACCTTGTCAGAGCTGATGATATCGACTTTGAATCTGGGGTCCATTAAGCAGGTCATGTCCAGAAGTTCTTGAGTTGCTGGGCTGTCATACTTAGTGTTCATGTAGTCTAGAATCTTCACCTTTATAGACTTTGTTAAATCACTGTCTTCTTCCTTTGCAGCAGGAATTGAGGTGTTCATCAAGTGAAGTACAGGTTTCACATACGAAATACTTACATAACTTTCACCTGACAGAGCGTCTGTAAATTCTTGCAGAGGCTGCAATGCCTGATTTATAGACTCAAGTATATCTAGGTCCTGCCAAGAAGGAACCAAATGTCTTGATTTTCTGTCTGCTGACAGGACGTCACTTATGGCTCGCTGCTGCTCCAGAACTCTCTGAATCATTTTTTGCCTCGAACCCCACCTTGTAGGGCATTCTGTGATGAAGGAGTGCTCTGGGAGGTTGTGCTCTTTTTGTGCTTTTTTCAGGGCCATCTTCCCCTTCCAGGTGTGGGAGAAATGTCCCACTAACTTTTTGCAAAGACCGACAGCTCGAGTAATGCACTCATCACCTTTAACAGCATTTTCTGAAGAGTTGAGAAAAAACAAAACAAAAGGACATACAGGATGAAATAACATTGCAATATTATAATTACAATTTTATATAACAGCATTTGAGATAGAAAACAGTCAGCTACAATTTGCTAACCTCTGTGGATTATATTTCCTAAATAAACACATTATCTTAAATATTACAATATCCAAAATCATGTCTATACTACATGCAACTATTACAAACAACTATACCTTTTTTTCTGTTTTCATTTTATTATTGCAAATATAAACGTTCAACACTCACCGATGGCCAGATGCAAGTGGTGACCAAAGCATTGTAGTCTGACCCAATTATTAAGTTCGGTAGCCTTCACCACATTGGCGCCGTTGTCTGTTGTAATGGACACTTGATTTTCCTCTTTTAAGTTCCAGCTAGCTAAAACTTCCCGCAGTCCATGGGCTATGTTTTCACTGGTGTGGGATTCGGGGAAATATATAACACCCAGACATCGTGCTTTTAATTCAAAGCCTTGAGTAAGAAAGTGAACGGTAAAGCTCTTGTAGGGCTCAGTCGTACGACTGGACCACAGGTCAGTGGTGCTTGCGTAAAAGTCCACTTGGCGCAGCTCGGAGCTCACTGTCTTCACATACGTGTCGTACAGCTGTGGAATTGCGACATGAGGAAAAAAATTTCTCGATGGCAGCTGATATCTCCGGTCCAATTTGCTAATTAGACTCTCAAAGCCTTTTTTGCTCACAGTGTTAACAGGCATCATGTCTTTAGCTAAAAAGATTGTGATAGCTTCTGTTAATTCCTTGTGGCGTTTCGATGTTTTTCCATAAGGCGTTACACTTGCAAAACTTTGATCAATGGTTACCTTTACGACTCCCTTATTGTTCCTTGGCATTTCATTAGCACTTTTGGTAGATTTGACCTTACACTTTTGGAAGTCTTCATATAGCTCCCTGTGGTTGTGTTCCAGATGACTCTGGAGATTAGTTGTATTTCCTCTCAATGTGATCACAATTTTTCGCCACGACTTACACAATACCTGCATTTGTGACACGTCTTCTCTCTTGAAGCCAAAATATTGCCATATTTCAGACGTACAGTTCTTTTTAGGCACAAGTTCTTCGCTGCTGTCATTTTCTTTGCTTGTTTCTACTCCCGCCATATTTATTTTCCGCTCTCCGCTCTGTGCAACACACAAATGCTTGGCACATAAAATAAATTAAATTTATCGCACCTCTCTGTGATACGGATATCGCATATACTATTATCACGATACCGATAATTTTTCGATATATCATGCAGCCCTAATCATCAGAATCCAGATATAATAGGAAGTTGTGTTGGTTTACTGTTAATTGAAGTTTTGTTTAAGTATTTTGAGCCACATTGAGGTCAGCATTTATTTCCAATATCTTGCACAATGCTAAACTCGAGGCTGTAACCTTCCGTTGCTTGTTTGTACATATGCCTTATGAACTACGTTTGGGTTAAAGGCTTAGGTTGAGATTGAGTTCACTTCATAATAGATGTAATATAATGATGATCTTATTTTTTTAATGATACTCTAATGATGTGATGCTGTGTCTTTTTGATGCGTGCAGTGCCGACTCACCCCTGCTGTGGATCCGGATTGACCCGGACATGGCAGTGCTACGGAAGGTGGAGCTGGCTCAGGCCGACTTCATGTGGCAGTACCAGCTGCGCTATGAGCGAGATGTGGTGGCGCAGGAGGAGGCGATTGTGGCGCTGGAGAAATTCCCCACGGCTGCCTCTCGCCTCGCTCTCACCGACATCCTCGAGCATGAGCAGTGCTTCTACAAAGTGCGCATGCAGGCCTGCTTCTGCCTGGCCAAGGTAAGGGCGTGAATGTCATCATGAGCAAACTTCATTTTTTTGTAACGTTTATGAGCAGGCTTCCTCTAGAGGTACAGATTTATCAAGGTGTCATCATGTTGTGAACAGCCATCAGAAAACCTCAATACACATGCCTTCGTTCCATGCCCTTCATGCCCCACCCACCTTTTCATTACCATCATAACTATTTATTCAGCAGCTCCTAATTCCATGACTCTTAATTTGACAATAACTGTATGACTGTGCCCCATCCAGGATGTATCCATGTATGCTCTAGATCCAACACAACCCTGAGCAGAATAAATTGGTTACAGAAATGGTTACCGAAAATTACCAAATGAGAGTAAGACACCTTAGCTACACTTCCCAGATCCCACTTTGAGATCCATCGAAGTAGGTTATTAATTATTTTTGATACAAGTATTGGTATTCTCAAAAGTAGTGCTCATGCTCAGGCTGAAAAAGGCTGTCAGGGCATCCCTAATTTAACAGGTTTTCAGCATAATGAAATGAACATGAAATTCTGTTTTGTAGATCAAGTATAAAATGGAGGTACATTTTTTATTTTTTCCCCCCACCAACTATAAGAGATGCTATGCTTTGCATTGAGCTGTCATTTTTAAACTTGCTCAGAACAGTTTATTTACTAAGTTAATTTATTTATCAGTTAGCAAACCTCTTGAAGTCAGCAGCAAACATTAAATCATCAAGCAGCTGATTATGGATGCTGTATCAAATGCCACAATTCATTCCTCCTGTGGTTTGAGTTACTTGGTTGAGTTGCTCTTGTTTGAGTCGCTTGGTTGAGTTGCTTCTGTTGCTCCTGTTGTTTTAGTCGCTTGGTTGAGCTGCTCCTGTTGTTTGAATTGAGTTGCTCCTGCTGTTTGTGTCACTTGACTGAGTTGCCCCTGTTGTTTGAGCTGCATGGTAATACATAGCATCTTGTTTGTGTAAATGTCAGGGTTCAGGATGAGATTAATGAGTTTGTTGAAATGATTGAACTTGCAGATTGCCAACTCCATGGTGAGCACTTGGCAAGGCCCTCCAGCCATGAAGTCCCTCTTCACACGCATGTTCTGCTGCAAGAGCTGCCCCAACATTGTTAAGACCAACAACTTCATTAACTTCCAGAGCTACTTCCTGCAGAAGGTACCAGGTGACACTGTTTGGTATTCTTGTATGACACATTATCATCAAAGCTATGTTTAGATCATATTTCTTGTGTTTTATTAGACCATGCCAGTGGCTATGGCTTTGCTCAGGGATGTGCAGAATCTCTGTCCCAAAGAGGTGCTGAACTTCGTTCTGGACCTCATCAAGTACAATGATAATGGAAAGAATAAGGTGAGATGGTGGCTGCGCCCCAAAATTGTGTCTTGTTTTGTTTTTACTAGAAAAGCAGCCATTTTAAGAAACGTTAAAGCAAGAACTTGTCGAATATGTTGTTACTAGACCTCCTCACAGTCCAGTGGCAATGCATTGTGATTCTCTCTTGAATTATTTTGCATTGATGCACAAAATATTATAATCAGACTTTTAAATAAGCCTATGTATAATTTTTTTGTTTAAGGAAAGTGATCACGTTATCATTGTGAGATCATGAGTTTGAATACATACCCATGATGCCACAGCAATTTGTGGCCAGGAACCAAGGGAGCAAAATTGGCCGCGCTTTCCAAGAGTGTTACGCTGCCATTTCATGCAGCATGAGCAGCACTTCAAAAAGATGCCATTGGCTGACATGTTAGCCTTCAGAGTTGGCTTGTGGGTGGGAATTGGTAGGTGAACAATTTGGGGAGAAAATTGGGGGGGTTATGCTTTCTTAAGTAAAGAAAATCACAAGGAGGAAAAAAAACATTTTATTATGAACAATCACTACACAATCTACATTTTATTATGAACTCTAACCTTTCAAATATGTGTTTATTATGTAATATTATGTAATTAGTAATATGTTCTTGGTGTCGTTATTTATCTTGGATTTACATTTCTTGGATGTAAAACCTCACAATGGTGATGCATGAGTAATTCACACAGTGAGGCCTGTGAATGAATTTCTGTTAACTGTATATACTCACTACATAGATAATAACAATGGTTATAGATCTAGATTATAACATAGATTATAATAATGGTCTTGTAAAACCTACAAAGTGCACCATATACCTGATGGAACTTTATGAACAAATCAGGAAAATCAGTGCATATTTACTGAATATTTTATATTGTACATTCTGATGCATTGTTCTCTGATCTTCTAGTTTTCAGATAATTACTACCGTGCCGAACTGATCGAAGCCCTGACTAACTCCTTAACGCCGGCCATCAGCATTAATAACGAGGTGCGCACAGTGGACAGCTTGAACGCTGACGTCAAGCTCATCCTGGAGGAAGTGACGCGCTTCCTCAACATGGAGAAACTGCTGCCTAGCTACAGGAACACCATCACCGTCAGGTACAGAGGGATAAGAGCTCGGTGCATTTATCACCTGCACATATATGTGCACATAAGCTGGTCCTATAAAATTTACTTACCAGTCTTATAAGATATGCATTGTGCAGCTGTGATGAAAAAGTATCAATCATCCTTTGAGGTGACTTAGAATTTGGTTATATCATTGATTTCATTGGTACAGGTGGTGTAAATCTTAAGTGACAAACCTCACTTATATGCCCCTTAGGAAAATAAAAAATGTATTATTACAATTAGAATTACAAATATTTGTAGCATTTGGGATGGGCCATTTGCTGGTTTTCTTTTGATATTGCAACACATTTTCCTGAGAGTGTCATGAGTATAATAAGTACTTCTGCAACACTAACAAACTAAGTAGCCACAAATTTTTTTGTCATGCCTACATGCCAAAAAAACATGTTAACATGTAGATGCAAATTACTGTAGAATGAACCCATAGGTCAACATTCTACTGTTTTGTCATTGCTTATTGAGGCGTTCTTCTTAACGTAAATCCTCAGGGAACTTCAAACCTTAAGGAAATTTTAGACAATAAACAATGAGCATGAGCTTTTTAAAATAATCTTTAAAACTGTGGCTGTTTCAAATCTCTAAACATTGCATGTGGCCTTTCACTATAATAACCATTACTTTTGTTCACTGTTAGCATCCTGTAATCACCTTTACATTTTAATATCACGGACATGGAGAGAACTTTATTTGTGGAAAGGTCAAATGTAACGTGTGCAACTCGACTTTTTGATTTCATCAGGTTAACTTGTAAAGACGGCCTTATTCTCTGTTGTAGCTGCCTGAGGGCAATCAGGATGCTGCAGAAGAACGGCCACATACCCAGCGACCCGAGCCTGTTTAAAGCCTATGCGGAGTATGGTCATTTTGTGGATGTGAGAGTTGCTGCACTTGAGGCTGTGGTCGACTATACAAGAGGTTTACCCTTTTTATTTCCAACCTGCTATTCAGTCTAAGCATGAAGTTCAGGCTGCATTTGTATAGTGTGCATTTACTAGCATATGCATTTACTAGCACTGCTGTGCAACATGCTGACACACCAAACTACACTTACTGGCCACTTGCATTTCCTCCTATGGTTTGTATCTGTAAAGTTTTACTGAAGTCAAAACAACATAGTTTATAGATGTGCTGACAAATTGCTGGTTAGATTTTATGTGGAAAACAAGGCTGAAAAGCCATCAAAACCCAAAGGTTTTGGGGTTTTTGGAAAGAGGAGGACTGAGTGCTCTAACTTTGGCTTTTTTAATTTCTGCTATGTTATGCTTATCTTAGGAAACATCAACTGATGTGTATTAACAGTGTTGTTGCTGTTTGAATTAATCTGTTTTCTTTGAACTTTTGCTTTTGCAACTTGTACACAGTCATAGCTTGCTTACAAGCCAGCTTACTAACTAACTAGCAGAATAATATAGAGAAATTGCCATTAGCTCTCAAGGTTGGTCTTACTATTGTTACTGATGGTGTTCAGGATTCAACAGTGTGCAGAAGTAGCATCTATGTCACTGCTAAGTCTTGTTGCTACCTTGCAGAATGTGACCTTGGAATGCCATGGCCAATCATAATACATTAGATGCAAAGCTATGGAATAATGTGAATGTTGTGAATGTTAGAATGCCAAGGTCCAATCACAACACTTTGAATTTCATAGGATTTAATATTTTTAGATCCTGCTTACAGTCAAAGATGGCATTATTGCACTATTGTATCTGCTTTGACCCTTAAGTCCAAAATCATACTGACTCCATCCCTCAGGGCGATATGAGAAACTTCACTTGAGCTAATAAATCTGTAAGAATACCTTTAAGACGGTAAGAGCAAGTAGAAGTCAGCAAAGTTTTAATCTAGGCTGGCTGAGCAGCACAGCCGCGAAGTCAAATTTATTAATCCAACTCTGCAAGGCTACTGAAAGGGGGCCTTGTGTAACATGGTGTGTGTGTGTTTTGTTATGTTTGTTGCCAGTTGACAGGAGCGCTGAGGAGTTTCAGTGGCTATTGGACATGGTCCAGAATGATCCTGTGCACTACGTGAGGTCAATGAAGTTATTTGTTGAATATAATGAATACGTCCTCATAGAGTATACACAATTTTTGTAGTATTACAACATGACTAATTAGCTATACTTTGCATCCCTCCACTATTGGTTTTCTAATATTGGTATTTGGTTTTTAGTTTCTTTTCTCCTTTGCATAATTGCTTTTTGCAGACACAAGATTCTTAGCATGTTGTCCAAGAATCCCCCCTTCACCAAAGCAGCAGAGTCTCCTCTGTGCACCGAGGCTCTCGTGGACCAACTGTGGAAACTGATGAACTCTGGTAAGACCAACTGTGAATTGTTTTAATCAAGCTTACTTTTTGGCCACTAGGTCGGAGGCCATGCCTTAATCTTCACTCAGACTGTGAGACACAGACACCATGCCTCCCATCATTGAAATTTTTAGTTCTCATTTTCACACTTGACCAAAATATTTGGGACCGTACTGACTCTAGGCTTATTTTGGGGAGGAGCTTATCATTGCAGGTTTACTTTCACATAGAAAAATTCCTTCTGGACTGTAGATCATGTGCACAATGATTGTTTTTCTGTACGTCACTTTTGTGCACGCAGGTTTGCAAAATGGTACTTAATCTGTTTGCTGTTTTTTTTTTTTTCTTTGGTGCTGACACTCAAGCAGTGAAGAACAGTGGGTTTTTGGATAGGATGTTCCTACTCTTCTACTGGCAATGCTTTCCTCCCGCCATCATGAAACCAAATCACATTACTTGGCACGCAGCACAGAGCATGTTTAGCTTTCACACCTGATGCGACCCAGACTACACTTCACAAGATCGGCTCTCTAGACTGTTCTCTAACTCTAGGTTGTACTGAACTTTGAGAGCAAGTGACCCAGTTTACATGCACCTAAATTAAAGACATTCAATGTAGCTACTGCTGGTTCCAAAAAATCTGGTTCACGCCTCAAACTGATGTCCATAACACTTTTATTTTTCTTTGCTGGTCATGGAACACCGTGAAAACTAACACAAACAACAAACAAAAACACAGAAACCACATTACATCCCAAACCAAATACAAACACACTAAATATATAAAGAAAAAACACAAACTAATTCAAAGCAATTACCGTGTACGCCTTGTACCAGCGGTAGAGTTCCTTGGAGCATTAAAACATTGTGCGTATCATCTCATCATTTAAGCCCTTTTTGCCTGACGCCAACACTTCCAGGTCATATCAGGCCAAACTCAGTCACATGACATACACATTTACCAAGAAATGCGACGTAAAGACAACATAAACACAAACACAAAAACCAAGGGAAAAAAATATATATATATACACCCAACAACAAAATAATCATACATACAAACAAATATTTAAATCACAGACAGAACTTTATCTCCCATAAGGTCAGTGCTGTTCACAAAAATCACGTGCTCCCCAACATCCTATCAATGCCAGCTACACTCCCACCAAATTACCTTGAATTATTACACATACAAAATACAACCATAATCAATGGTAATTTCCAGGCATCATGGTACATTATCCCAGCACATAATTGAAACTTTAAAATCATCACACAATTACACATTACAGAATCATTAAAACATTGCACACCACATAAAATTAATAACTGAAACCAATACAGCAAGAAAGAAAAAAATACATCATACCATGAATATACTTTGCATGTACTATAAAGCAGCAAACAGGATTTCAACTCTTAGCTACAAGGACAACCAACTTTTGTATAGGCCGCTCAATAATGGAGGGCTTGGTGAGACGCTCACCCCTTTTTCCCAACTTTCGTTCCCCCACCTGTATTATAACTTTGCGTACTAGCCCATCATCATTCTTGCAAACTTCAAGAACCCTGGCCAGCTTCCATTCATTGCGAGGAACTTCGTCATCTTTTACAATTACAATGTCCCCGACCTGCACATTCCTTCCTGGAGAATGCCACCGTTGCCTAAGAGTGATGTTGGCACGGTATTCCTTTTTCCACCTGCACCAAAATTGCTCACACAGATATTGCACCTGCCTCCACCGTTTTCTTGTGTAAAGATCTTCCTTATCAAATCTACCTGGTGGGGGAAGCGGGATACACAACTTCATAGTAAGCAGATGGTTTGGAGTGAGCGGCTCTAAACTTGTGGGGTCGCTGATGCTATCCACAGTAAGTGGATGGTTGTTAACTATGGACATTGCTTCATAAAAGAACGTTCGCAAAGAAGCATCATTTAGTCGGCCAGCACATTGTGCTAGAACTGAGCTCATCACACTCTTCACTGTTCTAATCTGCCTCTCCCAGATACCACCAGCATGACTTGCACTAGGTGCATTCAGACAAAAATCACACTGCTTGGTTGCCAGATACGCAATCACTCTCTCCTCACTGACTTCCTTTGGAGCTTTCCCCAGTTCACCCTTTGCTCCAACAAAGTTGGTTCCCTGGTCTGATCGAAGATGTCTGACAGCTCCACGAATGGCTATAAAACATCGTAAAGCGTTAATGAATGTATCAGTGGTCATATCCTCCAGCATCTCTATGTGAACAGCTCTAGAGCAGAGACAAGTAAAGAGAAGGCCATACCATTTATATACCTTGCGACCTTGCTTGGTAAAGAATGGACCAAAGCAGTCCATGCCGCAATAGGTAAATGGTGGGGAAGGATCTGTGCGGTCACTAGGGAGATCTGCCATTCGTTGCTTCTCCACCAATAATCCTGTAGCTATTAGCTCAAAGTTCATTGAGGGTCTGTCCTCTGCCCTGATGCTGAGTTTTCTCATGGTGGTGTCCAAGAAGAAGTCGTGTAACAACACTCTCTTTGGGAAGGATTGCTGGGTGTCTTACTTCATATGGTGCAGTTGCTCTCCTTAGTCTTCCTCCCACCCTCATTACACCATCTTGAAGGAATGGATCAAGCTGGTACAGTTGGTTGTTACAAGTCAACTTCCCAGACTCCTGGCTAAGTGTTCGCATCTCCTCTCTAAAGGCTTCTCGTTGTGCAAGCTGGATGAGTGCCTTCCTGCCTTCCTTCTTTCCTCCACACTCAAGGGCGCTGATGTCTTTAACCTCTTTGCTAATCTTTGAATCCGAGCCATGACGTTTACAGCCACAGTCCATTTTGAGAAGCGTGACAAGTGCGGCAGGAAACCTGTTTCTACTGCAACCTCAGTCTTAAATATTTGGACAGATTTAACCTCTGGGTCTCCCACCAGCAACTCCGGCGTCCCTTGATTGGCAACTACCTCTCTTCCCCAGAGGAAACTAGGCCCTGTGAACCAGTTGGAATTGATCAGTTCTCCTACTTTGAGGCCTCTAGAGGCATGGTCAGCAGGGTTTTCCTCTGTACTTATGTAGTTCCATTGTGTTGGGTCTGTGGTTTCACGGAT
This sequence comes from Pangasius djambal, assembly GCA_022985145.1. Taxonomy (NCBI): domain Eukaryota; kingdom Metazoa; phylum Chordata; class Actinopteri; order Siluriformes; family Pangasiidae; genus Pangasius; species Pangasius djambal. Next base: position 9,212,224 of record CM040975.1, read on the forward strand.
TCTCTGTACTCGGTTAGCAACAAAAACATGGAATCTTCTAGCCTCATTATTGATATAACCAAGGACTACTTGTGAGTCTGTCCAAAAGTATTCTCCATCAACCTTGAGGTCAAGCTCCTCTTTCAGCATGTTACTCACTGCAGCAGAAATGATTGCCGCAGTCAACTCTAGTCGCAGCATAGTAACAACTTTAGTAGGGACAACCCTCGCTTTCCCCATAATCAAGGCACAATGTACATTTTCATCACTCACCAGTCTGACATATGAGCACTGACCGGAGCCTTGGCTGCTGGCGTCAGAAAAATGGTGCAATTCAGTTCTCAAGATCTTCCCAAAGCCTTGAGGTATGAAGCATCTTGGGATCTGCAGTCTGCGCAGGTTTGGTAAATCCACCAGCCAACTCTCCCACCTTGGTCTTAATTCACTTGGTAATGGTTCATCCCAACTAATGCCCTTCTGGCACATCTCTTGCAACACCCTCTTCCCCAAAAGAACAAATGGGGCCAGGAAGCCTAATGGATCATAAATAGAGGCCATGACTGAGAGGATTCCACGGCGTGTGACAGGTTTCTCATCAAGGGAGACTGAGAAGGAGAAGGCATCACTTTCCACATCCCACCTCACCCCCAACACATTCTGCACAGGAAGATGGTCATTCTTAAGATCGACATTCTTCACCTCAGCAGCACGGTCAGAAACACTGACTGACTCCAGTACATTCCTATTGTTGGAAAGGAATTTGTGGAGATGTAACTTTCCTTTAGCACACACAGCTTGAGCGTCCCTTACTAACTTTATTGCCGCATCAACAGACTCCAGGCTTATGAGGCCATCATCTACATAAAAATGGTTCCTAATGAAGCTATCAGCCAATGGATACTCTCTCTCATTCAAACTAGCAAGATGCTTCATAGCGTAATTGGCACAACCTGGAGATGATGAGGCTCCGAAGAGGTGCACCTTCATGCGATATTCTGTGGGTTCTGTAATTGTATCGCCATTCTCCCACCATAGGAAATGCAGATAGTCCTGATCTTCTCTACGAACATGAAACCTGTGAAACATTTTCTCCACGTCACACATGATGGTGATTGGGTGTTTACGGAATCAGCAGAGCACTCCGATAAGCCCATTAGTGAGATCAGGCCCAATCAACAAATGATCATTCAAGGCTGTACCTTCATACTTAGCAGAGCAGTCAAAAACTACCCTGATCTTGTCTGGTTTCCTAGGGTGATAAACGCCTTGATGCGGAATATACCACATATTGCCTGATTTTGGTTGCTCCTCTACCTTTTCTGCATCACCATCTCTGAAGACTCCTTCCATAAATCTCACATAATCATGTTTAAATTTAGGATCTCTGTCAAACTTCTGTTTTAGATGTTTCAGCCGAACTAATGGAAGCTTCTTATTGTCTGGAAGGTAAGGACGTGCTTTGAAAGGCAAGAGCATCTCGATATGACCACAATCATTTTGATAAATACCTTCTTTTAAAACCTGCAAGAACTGAACATCGTCTTGTGATATACTCTTCTCTCCCACTCGAGTGTCTGCAAAGTCAAGTTCAAGTGCTTTAATAACAGAAGCAGGCGTCACAGGAGGTAATTCCCTGACTAATATGCGATGGCAAAAACCAGTCACGCTCTTAGGATTGGAACACTGTGGCACACTTCCTACAATACTCCAGCCTAAGTCTGTTTTAATGGCATATGGCTCATAGTCACCGCCCGTGACGACCTGTCGAGGTGCCAATGCTCTAGAACAATCATAGCCTATCAAAAGTCCTACCTCACAATCCATCAGAGCATGCATTTTGTCAGCTATGGGTGCGAGATGTTTCCACCTCTTGACTGTCTCAGGAGTAGGAATATGCGCTCGTTCCAGGGGGATAAAGTCTCTCGTGTAGGTGGGAGGCAAGCGGATGGAACAATCTGATGCAAACCCTCTGACTTTGAGTCCACTAACCCTCTGACTCTTTACAACTGAATCCACTCCCATCATTGTGGAGAGCTTTAGTCTTACTGGTTCCATCTCTATCTGCAGCCTTTCACATACCTCCCGATCAACAAATGTATGACTGCTCTGAGTGTCCAATAAGGCATAAACAGGGATTTCAGACTCTACATTAGGTGATGAGAGCCATACTGGAACAATCATTGATGTACTGCTGCCCTCTCCTCCACTAACAGAACATGACAGTGAGACTGTATTCTCTTCAGCTGGCCGAACTGCTTGTGAGGACTCGCTTGCTGCAGGACGGTCTTAATGCAATGGTGTAGGGTGGCGTTTCTTGCATAGCGCGCATGTGGCTCTATTCCTGCAGTCTCTGGAGGTATGTCCTTTCCTCAGGCATGCAAAACACAGCTTATTATCCAGCACAAATTTCCTTTTCTCCTCTACAGCTCTTTCCATTAATTTTTCACATTTATGCGTAGTGTGACTTTCTCCACAAAATGCACATTTAACTGATCTAATGTTGCGTACCACTGTTGTCAAAAGTGAGTTAGAATCTTCGGAGTCACTATCATTGGACTTATCTGTGGAACACACTGCTTCTGAGGACCTCACATTTGTTGCAAAAGTATTTGCTAGTGATTGTTTTATTTCTCTAATTGTCCTTTCCTCTGTATTCCTCATGCAATGACGACACTGGATTACACGCTATGCGCACCTCCTTTGCAATAAATGCAGCAAACTCACTAAAGCCAGGATAGTCTTTGCCTTGGTCTAGCTCTTCTGTGACGTGACGATTCCACCTACTTGTCACCCAATCAGGGAGTTTAGCCAGCATCTTCTGGTTCTCTTCACAGAACCTGAAGGCCCTTGATGTAAGGCATAGCATCACTGCAAGATTGTAAAAAGTCACTAAATTCTATTAACTTAATATACTCCTTTGCACTGATCTTTGACCATCTGTTAAGTTTTTCCAGCTTCTCCCATGCTTGTTGATAGGCCTGTTCGTCTTTCCTATAGAAACTACCTTCCAAAACTGACTTGGCTTCACCATCGATATACTTCTGCAAATAGAACAACTTGTCTGCTGAATTGAAACATCGTCGCTCTATAAGGGCTTTAAAGTTTGTACTCCATTCTATAAACTTCAGTGGATCCCCAGAAAATACAGACGGTTCTGGAACAGGAAGTCGAGTTAAAGCTATTGACTCCTGTAGAGCTTGCACTAAATGTGCTTCATTCCTTGCCACTTGTCCCGTCAGACACGCAATCATGGGGGGAGATGGGCTCGGATTGATCACCTCATCACATGCTGGGCTACATTGCTCACTTTTATCTCTTAACTCCTCTTCAGTATACACTCTGAGTTTTGCTAATATATACAGTCAGGTCCATAAATATTGGCCATACATGCCCACTACCACCATGCTTCACTGATGAGGTGGTATGCTTAGGATCATGAGCAGTTCCTTTCCTTCTGCATACTCTTCTCTTCCCATCACTCTGGTACAAGTTGATCTTGGTCTCATCTGTCCATAGGATGTTGTTCCAGAACTGTGAAGGCTTTTTTAGATGTCGTTTGGCAAACTCTAATCTGGC
>CM040975.1:9222065-9257151 GCA_022985145.1 Pangasius djambal
GAGCAGGTGGAGGAAAACCTGGAGAGGTGGAGGTTTGCGCTGGAGAGAAGAGGAATGAAAGTCAGTCGTAGTAAGACTGAGTACATGTGTGTGAATGAAAGGGAGGGAAGTGGAACAGTAAGATTACAGGGTGAAGAGGTGAAGAAGGTACAGGAGTTTAAGTACTTGGGGTCAACAGTCCAGAGTAATGGTGAGTGTGAGAAAGAGGTAAAGAAGCGAGTGCAGGAAGGTTGGAATGGATGGAGAAAGGTGTCGGGGGTTCTATGTGATAGAAAATTATCAGCGAGAATCAAGGGGAAGGTGTACAAGACACTGGTGAGACCGGCCATGCTGTATGGTTTAGAGACAGTGTCACTGAGGAAGAGACAGGAGTCAGAGCTAGAGGTAGCAGAGCTGAAGGTGTTGATGTTCTATTTGGGAGTGACAATGTTGGACAGGATTAGGAACGAGTACATCAGAGGGACAGCTCATGTTGGATGTTTGGGGGACAAAGTTAGGGAGGCCAGATTAAGATGGTTTGGACATGTTCAGAGGAGGGAGAGAGAGTGTATTGGTAGGAGAATGTTGGATATGGAGCTGCCAGGCAGGAGGCGAAGAGGAAGGCCAAAGAGGAGGTATATGGACGTAATAAATGAGGATATGAAGCTAGTGGGTGCAAGTGTTGAGAAGATAGGGATAGGTGGAGAGTGATGATTCGCTGTGGCGACCCCTGAAGGGAAAAGCCGAAAGAAGAAGAAGACCCTGTTACCCGTCATTATTTAATACTTTCCCTATATCCACGCTTATTAAGATACACTATATGGCAATAATCCCATTCTAAATTTAGTCCCCATTTTTCTGTTTTAATAATCTCCACTCTTCTGAGAAGGCTTTCCACTAGCTTTTGAAATGTGACTGTGGGGATTTGTGCCCATTCTGCTGAAAATTTGGGCATCGATGTTTGGTGAGAAGGTCTGGTACGCAGTCAGCATTCCAGTTCGTCCCAAAAGTTATCAGTGAGGTTGAAGTCAGTGCTCGGGTCAGGCTACTCAACGTCTTCCACGCCAGCCTTGGCCAACCATTGCTTTATAAACTTTGCTTTGTGCACAGGTTTGAGTTCCTAGTTCCAGTAAAGGGGAATTTACAATGCTATAGAATTCAGAGACATTCTAGATAATTGTGTGCTTCAAACTTTGTGGCATCAGTTTGAGGAAGGCCCACATGGCAGTGATAGTCAGGTGTCCACAAACTTTTGGCAATATAGTGTAGTTGTGAGACGTTTGCCAGGTAAATGACATGAAATTAAGTGTCAGCACTTCTGAAAGGAGTACATCTGTTTATTTCTTCTGAATGTCAATAGTCCATAAGCAGGATTTGGATGGAAACAGGCTACAGCTGATCTATGTTAAGACCTCTGATACTTAGAGTAGAATCCATTAGCTAATCTTCAATGATAATTTATTAATGAATAATTTATTGTATATTTCTCTAACTTTGTTCTCTTTCTCAGTTTCCCATGCAAGAGGATGAGGATATTGACATGGACACGGTTCATGACAGTCGAGCCTTTATCTACCATCACCTGAGCATGCTGGATAGACCGTCAACACCAGGCAAGCTACACAGCCACACCTCAGCAAACCACATGGGGGAGCTTCCATCGGGTACTAGCGCTGCATTGATTGTTCAGCAAAATGCCATAATAGAAAAATGTCAGCTTGGTTGTTTATTGTCAACGAGTCATTTGTTTAAATACGTTCAAATTAGTACTTAAGTACTTTTTAGGACTTTTTATTTGCAATTTATTTGTTATTGCCATAAGAAGAGATATGTAGTTATTAGATTATTTGTCATTGAAAGAAAAAGTATGTGAAAGATGAATTAATTGTCAAAGCAATAAGCCACCAGATGCCTAAAACCCCTTGCCCATGATAAAAACCACTGTATGTTGGGGTCCCAAGTGACACAGGAGAAAAGAATTCAGACTTTTATTGGAAGCTTGTGAGTTTGTAAAGCTTTTATTGGTTTAAAACTTGGCTCATTAATAAAAGGCGAATTTGATCATTGTGATGCAGTCACAGATGTACCGATTATGCATATACCAAGGATTTTACAATAGCTTTGAATGTAGCTCAGCCAATCAGATTTTGAAATAAAATACATTTTTTATTTACAGGAGTACATGCCAATCTTTTCTCAGTTAATTTTAGCTTTAAATTGTAACCAAATGAAAGTTATACATCACTCTCCATAAATGATTAAGCATATTCTGGATGACATAGGAGCACAGTTCTTATAAGAGACATAGCCCTAATTCCACCATTATGGCATCAAAGCTTTTAAGCCATCATTTACATGTTTAGTGGTCAGTTGATTTAACCCTGCTGTGCATTAATAAAAATGTGATTTGGATATTTATGAAAAAGAAAAATGATATATTAAATTCCCTCCCCAGGTCGAGAGCCTCCTGTCGTAGAGCAGGCTGTTATGCCCATGCCAGCCACACCTGTGCCATCCTTCGCTAAGGAGGGCGCCTCTTCCTCCTCCTCCTCGAAGCACCACCACCACCACCACCACCACCACCATGAGCACAAGAAAAAGAAGAAGAAGCACAAGCACAAGCACAAACACAAGCACAAGCATGAGAGCAAGGACAAGGACAAAGAGAAGGAGCGTGACCTTCACAGCTTTGCTAACAGCCCAGCGAGTGGCCGCTCACCCTCACTGTCCGACTGACACCACTTCCACCCTGTGCCGTCTCTAAACAGCTACTTGAAGATGTTGAAGGTTTTATTTATCCTAAGGCTTCTCTTCTGTCTTGCTTAGAAGGAGAACCACCATCATGAGAAATCTGTGGCTCTAGAAACTCCCATTTTTCTTTAATGCACTTATCACCTGAGCTCAGAATCTTGCTTGTGGGAGTTTTTCCCCTCAGGCAAAGCTCATATCAATGCAAAAAGTGTTGCAACTGTTTATAACTGTATTTGTGACTGTTAGTCAAGTGCAGTGGTTCCAGCACATGGCTGGCTAGCATCAATGAAGCTTGAGCTAACATTAAAATGAGTTAAATTTATCTAAAATGAGCAGTATTGCCAGCCATATTTTGCCTGAGCATTAACAATAGCAAAGCTTCAACTTTGCTAATGTTACCATTTCCCAATTAGATCAGTAGATTGGTCAAAATTTTATTTTAATATTTATAAGGATTTTTATATAACGACTTCCATTAACTTCCATTAAAGCTAGTTTACTCTGCCCAGTTCCGCTTGAGTGTGATGCTCAGAGCCTAGCCTACGTTTTCCTAGCTAGTCAAATGAAAATCTTTTCTGTATCAGACCTCTACAATACAATACTGTTTTTTAGTTAAATAATGGCCTGTGTTTATCTCTTAAGAATTTTTATCACGAAAAAGCACAAACCCGAAACACTGTGCTTGTGCACTGTTTGTCTTTGCTAGTAACATGGCTAGTTGACTCAAACTATATCTCAAATTCTGCTTCATCTACATTTACCTGGTTGTTGACATGACATGATCTGTCATGATCCTTCCTGCACTGAGACAGCAGCAACATCCAGCAGCTGCCTCACAGATGAAGTCTCATAAAGGGTAAAACTTAAGCCTCTGGGTGGGTGGAAGAGTGGTGGGGGAGGGGGTGGATCTGGGGTTTTATAACATTACCTTTTCTGAATATTTGTAGTTGAAATAAATTATCTTATACCTTTTATAAAATATTGTGCTTATTTACATTTTAAATAATTATTAAACTACCTGCTGATTTTGGTTAACTAGATAATGATAGCTACTTTAGCTATTGGCTAATGTTGCATATCTAACGATAACCAAGTTAATGTTAGTTAGCTAGCTGAGGATAGTTAATGTTGTCTAAAACTCCAACATATAGTTAGCTGAGTTAGCTTATCATGCTAGTGTTGGTGAGGTGGTGGTAATGTGCTAGGGTAATGTTGCATATGAAGGAGAGACCAAAACACCAATAAGATTTCATAAAAATGACTATTATGCTGCCACCACGTTGATACATACAGTCAAACAGGAAGTCGTTTCTCCGGGCATGTGAGTTAGGCCAACATAACAAACAAAACCCAGCACTTTAGCACCATAACATAAACAAAAAAAAAAGAAAGAAAGAAACTACAGAAAAGATTCCCTAACTATTGAGCCTGAAAGATGACAAAAATATTTGAATATGAATTTCATATATATGCATTAATTAATGTGTTTTTTATACGAAGTTCAGTTGTTTGAGCTAGGGGCAAGATTTCAGATTTTTTTTTAAATTCATTTTAAAAGATCACATAAATAAATCTCGAAAATTAAAATCTCAGAAATATAGATTTGATGTAAATTAGGTCAAAGATGAATCGTCCTGGATTCCCAGGGGACAGTAGACGCTTTCAGAGCGCAACATTTAGTTAATTTAGTTAACATTCTAGATAGTTAAAGACTAGTTAGTTTGCTTTCTACCTCATTTAACACACCCAATTCCACTCGAAAGCTATTTCCCAAAACCTTTGTGGGCTGAATTTGGTGTGTTAGAAGGGGGTAAACACAAATCCCTGTGGGGTTGTGTGGGCCAAACTCAGAGACTGGATAGATTGTTATATATTGCTATATTTGACTAATTCCTACTTGATGCATATTAATGTAGTAAGAAAAGGGCACCAGGCGCTCGCATAGACGCACATGCAGAAGTATAAGCAGCCTGAACTTAGGCCGTTAGCTGCTAGTAAGTGTCAGCAAGATCCACCATATCTACGTTCCCCTCCACAGTTACAGCATTTGGGTTTCTCACCATTGCCCATACTCAACACTACACCTCGCAGTGTGTGTCCCTCAACAAACTGCAAACTCCTCTTCACTATCTGAACCTGAAGCTGTGTTCTGATGTTCTTTCTCTTTATCTTTGCAATTTCTTTTATAAATTCCCATTTCCAGACCTCCATCATGTCCTTCTACCAGCGCTCCAATCGAACAGACAAACAAGACATGTTTGTCTCAGTACATGTTTTAATTTAATTTAAAGTAAGAATTTTGTTGTGTTTTAGGTAGCTAGTGTTTAGTTTAGTGGACACCTACACGTTCTTATGGGTGCAACCAAACAACAAACTGGACAGGTCAGACATCACTGAGGCCCTCTATAGGAAAGGACAGAGCAGGATGTTCTTTCTGAGGAGGCTCACATCCTTCAATGTGTGGACTAGGCTGCTATGGATGTTTTACCAGTCTGTGGAGGCCAGTGTTATCTTCTCTGCTGTGGTGTGCTGGGGAGGTGGCACTGGCCATACCATACCATCTCATACCATACCTTCTTGTCATCTAGATAACTAGCATTAACTCTAATTAATTAGAGTCAGTTTAGTAAAATGTGATTTGTGAATGCAATAATGCTAGACTCTTTATGAAAGCAGTTCAACAGCAAACATGTTTGTCATTGAATCATTTCCATAATTTCAGTACTCAAACTGAAACTTTTGCGCTGAGACTTTGCCCGGTTTGGTGTTTGGTCTGAGAGCCTGCAACTAGACATTACTCTGTGAAGAGGATCTGCTGAGTAACACTTCCTCAAGTGTTCACACTGGCACCATCTTCTTCTTAATGTGGGGGAAACTGAGATATCATAGATAACACAGAATCATAACCACACACACAGAGCTGTCAGCACAAGGACCACCGAAACGGTCTGATAAACTGAAATTCTGTAAGTGCATGAATGTTTCTGTAGGGAAATTTTCACTCAGCTCACACTTCACTCCAGGTGAATGTAACTGTATGGCATGAAGAAGTCTCTCTGCATCCAGGAGCTGCAGTTCACTGCAGGCCTCGTGATAAGATGTTCATCAGATTTGACCTGATGTTTTATATTTTTCAAAAGCCATACCTTACTTTCATTTTCTACACCTACAGGGAGGTTTTCCTTGTGGTTTTTTTTTTTTTTTTGCCTTTATATATGCAGTGTACAAAATAAAGCTTGTCATTAAAAATATGAATCGATTTTTAATATTGACTAGACAACATCTTAGATTGTAAATACACTGATCAGACTGCATTATTTACAAAAATGTTTACTTTTGAAAAGTAGCTTGAATTACAAAAATATTGATCAGAAGATACTAAAATAAAAAAAATAAAAAACACTATATAAAGAGAAATCACAAATATTCTGTAAAATGTACAATATATTTTCCAGAAAATAACAGTATGGTAACAATTACAAAGATGTAAACCTTCTTGTATTAGCATGATGAAATTTGATCAATATATTTTAGTTATTATTATATTGTTCAAGTTTTTATGAATTTTTGTAGGATGAATTCGATGCAGTACGTAAGGAATAAAACACAACGGGGCATGATGTTATAGGAAAATATTCACTCTCATGAAGTTAATAAGACAAAATGCAGCTTGTCATTTTCCTGAGAAACCACACTTCCTTTTGTACTCTGTTGGAAAACATATTTAGTCTTACTGCTTACCTGTGATGGTTACAAAGCACTGTCACTGGAGACTCCTTTCATAAATGCTAAATAAACTACTGTCAGAGCTGCTGGAAATTCACCAGACATATGGTGTGATATGTAAGTAATTTGTCCTAAAAAAAAAAGTTTTGTTTTGTTTTTAATGAATGATCCAGACTTCTAGGAAATTCTACCTATAAGATGTGACATATGGAACAGTTATAATGTCTTGTAGAAAAATGTCTTAAAGAAAATTCTGAATAATAGAAAAGAAGCCTCAGAGAATTGAATAATTAGGTAAATAATTCAACCAGTTATCTTTAGAGTGGATATCATAGTTATTCCTGGTGAACTACTTATGAGTGAAAACATTTCTTTCTTTCCTTATTTGGCATGCATTTTTATCCAAAGCAGCACAAACAGATCTTAACCTCAACTCACTAATAAACTCTTAATACCTCTAGTGTGTTACAGGATTAACACTTCAACTGGGATTCATATATAACTGGACTCATCTGTACAGTGTGTAGAGGAGAGTATGTCTGCATACTGATAAAGACCAATGATGCGTCTTTGAGCCCATACATGACCCTAAAATCACACTGAAATGTGTGGCCATCCAGTACAGCTGAAGTGTAAAGGGAATAGTAATAAGAGTAACATTCCTGCAGGATCCCAATTCATTAAACTGTTTTATTTTCTATTAAAACACATTTCTGCACTTTATTTATTTACTTACTTTTTTAATGTCAGTTTTATTCTATCTAATTTATGCACTCGGCTCTACCCCTTTGTTGTGACGCAACGCACACGTTACTTTTTCCGCCTCCCTATTGGTCAGACTCAGGCCTCATTCCAATCGGATTGCCTTCTTGCTATGTAAATACCCTTCGTAGCCTGTGCATAATAGCGGTGTACGTGCTACGTAGTACCCTACATGTGCGATAGGGAGGCGTGTGGGACACGGGGCAGTGTGGCTCTGCGATCCTGCACTAGCACAACGCACAAGCCGCAGAAGCTGCACACAGGGAGGCATGGAGCTGCTCAAACTGGTACGGTAAGATCCGGATTTTTGTTTTAATGGAAAATATTCCTTTTTTTGCAGTAAAGCCTATTAAATGTGTCTTTCTTTATTTTTCTCTCTCTCTCTCTTTCTTCATAATGTTGATTCTGTTGTCTTTGTCGACTTTTTAAAATGTTTTTTTTTAATGAATATCGATCACTTGCGTATTCTGGTGCTTTGTTTATTTATTTGTTTATTAATTTCTTTATTTTAATTTGGTTTGGTATCGAGTTGATATATTTGGGGGGAAAAATTGCAATCTGGCGATTTTAATTTCGTCTATAGTGTATATAATTTTATTTATACACTATTTATACTCTAACCTATTGAATGAATTCTTTTGATTATTTCCTTTATATGTAGTTTAGTAGCACGGTTAAGATTATATATGAATTAAAGGAGGTGTGAGGGATGGGGATGGAGTGGTTAGTATGCTTGTTTCGCACCCTCCAGTTTGATGGTTCAATACCCACCTCCACCATGTGCGTGCTGAGCTTACATGTTCTCCCTGTGTTTCAGGGGCTTCCTCTGGGTACTCCAGTTTTCTCCCCCAGTCCAAAGACATACACTGTAGGCTGATTGGTATTTGTAAAATTGTGCGTGATTGTGCCATATGATGGTTTGGCACCCAGTCCCCCAGGATAGGTGCCTGACTGCCCATGACCCTGTGTGACAGAGCAGAAAATGAATGGATAGGTTAAATGTTTGCTATTAAATGAATCACTGTTAATTATTTCCATATATATATGTAAAATTGTCTAGTCTAGTTTATGTCACTTACATCCATTATCACAGGATAATGAAATAAATAACTGAACTTACTGAAACACATTTACTTCAGGGCTAACTGCCTGAGCAATCACTGACTCAGTTTGCAGCAAAAAAAAAAAAAAAAAAAGTTCACTTCATTGGCGCGGAAAGACAAAATATATTTGGTATCTGTGTTTCATTGTTTTTAAATGTCTTCTAGGTGCTCTGTGCTGTCTCTTTCTTGTGTGGATCGACAATTTGCCTGGCGCTGGTCATACAACGGACCGGAAAACCGGACCCGTCCCGTCTGAGATGTGAGCTTTTCTGTTTGCTTCTTTTTATAGCCAGAGCCTGACTTTTAAAATGATCAGACCTTGTGGTTTAATTCATTCTAGTAAATTCAGCATTTGATAAATGTGTTTTTAAGTTTATGGTAACTGCCAGCACAGATATGCTGCCTAATTTTCTCTCATAACAATAAATGTATGGCATTTTTATTTTTGTAGTTAAAGAGATCATAAAGTATATCTTCTGAGTGTGTTTCTGGTGTATTTCATTCAGGACAATAAATAAACCTCATTTTGAATTCCCCTAATAATGACACTCACATACACTACAGTATTTATTTATTTATTTATTTATTTATGAATGACATTATTATTTTACTTGGTTTTCATTTCTTTTTTTCCTGATATTTATATGTGGGCTGGACCCATGTGTGTTTCTTTCTGTGACAAAAGGCTATTGTATATAAAGCATTAAGAAACCTCACTTTTTAACATCTTGCGGTCAGTGAAAATCATATTGCGATACTTGAAGGCATTTTCAAGATAAAAAATTAGATTAAAAAAAAGAAGGAAAAAATCCCAGAAAGTTTATTAATTATTGTTATTGAACAAAATTATTCACCAAACCAAAGGAAACATTTGGTTCCAAAAATAGGCCCAAAGCTACTTACTATGATATATCTAGCAGTATTGTCAGAAATGTCGACTTTATCCCACGATAGATGTCATGATGTCATATTGCTTAGGCGCAATCATAGTTTATATGAGTTGACTTGTGCAAATCTTGAATTTGTTCCCATTTCAGTTTGTGCCTCTACACAACAATGGCACTGACCCCTACTGACTGTCACAAAGCGCTGGCACTCCATCCGTAAATGTTAAATAACCATCTCCTGACAGATATGCACCATATCGATGATTACACACTTTTTTGTTATATAACAACCCGTTTTTAATCCTTTTATTATTAGGCTTAGATTATGTGGAGTGTCCGCTGCACAAGTGTGTGCGAATGAGCTGTTATAGGAACGATAACATATTAGAACAAGCACATTAAGATAAACGTATCATTTATGTTACAGTCATACATATTCAGATCCATGCTGCTCAAGCTACATGTATGCTGCTTAAAATGCCAGCACCCCCAATGTAAAATGCCTTCCTTGTGTTTCTGGTCTGTAGTCATTTTACATATCAGTCAGATGATCAAGTGGTTCTTTGTAACATAGTGGCAAAATCTACTGTTCAACAAATGTGAAAAAGGTGTTCCTGTAGATGTTTGTATATTTGAGATATGAAAAAAAGAATTTCTCGGTTCTACATTTTGCCCTCGCAAAAAAAGAAAAGAAAAGAAAAGAAAAAAGGAGCCCTGGTGCAAAATTGGATACATGTGTCTGGCAAACACTTTTTGATTTGGCTTCTTGCATAACAGTAAAATGCTCAGACCATGTAGCCAGAAAAAGCAGATGTTTTAGCTCCTTTGCTATACTTGTTCCAAAAAATTGGTCCCCCCCCCCCAATCAGCGTAAAGCACTTCTTTGGGGGTCGACTTCACATTTGCATCCACTGTGTGCCAGCTCTGACCCCAACAAACCAGGTTACATTCAAATGAACAACCCCTCACTGTTTCGCCATTGGTCTATTGCACATTCAGGCGATGTTTGTATTCCTGTGCCTTATGTCAATATTGAGATGTGTGGTGTGAGTGCCAGCCATTTTTTTGACCCAAATTCAATGACCTCTAGTTTAAAACAAAAAATGAGAATTATACAGAAGGTTTGGAGAGATTTATAGTGCAGGTGTGTGTGTGTGTGACAGGTCTGTCTGAATGTCGCAGACAATAATTCTGTCTCATAAAACATCATTAATGTTCCAATAGTTGACTTATTTTAAGTTTTGCTTTGGCTCTCGATGTTTTCAATTAACTTCCTATGTGGTTTGCATGGTATCTCTTACAGGAACCTGTTTCACCTCTTTACATTGGATGCATTTATAAAAAATGGAGTCTAATTTAAGAATGTAGCAGAGCTCTCTAGGGTTAAAGGGTCCTCCTTGCTGGACCAAGAAGGGATCTCTGGCAGTTGTAGCCTGGTATTTGAATTTAACACACTTTTGGTCACCAGGGCAGACACTTTATTACTGAGCTCCTCATTGGAAATATCAAGGAAATGAACTTGTGAATGACTTGTGACGCTAATGTTAGCACCTCTGCAAACATGCAAACGTTAATCTTCTCTTTCACGTCTCAGACCAGGCAGACACCGCATACGACAGCACCTCGGGATCATGCAAATACAGGTGCTTTGAGCTTCAGGAGGTCCAGGCGCCCAACTGCCGCTGTGACAACCTCTGCAAAACCTATAACAGCTGCTGCTCAGACTTCGAAGAGCACTGCTTAAAGACTGGTGGGTTCCTCTCTTGACCAATGCTGGCATTTTATGTCATGCATGCAGACCAATCAGATGTTAAGTTCAAGAGTGGAGTTTTAATCCATCAGTTTTTAATTTGAGATTTGACAAGGACTATGAAAAACCTTGAATAAAAACACTAGAAAGTTGGACAAAGAGAATGGAAATTAATAAATGATGACATGGCAGTGTTTTGTTATTTTTGTTTAAAATCCTTGGCTAACACTAGTTGACAGAAACACAATGATCTGCATTTTATTTTCTCATTTGTTTGGAAATGCAAACAAAATTAGCGAAACATCTGGATGGACACATATCCTTTGTTGAGGAATAATATTCAGACTTGTAACAGAAGGGCAGTCTATTTCCAAAAAGGAGCCTCTTTCTTTGTGTTTGTGATTTCATCTTTTGCAATAATTCCAGCTTTATTTGCTGTGGTAATTAGAGGGCCATTTAGCCATGGCTTCTACCCAATAACCATGAGAGTCGTGACTGATTCTGTCTAATGAATCAGACTAATTCTGTCTCTCA
Source organism: Pangasius djambal (assembly GCA_022985145.1). Lineage (NCBI taxonomy): Eukaryota > Metazoa > Chordata > Actinopteri > Siluriformes > Pangasiidae > Pangasius > Pangasius djambal. Next base: position 9,233,558 of record CM040975.1, read on the forward strand.
GAGGGAGGCTTTGAGTGCAGTAAGGAGCGATGTGGAGAAACTCGAAATGAACAGCACGCCTGCCACTGCTCAGATGACTGCCTGGTCAAAGGAGACTGCTGTACAAACTACAAGACACTCTGCAAAGGTAGGAACATTGTACCCTAGAACAATTATACTACGTATAACGTCTACTGGGGGGAATGGTGGTTTAGTGGTTAGTCTCTCACCTCTGAGGCTGGGGGCTCAATTCCTGCCTCTGCTTGGTGTGCATGGAATTTACATGTTTTCCTTGTGCTTTGGGGGTTTTCTCCAGGTACTCCAGTTTCCTCCCCCAGCCCAAAGACATGCATTATATGTTGATTGGCATCTCTAATTTGTCTGTAGTGTATGCGATTGTGCCTTGCGATGGGCTGGCACCCTGTCCAGGGTGTCCCCTGCCTTGAGCCCCGAGTCCCTTGGGATAGGCTCCAGGACCCTGTGTAGGATAAGCGCTACAGAAAATGGATGGATGGATAATGTATACTACACATATTTACTATTTGTTTTCATTTCATCAGTTGTAGAACACGTTTGTTCAGTTCTTTCTTCACTAAGGCTGCTTTGACACTAGGCATTCCACATTCTCTAAAAGCTCAGAGTGATGTCGAACTGTTATTTCAACTAACAAGTCAGACTGTCACCTATGTTGTTAGTTTACTTCTTTTCATGCACAGTGCAGGAAGTGCAACAGCACCACTACTGGCTGGATATTATAGGTTGTTGGATTGTTCGTCAGCCTAGCTGCAACATCGAGGTGTTTAAACATAACATAAACGCTGTCGTGTCTGATACTTCATATCAGGGCCACACTATACCATGTGACTACTGTGCTGAAAATGCATCTCCCAAATAATATCTGGACACTGGAGGCATTATGGTGGTCCTGCATTGTGCATAGCAACAGATGGGATACATTTAAAGTGCGTCTTTGCGGTAGATGAATCTAATATAATAATTTGGCGTGAATGGGATATTCATATAGATTTAAATCCCATATGAGGATTTGGCTGTTTAATTTACCATTTAGTGTTAAATGACATAGTAAACAAGAATCAACTAAGCAAAATGTCTCTATTAGATTTTGATAGCTAAAATAAAACTTGTTCTTGTTCTTGCTAGTTCATACAACTTTGGAGTGTACTGTAACTGTACAACATACGTAATATTAGGAAGAATTGTGTACTTAAACAATTGCCAGTAGTTGACAGTATCCACCTCTATTCTAGGTGATACTCCATGGTTGGAAGATGAGTGTGAGGAGATAAAAAGCCCTGAGTGTCCTGCTGGGTAAGTGGACCTCACACTTTTTTTTTTTAACAGATTCACACCGGTTGTAACCTCGACTTATCTACTCTTAGTGATTGTTCTGTCCATAATGATAAGGTTTTACATATCAAGCTTCTGGATCAAAGTAGCACTGTGTTGAAAAATGATCTTCTATCAGTCCATAAGCTTTTGCGTGTTGAATTTTATTACGATGTCAGTTTTGTAAAGGCTTCTGAGACTTAATCACACAGAATAATGTTAATGCTACTACTACTGATACTCTCACAAAAGTAGATCCTGTGTTAGCAATCTGCCTGTAAAATGCTTGTATCCGAGGCTCTTTTTCGGCTCTCAGCCTCTTTTACATATCTGTAGTGTGCTAACGGCATGATGAGCTGATGCTGCAGGGTCACACAGCATCAGATTGAGAAGCACATCTGTTTGGCCAAACACCTGCAAATGAGCTCCTTTGACCGTGTGTATTACAGAAGGCGTGAGGACTGATTGCATGTGTGACTTTCTCGTCAGTCTTTTAAGAGGCTCTTAAAGTAGATTAGCATTATTTGACACTTCAGCAATAAGACAGGAGCTCAAATTGCTGCTACAAACCTTTCCCATTAGTACATATTAATTTAAATGCATGCTATATTTTAGGGATATTCTTTTTAACCTGACTAACACTAGCTAGCAAGTGACATTTACCAATTATTAGCAAATATCTCTCATGGTTTGTTTTTGTTTTTTCAGGTTTGTTCGCCCACCACTCATCATGCTCTCCGTCGATGGCTTTAGAGCCTCTTACATGAAAAAGGGCAACATGGTGATTCCCAACATAGAAAAACTGAGTAAGACTAAACATCTGTTCTAATGGCACAAATTCTGTACACTGTAACCTATTGTTGATTGGCTAGTTGTGAAGTCTGGCTGTTTTTTTTCTCATAATGTTGCCTTTACTTGTAGGAACATGTGGCACACATGCACCGTATATGAGACCCATCTACCCGACCAAAACCTACCCCAATTTATATACAATTGCAACGGTATGCATCAGACCTCATTATTACTTTGTGCTGCTTTTGTTAACTCTTGGGCTAGAAGTAGGCATGAGACGATAAAGCGACGATACGAGACATATCCTGATACAGGATTTATGAGCAGATACTGACACGAGACTGTACTGACACAAAATCAAATATTAAATTTGAATACATTTATTTTGTAAAGACAACAAATATAAATGTATTGTATTGTAAGAACGGTAGATCAGGATTTATAATATGCTGTAAGATGTAATTTTCCTCTATTATTATCATGTTATTTTAGTCTTTTTCGGTGTCATAAATGTATTTCGTGGCAGTTTTATTAATATGGAAAGATTGTTTGGCAGTAGATTGTGCCTTAATTGATTTTATTTAATGATTTTATTTTGTATATCTCATCATCCCTTCTAAATTAATTTCTGGTTATGCCACTGCCAGCACAACATACAACATGCTTCTGAATTGTTTTTAGCCGTGAGTGTGACTTACATCAAGTGCAGATTTTAACCCACGTTTATCAAGACAGTAGCAAAAAAAACAGAAATAGTGGAGGTAACTGGTTTATGGTAACTACTGTCAGATGGCTAAGCTACATACATGCTGTGAATCCTGGATAGTGTGAAAATGTTAAGCAGTAGTGTATTTTTTCCAAGTTCACTTGGACCAAATGAAATGAGACTGTGGGCCTTAAGTTTGACACATGTATCATAATGCTTCTTTCTGATTAGCTTAAATCTTTTGGCTTATTAAATAAGAACGCTTTGAGATGGTTAGATTCCCACTCGCAAACTTTGTGCTCTTTATGCTACTACATCTGGTGCTGCTGCCTAGTGTGTAAGAAGAAGTAGAGCTCATCGTGAATTTTAAACAGAAATATCACTATTCACGGTATGAGAACCATATTCTTAAGACAATGATATTCTGTCTCATACCTAGCTGGAGGGATATGTTAAATTCATGGTATGATAATCATATAACCAAATGTCATACTATAACAATGTAGAAATACTGTGTTCTCTGATTTTACTGGTACATTTCCTCTTTAAAATGTAGGCAACCTTGTTCTAAAAAGCACACGTTTTCCATAGGAACATTATTTCAGAATCAGAATCAGAATAAGCTTTTATTGCCAAGTGTGCTCACACACACAAGGAATTTGACTTGGTATGAAGCTCCCAGAACACACATAACAATAAGATGGCAAGGCGTATAATAATAAAATTTACAAATAATAATAATATGAGAGAATATATAACACTGTACAGGAGACATAATAGGCTTAAACGGAATAGATATATGTAGATATAATACAGCTATGTGCAAGGTGAAGGCAATGGCAGAAGCATTAAGGATATGTGTACAGGTAGTATAGTAAAGAATTAATTTACATATTGCACAAAAAAATTTGCTATGAAATTATCAGATATAATGTAGATGGTATCACTATTAACGGTTTCTTGATAGAAGTATAATGACTTACTGGTATGGTGACCTCAGTGCATTTTCTTTATTGTAGGGCCTTTACCCTGAGTCGCACGGCATCGTGGGTAATTCCATGTATGACCCCTCCTTTGATGCACTGTTCACTCTGCGAGGGAAAGAGAAGCTTAACCATCGCTGGTGGGGAGGACAGCCTGTGAGTTCATACTCCTCTCTACATCTCAGTCACATAATCTAAGCCTAATATTAAATGGATTAAAAAAAATGTGTTGGCGTATAATCTTTGACATGGTGACATTTTCTGCTATTGACTTTTTTTAATATAATTTATAGAGTATTTCAACATTTTGGTACATCCATTACTAGTTATGTACAGTCTGGTCTGAGTACACAGCAAATCAGGATGCTGATACTGAAATCACTCGTGTGTTGACCTTTGACAGGCGCAGCTGGTTTATAAGCAGTGGAAAACTGCATAGCTTTGTGATACAATACAGTAAAATACAGTTCAGGAAACCTTTTACACCAAGACATGCAGAGGCATAGTTAGGGCGATGGATTCCGGGTCTGAGCACCCCCTGAAATATTTTATGACAGTTCCAGATGATTATTAATGGCTGGTTAACATAACACACACAGCTCAGTTGATTATATACATGTCTAATAACATGAGTAGTAATTGTGCTGTAATGATGCTCAGAAAAGGTCAATGAAATCATCATTATGAATGCATCACTTGGTCTGATTAATTACGTTGGCTACCAGTTATTATTGTGAGAAACAGTCCGGATTTTTCTCGTTTCTGTTTGAAAGCTACAAGCCAGCTAGCTACACTGAATGTAAAAAAGAAAACTCAGTGACTTGACACTTTAAATGCATTAAATGTCATAAAAGTCTCTACCCCAACTGTATCCTGGCCAAATCCATGTGGCAAGAAGTTTTATAGAGATTTACTAAGAAAACAAAAACCCCTCTGTCCGAAGACTCGAGTCCTGCGTATGTTCCATAACATTAAACAGTATGATGTGTCATTCATTAGTAAATTGAAAACTGCAATCATTTTTGGCAATATTTTGTGGTTTAATAGGAATACGATCTCCAAATACAAACTCAAAAACTGCTCATAATACTCAATTTTAATGTTTGTTTATATCTTTATTTGTTTGTCATTATTATTATTATTATTATTATTATTATTATTATTATTATTATTATGAGCTGCAACACACTCGGCACCCCTACTTCCTACGTCCTTTTTAATGTTATTTTAATAATTTTCAGTGGGACTGTCATAAAAATATTTTATTAGCGTTATTAATATACAGTAGCAAGGTTGGTTGAAGATTGATGGTGTTTTTGAGTACTTAAATGACAAATTCTGAATACCATCATCACTTGTACAGCTATCTGGCATCCACCCACAATGCATGAGAGTGTTGTTATCAATTTAACTGTACAGATCATGCAGTTGTTTTTTTTTTTAGCACATTTCCTCATCTTCCCTTGAAATTAATTCCTGCCTTTGCCACTGAGGGCCCGGGCGAAAAGGGGTGTACATCAGCTGTATGAATGTCTGTACTGAGTATTTACCCCTTCAAACAGAAAAGAAAGCAAATATGGAGGGCATTAGCTCAGCAGTTGGGTCTGATCCTGGTTTTCACTTCAAGCCACAAACTACTGAGTTAAGTGTAATAGTGCCACGGGATGCCAGCTATAAATGTGTAACACATGGAGTCTGTTGGGTTCTGTACTATGCTGACAGTGATTTGCCAACTCCATCTCTGGTCCTGATTAGCTGCTCTCAGCTTTAGTAGCATGTTTCCTTCTGCACTTTTTGCTGGTCGAATAAAATGGGACGTATTGTCTTCAGCAACAGCAAGGGTGGTTTCCATTAAAGTCATTCTGTGAGATTTAAAAGTCTCTTCATTGCAGGTTAATTGTATATTTAAAGTACATGTAGTTTGGAAGACAGCTGAGCAGCTCAGAGCATCTTTCATGCCCCATTATGATTCAAAGCATGCAGTTGTATTCCTTTGTTCATATTAATAGCAATAGCTGTAATAATAAAAAGTATACACAATGTTATACAAGCACATGAGGCTTAAGAAGGTATTTAAACACTATGATGGTCTTTAGTCTTTATTTATGAACTTGAGCAACATACTATCACTGAAATGCTCATATTTTGAACTGTCATATTTTACTTAACAATGAATTTTTTCAAACAATTTTATGTCCTTAAAGCTTGCAAAATGTAGATTTGAATTATATAAACCAGACACAAAAGCTATTTTTAGATGTTTTATATAGTATTTGAAATATTTTGGCTAAACCAAAAAAAATCTTATTAAATGATAATTAAAGATTATATGTATAGTAATTTATCTTTCGATTATTCGTCACTTTCCAAGAAACATAATTCTCAAAGCTATATATCTTTCTCAGTCATTTGCCATACTGTACATCCTTATCTTACATATACTCATTTTTTTTTACAACATCCTACAAGTGATTTGAAATCATGTTAATCAATGTTATGTATATATCCACAACAAATCTACAAACATTCTACAAACTTTTATATTATTGAGAATAGTGATTCCAAACTTGCACAGCTGAACCCATTCCTTTGTTTTTTTTATTTTATTTTATTTTTTATAAAATAAAATTTAAGTTTCTGCCCCGAACACTGCATGTCATATCAGGGGTTCAGCTAGAATATCAGCCATTTTAAGAAACATCCCAAACACTAAAATGCATAGACTCCATCCCTATTCTCCATGTTTTATCATGGAGAAATGGCAGCGGGTTGGCTTACATAATGTATGTTACATTCAGATGAAATAAATCCTAAATTGTAACATATTGAGGGCCATATTTAATATTTAGCATCAGTGTTTGCTTCTGTTGATGCATGTACAAACCGCTAATTAATAAGTAAGACTAAGCAAGCTAATAGGTAGCTACTGAAAATGGATCTATGGCACATTTATGATGTTCTTATTTATATCGACTCTTCTTCGTGACATACCGTACTGTCTGTTTACATGTCCCAAACCCAAAGTGTTATCTGGGATTTTTTCAATAGCAGTTAGAATTATATTTTTGTTAAACCGCTAATCTAGAGTAACAGGGTCCACTTTGTTCTTTTAAAAACTCAAAATAAACCTCACTTGGATTCTCTTTTCTTTCCTCCAGATCTGGATAACTGCTGTGGAGCAGGGAGTGAAGGCTGGCACTTTCTTCTGGCCTGTGTAAGTTTGAATGTGCTCTTTCTTTGAATTCCCTTTGTAACTTTATCCCCATCCTGGACATATGCATACCCTGCAAATATGTCCAACACCAGCTTTCCCTTTCAGAAGTTTCACTGAAAAGGCAAACAAAAAGCCTTAACCACACCATGGACATTTTCAAAACAACATGCCAAGCAAACCCCCCAGCTCGCATGAAACATGTCTGCAAAACAACCTCCTCCACATTCACACACAGAGGCCTGATAGACTCAAGTCTTTTTTCCTTGCACATGCATAAACACGGGCAGCTTGGGTTTATGCATGAGTGAGGAAAAAGACCTCTCTAGTGTCCTGGTAGCAATTTGTGCAAAAATGGTTTATATACACAAAGCAGGGTCCGTGCGGACTCTGACTTCTGAGGTCTTTACTTTGAGGCCCTTGTACCATTCTAAGCCCACTTCCTGTGCCATAATTTTGGGGGGAAATTAAATCATGCTTTGGTATGTGTGTTAAGAGGCCAAGACAGCTGAGTTTTTGGGAATATGTAGATCAGAATATCGTATTGATCTGCCTGTGAGGAGGTTATAAGAATCTGAATGCCTTTCCTTTTCAGGCTTAATCAGGTGCCTGACTCTCAGCTGATTTGCCATGATGTGGAATATGCACAGAGACCTAGAAATGAGAATTAAAGAGAATCCGAATCTCAAATAACCTTTCTTAATGTTCTGTTGTTGCTTTGCATTTAACAACCACTGAAATGACGCTTCATAGCATAATTCAGGACCATTACCAGTATGCATTTTGTGATTCTTCCTTATATGATATGTTTATGTGCGAAGGTTTTTAACAGATTGCAGAATTCAAACCAACATTTTACAAGTATCCTAAACACAGAAAATCTCCGTTTAGGTGCTTGTTACGTGTAATCTGAACCAAATGTATGCAGAGACTAGCAGAGTCATTTAATGTACTAATAAATTAGCGCACTGAGACAATCAGAAGCTTATGATTCCTGTAACAAAAGTGTAACAAGCGTCTAATTTTAGTTGAGTGTTCAATTTAGCTGAGTGTGTTTTTTATGTTTTAAATGTTAGTGGAGATTAAGTGGGTGATTATTGTTCTATTTAATAGATTATTATTACGCATAGAATGGATAGAATTGCATTTTATATTTCAATTTAGGGGCATTTTATATTGTGTGTATGTTTATATTTTATGTATGTGTGTGTGCATTTGCAGAGGGATTCCTCTGGAAAGGAGAGTATTGACCATGCTCCAGTGGCTTCACCTCCCTGATGCAGAGAGGTCAGTGCTCCTACAGTATGAACTTTAATCGACATGTTTAATAGTTTAAGGACAACACCAGGACGCAGAACAGTTTGTCTGTTTGGCTGTATGAGACTCCCAGTAACTGAATTCCCATCAAATTGCCATTTGTTGCTATTTACTAGAGAACCATCCCTAATTGCTTTGAAATTATAATTACGGAAATTTTATTTTGCCCATTCTTCAGTCCACAGCAAAAGCTCACATCTATATTTTCTATCCAGTTTCACCTATTTGGAAATATTTGTACTCTCCTCCAGGCTGTTTGCCTTCTTGTTCAGACTGAACGCTCACAGATGAATTGGTATGTGTTTACAGGCCCTATGTTTATGCCATGCACTCTGAGCAAACGGACACCTACGGCCACAAACTCGGACCTGAGAGCCCTGAGGTGAGTGTAGCTTCTGAGAAAAACATACACCTTCAACTCACATGGCATAACCACACAGACAAACATGAGCATTTCATGCAACTTACATTCTTTCAGAAAACAAGAATTTAGTACACACATACACAAATTCACAGTGAGCAGCTTCTAAGCTTAGCTTTATATATGTGTGTGTGTGTGTGTGTGTGTGTGTGTGTGTGTGTGTGTGTGTATATGTAGGTTCGGAAGTATTTGGACAATGACAGAGCTTTTGTGATTTTGCCTTTATACACCACCACAATGGATTTGAAATAAAACAATCAAGATGTGATCAAAGTGTAGACTTTCAGCTTTATTTTAAGAGGTTCCACAAAAATATGGCATTTACCATTTAGGAATTACAGCCAATTTCAGCAAAGTACCTCAGTTTTCAGGGGCTCAAAGGTATTTGGACAATTGACTGACAAGAAGTTAATTAACAAGGTGCGGTCCATTCCCTCGTTGCTTCAAGACAAATGAAGCAGATAAAAGGTCTGGAGTTGATATCAGGTATTGAGTTGGCATTTGGGAGCTGTTCAACTGGAGCTACCAATATGAACTCCAAGGAGATCTCAATGCAAGTGAAGGAGGCCATCATTAGGCTGAAAAAAACATCGCAAATCTATAAGAGAGATAGCAAAAACCCTAGGTGTGGCCAACTCAATAATTTGGTACATTCTTAAAAAGAAGGAATGCACTGGCGAGCTCAACAACATCAAAAGGCCTGAATGTAAATGCAACAAGGTGCAAACCACTGGTAACATTCAAGAACAGGAAAGCCAGGTTAGACTTTGCCAGAAAACATCTAAAAAAGCAGTGCAGGTGGATAATGACCCTAAACATACTGCAAAAGCAGCTCAAGACTTTTTGAAGGCAAAAAAATTGAGTATTCTTCAATGGCCAAGTCAGTCGCCTGATCTCAACCCAATAGAGCTGCTTTTCACTTACTGAAGACAAGACTGAAGGCAGAAAGACCCACAAACAAGCAGCAACTGAAGGTGGCTGCAGTGAAGGCCTGGCAAAGCATCTCCAGGGAGAAAACTCAGTGGAATCTTGGTGATGTCCATGGGCTCCAGACTTCAGGCAGTCATTGACTGCAAGTATTAAAATTATGGTTATATTTATGATTATGCCACTTTGTCTAAATAAATGGAAATGGAAATACTTTGCTTAAAATGGCTGTAATTCCTAAATGGTAAATGCCATATTTTTGTGGAACCTCTTAAAATAAAGCTGAAAGTCTACACTTTGATCACATCTTGATTGTTTTATTTCAAATCCATTGTGGTGGTGTATAAAGGCAAAATCACAAAAACTCTGTCATTGTCCAAATACTTCCGGACCTGAATATATATATATATATATATATATATATATGTGTGTGTGTGTGTATATGTGTGTGTGTGTATATATATATATATATATATATATATATATATATATATATATATATATATATATATATATATATATATATATATATATATATATATATATATATATCAGGATATTCAGAGGTTTTTAACTTTATGTGAAGAGTTCTGAAAGATAAATGAATTGTCTCAGTGTCTCAGTGCATTTATGTTCTTGATTAACTGTTCTATGTAGAGACCAATTTTGTTGTACTTCTTGAGACATGATTGTGTGCAGTTTGTGTGAAGTGTCTGTGTCTGTATTTCTGTCTGTATTTCCAGATGAGCAACCCACTGAAGGAGATTGATAAGGTGGCTGGGCAGCTGATGGATGGCCTGAAACAGATGAATCTCCATCGATGTGTCAATATCATTATGGTTGGGGATCATGGTACCTCTGATCACTCCTTTGATAATGTGTATCGATATTAACAGAGCTCTGCTTAAGCTGTTAATTAGAACATAGCTACTGCAAATTCCAATAAATGTATTGGAAGTTTTTAAAATTTATTATCAAAATTTCCATATTAACTATGTGGGGAAAAGTAGACATGTTAATGATGAGTAAAGGGTAGATGCCATTTAATGATGGAAAAGAGTGTAGTGGCAGTGCAAGCATTCAGTTAATGGAAAAAAACAGAATACATTTTTTAAAAACAGACTGGCCATAGTAGCCTTCAGTATTTTATCATAACAATATTTAGCTTGTATCAAAGAACTAGTAGAGTTAAGCCCCCGAAGTGAAAAACAAAATCAGTGTAGTTTTCATTTTTGATGCCCACATTGTCATATTTGTAGATAAGAAATGTTTTTAAAAGGATTATTTTGTGAAACTGAATACAACAGCACCACCAGTGGTCATAAGAAAAATACACAGAATGGTGTAATGAGCCCAGCACTGTAGAATCATGCAGCCACAGAGGGTGTGATACAGTGTGACACACACCTAGACTTAATCTCCATGTGGGCTAATATTATCTAGCCCATTTCAGTGACGCGTCTGGTATACATGATCAGGAGTCATGTTATGGACGCAGTCACAGGTGTAATGAACGAGAATGAGGAGGATTATTTCCTCATCTTTTTTCCCCCCAAAAAATGTGTGTGGAAAAGAAGTAAACATATATATAGACTAAGCATACATTGTCTAATCAAAATACCAGTTACACAAAAGGACAGATGGTTTGTGGAGTTTTTTTTTTTTGTTTGAATGAAAGGGTTAAAACTGTTCGGTTTACTGTGGTGGTAGTTCGAAGGAAACGCCACAAACTAAACATGTGAAACACTAAAAAATGATAAATCACTAATGCAGCTCCCTATCTGCCTATAATTGTGTGTGTGTGTGTGTATTAATTTGCCCCAGTATTTTGCCTGTTAAAAATGTGTAGCTTATTTAAAAGGTTATTGCTATTATTTGTAAATGTGTATAGCAAACTGTTTACAGTATAACTAATTCAAATTCTTTCTTCATGGTATACCTTAGAGTGAAGTAGACAACTAAACTGTACTCTGTCTCAGGGATGGAGGAAGCTCACTGTGACCGTACAGAGTTCCTCAGCTCTTACATGTCCAACGTTGATGACATCATCCTGATCCCTGGCTCTCTTGGGAGAATCCGAGCTCGAAATCCCAACAACTCCAAATGTAAGTAAGCCAAGAGATTTTTTTAGTCTGGTTTGGACAAGATCTCAGGTTATATGTCAGGCTGTGCAGAATTATGAAACTATTGCAGCGCCAGTTGAGCGATTTGGTGTACATGTTATTTGGAATGTTGGTATAGCAGTTATGTTTTCAGGATTCAGAATTCTTTATTTTATTTCTATAAGAAGGTCTGGCATTGAAAAATAATTGTAACAAAGTTTAATTTCTCTATTTCTAGATGATGCAAAAGCAGTAGTGGCAAACCTTACAGTGAGTACACATGCTCATATAGCTACACACCCTCTCTTTTCTTACCGTTTTATCTTATTGTTATTCAAGTGTAAACCAGGCTTTGTAACTCTGCTGGGTCTAACACCCGTTGTAGTGTAAAAAGCCAGACCAGCACTTCAAACCTTACCTGAAGCAGCATCTTCCCAAACGCCTCCACTATGCCAACAATCGCCGCATTGAGGAGATTCACCTGATCGTGGAAAGAAAATGGCATGTAGCAAGGTAAATAAGCACACCTATAATAGTGAATCAAGATGTGTTGATAAGCATAACTGTAACATGAATATGATATACAGTAGATGCATAGTTATACTGGGCTAATACAAATCTGTTAATAATTCTGTTAATAACTGGATGTGACAGGTAAAATGTGATGCTAAATTAGGACTCCAATGCCTGGCAAGAGTTAATAATGTTTTACAATCAAATTGAAAAAAAAAAACTTTTTTGACAAAATAATTGTAATATTAATATGTGAAAGCCATTGTAATTGACAACTCTTTGAGCACCAAAAGCTGAGCGTTAGTTTGCTTACAGACTTTTTGTCACAATTTCATTGCATATAGGCTACCACTGTTGGTGATTGCATTTATTATCATCCAACTACATCATTGGCTATTTCACGTTATGTGACTCATACATTTTCTGTCAAGAAAATGTTTGAAAATATAAGGAGCCCTGTGAGAAATCTAGAGTGAGATCAGAAATGGATAAAAACAACACATTTTCCTTTTGGCCAAAAAAATAATAATGACAAACAAAAATTTTAACAGAAAGTTACCATGTGGCACTGTTGACTTTTTCACTACCAGTTGCCATCTTGGTCAATATGAAAACCATACATAAGCGTTTTGTCATTTTCTTAATGAAATAATGTCTGCAAAAAAGTGTTTTTATTACTCTGTAGTATAGTATAGAGTTGTTATTAAGCACTGTTCATTTTAATTTTTTTTTTTTTTGAAAGTGTAAAAAGCTGAATAAATTATTTCAATTTATTCAACACTACAGAAAGCAAATTTAATAATTAAAAAAAAAAAGTCCAGCAGTTGGTTTGTACTTGGTTTTTGACTTCTCTGTTCCAATTTTCGGAGTTTGCTAAATTTTGGCTTTCGTTTCCCTGCATCACTGATAGTACACCCATCCATGTCTAAGCTCCAGTTTGCTCAGTTAGCTAGCAAATTTAAGAATTCTGGGAACTCTGATGAACATGTCCCTTAAACTGTGTGAACTGTCCAAACCGGTGCTCTGGAAATTTTTCTCATTAGCTTTTAGATCTGCTGTTCAACCTTCAACCTTCAAAACCCATAAACATTCATTGGCAGCCCACACTGGAAAGCCACCATTCCTAAAGCAAACCCATGAGATCATTCCCAGCACTAGTGGTATCCTCTGAAAACATTCCATAAAGAAGATGGAGATGAAGACTTATGTTGGGGTCTCCCTATGCTGTTTGCTTTGGCCTGCATCAGTGCCCAACTGAAAAGGTTCTTTCACACCAAGCTGTTGAGATACAGACCTGTCTAATCGGTGGCACCAGAGCTGTGAAGCAACGGTTTCTTCCCAGGACAGTTTCTCCGCTGTTGAAGGCTGCAGCATGAAGGAGGGGTTTAAATCATCTGCTTGAATGAAATAAGGTGAAAGCAGAATGCTGATGTGTGTTAAAGCATCCAGCTGTGGTCTGATTTACACTATGTGCTTACTGCATTAAGGCGACCACAGTATTTAATGGGAGTATTTAATGTAACATTTAATGGGAGTCATTATCAGCAGTGATCAGAAGACTTTCTGTTTTGTACAGAAGCTTCAGATTCATCAGGATTCTATGTGTCTGTTCATATGAACTTGTATATTTAAGTAACTCAATGTGACCCATGAAGGAACAACATCAGAAAATTTCAAGAACTTGTAGAATGTCAAAAGGTGTAATGAACCAGTTAAATCTGTCTGCTACAGAAAGCCCCCCGAAGGGAAAAGGCATCCGGGCAAGTGCGGCTTCTCAGGTGACCACGGATATGATAACAAGATCAACAGCATGCAGGTATGCACCCGTGGCCCCATGCTGGATTTAGTACAGAGCTATGATGTGTTTCTCACCCACCTGATTCTCTCTTTTTAGACTGTTTTTCTTGGATACGGACCAATGTTTAAATTCAAGACCAAGATACCACCATTTGAAAATATCGAGCTGTACAACGTCATGTGTGGTATGACAACAATTATTTTATCTTTTTGTTGTCTTCACTAATTTTACGCGTCAGCAGATTAAGACCAAAATTCTAATTTTGCAAATTGTAGGCTACTTGAAGCTAATACAGACCGTTTTCTGTTAACATGGTTACATACCTGAATGATAGATGATTACTTATAGATGACAGATCTCAGATCTCATAGCTACACTAGCAGACCATAGTGTTATGTAAAAACAATAGCAATGTTTTTTGAATTACAATCGCCAAACTCTCTCACACCCATCATTTTTAGATCTCCTTGGCTTGAAGCCAGTCCCCAACAATGGGACCTATGGTAGCCTGAACCACCTGCTGAGAAATCCGGTCCACAAACCTAGCATGCCTGAAGAGGTGTCCAAACCAACCCCATCTGGGCCAGTCAATGCCATAACTGATGACCTGGGCTGCACCTGTGATGAAAAAGTCAGTAACAAAGCATATTCAGGGCCTCACCATAGACTACCTACTGACTAGAACTGCGAGGTTCCATCTGAGTCCAGCATTAAAGTATTCACAATCACAATATGAACCTTAAACCACATTTTCAAGTTGCCTAATTACAACCTGTTATGAAAAAGTATCTTCTTCTAAGTAATTAGTCTTAGTTTTGGATTATTGTCTTTCTTAGTGACATGGAAGGCAACTGTAAACAATTGTATATATTTTCTGTGCTTTATTTTACTTTTTTGGCCTTTTCCTGTATTTCTACAAGATGTTGCACTGCAGAACTGCAAGGTAAAAGATATTAACCCTTGTGTTCTGTTTTAGTCAAAAGAAAAGTGCATTTTTTCTGCAAGTGCAACAGTACTAAAATCTACTATTTCAGAAAGTGAGTTCTCACTTTAATGAACATAAACTTATTTATATAACAGAGAGAGGCATGTTTAAGTTAAGAAAAGTTAGGTGCTTGGGCCACTGTTGTAGTATTATTAGTATTATTTGTATTGGTCATATCAGAGATGGAGAAGCTAGATTGGGAATTTTAAAATCAATTTTGCAGATGATTGTAAAAATTTTGAAGAGGCCCTGGAGCAAAGGCAGCATTGCTAAGTGGTCAATAGAACACAGGGGTTAAAAGAAACAAGCAGAATAATGTGTTCTTCCTCCAAACAGTGCTCTTGTTTAGACCCTCTTGCTAGAGATTTTCACCTCTAATCTTTTGCAGTTGCGTTCAAAAAGTAGGGGGCAGAGGGCTTTGAAAGTGGCCCTGGTAAGAGCCTATAACCTGGAGTCACTGTGGCTCTGTCTCTTACAGAACAAAGTGGAGGAACTCAATCAACGACTGAGACAAGTTTTCGATGGTAATGCCCCCTGTCTGTGTGTCAATCCAAATAGCACTCATATTGTTTACTGTAGGACTAAAGCTAGAACAATAACCTAGATGTTGTTCAATGTTTCATATTGCAAGAATATAGCTTTTCAATACTTTTGTGTATTTTAATATACATATTTACCCATGAAAATGAATTTGGTAGATTCAATTTGTATTCAAATCAAATTATCATTAATTTTTTTAAAGCGAGTAATGATAGCTTTTCCATAGATATTTCTCTTTGTCGTTTTACAGACAGCAAGAATCTTCCTTATGGGCGTCCAGCAGTCATGTTCCACACAAAGTACAGCATTTTGCACCACAGTGACTACATCAGCGGATATAGTGAAGCGCTTGCCATGCCTCTATGGACCTCCTACACAGTCTCTAAACAGGTACGATTCTCATGTACAGCACTCCTCATGAAGTGAATACAGGTCTGACCCAGGCCTAATAAGACACTGGAGTTGGATTTCAGACACTGTGCGGTTCCATTCAGCGATTCAAAATATTTTAAACAATTTACTCTAGGATAGTCACTAATGCTGACAGTGTATTTGCAGTGCCTTTACAGGTGCATTTATGCTTTCTTGAATGAAGGGCTGTATGTTTAAGCAAGTGATGTAGCACTAAGTAAAATATATAAGCACTAAAAATAAAAGTGTTGGTACACTTTGTCATTTTAAGAGGCACACGGTTCAGTTTGTAAAATGCAAAGCTAAACTGTCAGTGAAGAGTTTGTTGGATTATTGTTTTTCACTTTATCATGTGTATTAATTAATGCTCCACATTTTATATACTGTTAGTTATTGACTAAATTTGCCTACAAACAAAACATCAACTTTGGTCTTGGTCATAAATTAGCCTGAGGAAATTACCATAACCATTCTGGATTATATGCAAGACATGAAGTTAACATTAATGCTAAAAGAGACCTTTTTTTAATCTGATTTATGAAGCTGAGAGAATTCTTGATCTACACATGGATCACTTATCTGCATTTTGTAATTGTTACAGATATTGAAAGTGGCAATGAATTTAGTGTAAAAAGACTCTCAGGCAGATGTAAATGTTGTTCAATATCTGACACAACAATCTTCAATATTATCAGTACTGTTGCACTACTTTTGCAGTGTACAACCATATTTGGATGCTTTGGTATCAGTGAGACCCAAATACATGAGCTCTTGGTGGCAAGGGAAAATGTTGCACTTAATATGGCAGTCATTATTATTGGTTATGATATAACTTGAAACATTCATTTCAATTCAGTTTTTTCTATATAGCACTTTTAACATTGTAACAAAGCAGCTTTACAGAAATCCAGATGTAGATTTAGATCCCTAACGAACATGCGAGAGGCAACAGTGGAAAAGGAAAAACTCCTTGAGATGACATGAGGAAAATACCTTGAGACCCAAAAGGGAACTCAGATAGTGTGATTAGAAGTCATAAGACTGCATTTATCTACACAACAACTGTAAAGCTGCTTTGTGACAATGTTTATTGTTAAACACGCTAGACAAATAAAATTGAATTGAATTGAATTTTCATCTACATAACAGTATTTACATCCTGGAAAAGAAGACTCTTGTCATAGTGAGAGGAATTTTTCATATTTTTTGGCACTTTAGTCCCGGATTTTTTTTTTTCCCATGACTGTTCAATAATGGCATAAAAACAGGTGAATTAAAACCTGACTTTTTACAGCCAGTAAAAAGTACACACATTTCAAACTCTTGCATTTCATATCGATCAGGATATTTCAGTGATGTCTATCAACCTCACTGTCAAACTAACAGATTCTACAGCCGGCCCTATGGTTTTCATGCTATTTCAGGTTGGCGTTACTGTTCTGCCTGAAGCTCTGAATACATGCGTGAGACCTGATGCCAGAGTGCCTCCAGCCTCCAGCCAGTCCTGCACCAGCTACCGAGCAGACAAACAGATCTCCTATGCATTTCTCTACCCACCTCGTGAGTCACGCCACACTGTACAAACTTAATGAATAACTTGACTCATTGTTACTAATAATTGATATATTGATATGTTGGGTATTTTCAAATAAGTGTTACAAACATGTTGCTGTAAAATCTAAAGAGATAGAGTGGGCATCTCGAGCTGCCAAAAACCACACCAAACACTAGCTCCAAGTCTGATACATAATACGGTATGTTATACATTGTATTACAATAGCCAAACTGCACCTGCCCATTTATGTACACAAATATAGACATTTCATCAAGCCACCATCTTCCATCACAGCTGACTACTAAAGCCTGTGTGTTCAAATAATGTGAAATTAAGCAACAGTAGATGGTTCAATCTTTGGGTGGCAGTGGATTATTTGTATTTTTCAAACAGTACTTCTTTTGGTGTTGTAATAAATGGATATTGCAGCCTTTATGTATTGTGGAAACAGCGTATATGGTATAAATAATAATTTAAATAAGCTAAAAGGTACTTATACAGTAGACCTAATTCTTAGAAAAAACAAACAATACTCAATCCTTTTTGAGAAACATAAAGCTCATTGTATCTGACAGAGATTCTTTGTCAAAGTTTTAATTTAAACTTCAAGAAGCCACTTTAAAAATGTAGTTAGCTGTTGAGCTACAAATTAATCTATAAAGCCCCCCTGATGCATTGACTTGAAAAAGAAAAGCAACTTCAACCAACTAGCTTGTTAAACTTAAAGCTAGCTTGTTAAAGACCGAATCTCAGTGATTAAACACCACATAGTTTCATATTTTATGTTCATCTATTAAAAAAAAAAAAGTTGAATATGTGAAATTAAAACAATGTTACTTGGTTGTTACTCTGTTACTTGGTTAATAAAATAGTTTCACTCTTTACAAGCTACTTGATTTAAAAAGGAATGAAACTTCCACATGTCTGTTGAAAATGCAGTTAAAGAACTTCGCTATGGCCAATATGAAATAAACTAATTTAAGGAGGGGAGGATGTCGCTGTTGGCGCTCCCTCCCTGGTTCATTCACATGTCATTACATGACACTAAAATTTTATATGAGTTTATATCCCAGCTCATTGTTGGAAATGTTGGAAATTCAACACTTTGGTTGCTTGATTCCATTTTTTCCAACAGAGGCAAAAAAATATTGTTCAAACACACAATAAAATGTTATTAAAAAATGCTGGCCATCACTGCTGTGAGCCAGTTAACCACTTCTAGGCATAAGCCCTAATGACTATGTTACTGAGAAAAATTCATATGCAATTAAATGCTTTTCATTTGCTCAGTTTGGTCCTTGTGTCATTATTGACAGAGTTGGCCTCCAGTATCGATGCAAGATATGATGCCCTGTTGATCACCAACACAGTGCCAATGTACCCAGCATTCAAATGTAAGTATTCCAGTCATAAGCATAGTTTGATATAATAGAAAACATTTTTATGCTTTTTTAATATTGAAAGATGTCAGAAGGTTCTTAGGAACTGAGCATGTAAGGCCTGATGACCTGTGTGACATTGCATGCTGTTTTCCCAGACTTGATTTGATTGTCTCTCTTGTTACAACTAATTATGTGACGTCTGCACCAGAACTGAATCTGAGCTGGTGGATATGCAAGTGCAGACAGTCTTTATTAAACGAACAACTAATAAACAACCCAAAGGCAGGAAAAGAACCAAAATCTAGCAAAACAACAACAAAATACTAGACCAAGGCAAGAGTAGGCTTGTGCAACATAAATGCAAGCAACTCACGATATAAACATAACAGAAATGCTCACAATCACTCTCCTGCATTCTTCATATTCGACACATAATTAAAGTAAAGCAGCAAAATGTCTGATTTCTGTTTTCTAGTAAAGTGTATCTAGACCCAGTATAGTTTACTCATTACCTCACATGGTTCACTGATAATTGATAAGGGACAGGATTTAACCTGCCAACTGAATAGACAAGGCAAGAATACACTGTATGGTCAAAAGTAGGTGGACACCTGGCTCTCACGCCCATGTATGGGCCTTCCCTAATCTGTTGCCACAAAGTTGGAAGCATACAATTGTCTAAAATGTCTTGTATGCTGTAGAGTTAAGATTTTCCTTTACTGGAACTAAGGGGCCCAAACATGTTCCATCATGACAATGCACAAAGCGAGGTCCATGAAGACATGGTTTTCCAAGGTTGGAGTGGAAGAACTTGAGAGGCCTGAACAGAGCCCTGACCTCAACCCCACTGAACACCTTGAGGATGAACTGGAATGCTGACTACATGCCAGGCCTCCTCACCCGACCTCGCTAATGCTCTTGAGCCTGAATGGGAAAACCCCCACTGCCATGTTCCAAAATATAGTGTAAAGCCTTCCTGGAAGAGTGGAGGCTGTTATAGCAGCAAAAGGGAGACAAAGTCTGGAATGTTCAACAAGTACATGATCGTGATGGTTAGGTGTCCACATACTTTTGGCCATATAGTGCATTCTTAGTTATTTTCAATGCTGAGCATCAGAGTGAGCAAGAATAGAAGCTAGCATCAGGAAAACATCAGACATCAAAACAGCCGTTCAGGTTAAAGCTGAATGTGAAAGCAAATGCTTGAAGTCTGCCATGTTGGCCAGAGGGCAGTTGGCTGCTCAGAGCATTTAGTGTGTACTTGGTAAACGAGAAAGAGCGTCACACAGACTTGATTTTGCTCAACGAAATCTGGTTTGAATGATCAGGTTGTGTTGTGTCTTCTGCATAGTCAGTTGTTGTTCTAAGGTGACACGGCCTTCACCAAATTCCCAGGGGGAAAAAGTCTTTAAAGAAGAAACTGTGTGTTGGTGTCTTTCAAAGCCATGTGTGTGGGCTATGGTATGAACTCAGGTTAGAAACAGCCCCTAGTATGAGTGGTGCCTCTGTTTCAGATCTAGTGGTCACACACATTACATCCCCTAAAGGAAATGAATCAGTTAACACACTCTGCACACATGCTCATAGAGAAATACTCATCAAATAAAACAACATCATGTCAAATACTTAATTTTGCTTACAAAATGCCAACAAAACAATGAAGCTTGCACAAAAATATCATTAAATGTAAAGAAAATCTACTAGTTTAGTGGAAAACACAAAGGCACATCCCTTTTTAACCTGTTCTAGATATTTAAATTATTACTCAGGGTAAATCAAGAAAACAATCTATGTTGTACAATTCAACATTTACAAAAAAAACAAACAAACAAAAAAACACTTTCTTAACAGTAATAGAAGAAAGTTATATAAGCACCCACACCTGATGATAGTCATGGTTCTCAGAGAAGAGACTCAGAAATTTAAATATTGTTCAAATTGCATAGCATAAAAATGATTTCTTCACACACATACAGTGCACACACTACACAAAAATAGAAACACAAATCGAGTTAAACTTTGAATGGAAAAGTACAACACATATTTAGGGTGATCAGTTGGATTCATCTCACACAAATACATATACACATGTAAACACTCAACATCTTATTTTCAGTGTTGGAGAAGGACATGTTAAAAGGCTTCACAGATTGAGTTACATGTCTGTTTTCCATTAGCTGGGCTGGAACAGGGAGTGCTGAGGTTCCCTTCGAAGATTTGCCACCTTCAGAGCCCTCTCTCTCTCTTAAATCTCCATGAAATGCCATCTAACCTCTTCTCTTGACACGTGAAATAATTTACACTGATTATAATGTGAGAAAATAGCCATTCAGAAATGAAAAGGAAATGTAAGATCATTGTTTGACTCCATGTCTAAATATTTCTTCATCTTTCTGTTTGTCCATATGTCACTCTAGGCGTGTGGGCATACTTCCAGAAGACTCTGGTAAAGAAATATGCCAGTGAGAGGAATGGCCTTAATGTGGTGGTCGGGCCCATCTTCGACTATGACTTTGATGGCCTTCAGGACACTGAAGAGAAGATGAAACAGTAAGAGAATTGAGAAAATTATGAACATTTACATTGCGAAGGAGCTTTTCGAACAACCTTTTGACTTTTGCTTAGCATGTACTGTAAGGTAGCTACTGAAGAGCAGTTTGTTGCTTTTGCAGAGTAACATTGTGAAAGGTAATTTCACCCTGCCCTGTTCTAAGGCCCCGAAACATATACAGACTACAAAACCAACCAGGCTGAGCTCTTTCTGTCAGTCAGAAGACATTCTGTTTGCAGACTAATAATGCGATCATTATCTGATTTGAGCAGTTATCAGATTATTCAAGTGATACACCAGAATTTTGAGTCAATAGTTGGGTTAATCAGCACGTGTAACATTAATCTGGCATACCAATATTGTCACGTTATTACTTTTGTGTATATGAGCAAACATAGCCGCTTAGTAAGGAACTGCCCCAGAAACACTAAACACTGCTGTAGAGGTAAAAACACTAAACATTGCTGTATGTGTTAACATGTAACATGTCACATCTTAACATATATAAAGCAACTAAATAGTTCCATGTCATTTATTTAAGAAAGAAATATGAATGGTATACCTGAAATATTCCCACTATCACTGAATGCATTGGATAAATGACCAATATCTGATTTGATGCAGCTATAAAATTTTTGTCTACACCGAAATTCCAACAAATGCTGACAAATCCAGGGCCAATATACCCCCCAAAAAATGTCTAAATCAAGTCAAAGTCAGACATAAGAAGCAATGCTGCTCTAAAGGCAAGAAATTCTGCCCCGTGAGCTGTGGCAGGTGTAGTTCATTCCAGAGTAATTTCTGCACAGTGGAAGATATCCTTGTCATTTTTCGGATGTTATTTAAAAAAAATTCCCATTACATCTAGTACTGATGGAAATAGAGCCATAAAATCTCTTTCCATGCTTTTGATAGCACATTTGTGTGAACAAATGGGAATGATGGGAACATGACAGCCATTAAACTCATCTGGCATATCACCAGGTTCATCTTTAATACTGCATGCTGTAAAGTCATATTGTGAAAGTGAGTTTAAATAATCTGTGTGGCTGTTTGTAGGTATGTGAGCAACTCCATGCCCATCCCTACTCATTTCTTCATTGTGGCGACCAGCTGTCTGGACTACACACAGGCCGTGGACTCGTGCACCGGTCCTCTGAGCGTGTTCGCTTTCATCCTGCCTCATAGAGCGGATAATGACGAGAGCTGCAATGTAAGACAGACCAGTCTCTTCTCTTCTGCTCTCGTTTCCCCTTTTTCACTTTTCACCATCCTACAGTTTCTTCTCTTTGCTAGTTACTTACCCCCTATGCCAGTAAAAATGGTATGCAGTTAGTTATTTGTTTGTCGCCATTCAATTACATTTGGCCAGGAACCACATCAATCCCAAGCCTTTATTTTACAAGTTACAACACACAAATGAAAGCTTACACGACAGAAACAACTCATTCATAATCCTCCGTTTAATAAAAGCATCAGGTTACAAGTTGAAATTGAATGTCTAAAGGGCAACATATCTACTAACCATAATCTTATAACTAAAAAATAAAGAAAGCTTCTATCCTACAGTTTAGCATCGTGAAAATTACCTGCGTAAATCATCATACGCTTGCCTCAAAAGATGTGTTAAGGACATTGCATAGTGAAATAAGAGGTAATGGCCATCCTGAAGCACATTTTACTGTGTGTATTTGATTTTTGCCTGAACTATTCCTTTAATGGCATCATTTATTATTCAAATTACCAGAAATTATATACCCAAAAACAGTAGCAGAGCTGCTTTAGAGCCTCTATAAATACAGAGTTGTTTTGGATACTTTATGGTTTTAGGGTCCAAGTGTAAATCATTTCAGGGGGTTGTTGTAAAGGGATGATCTGATCGCCATTATCATGTTATTTATTTGAACATGAGCCAACTGAGTGGCCTGTTGCTTTTCATCATGGAAGCTGCATGACCCCTTGAGGATGCAGATGAGGGAATATATACTACTCACAATAAGTTAGGGATATTGTGAGAGACTCAGTGGATGTCATACATACGGTGTTTGTTTCACTTCAGACATTTTTGGGATAT
>CM040975.1:9264837-9304860 GCA_022985145.1 Pangasius djambal
ATGTTAGTATTAAATCAAGAGTGTGACCACCACTATGGGTGGGTCCTATTACATTCTGATTAACCCCTACTGAATCTAGAATGGACACAACTGCTGTTCTCAGAGGGTCATCTGGATTATCAAAATGAATATTAAAGTCTCCAACAATTAATGCTTTGTCTAAAGAAACAACCAGGTTAGAGATGAAATCCGCAAATTCACATAGGAATTCTGAATATGGCCCTGGGGGTCTGTAAATAATAATTAGTGGAATCACCTGGGTAGACTTATTTTTAGTGGCTACATATGTTATGTTAGAATAAAGAACTTCAAATGCGCTGAATTTATGACTAGGTTTTTGTGTGATGTCTAGATTATCATTATAGATGACTGCGACGCCTCCTCCTTTGCCAGTTAGACGGGGCTGATGTATGTAACTGTACCCGGGAGGACTAGCTTCATTTAATGCTACAAATTCGTTTGGTTTAATCCACGTTTCTGTTAAACACAGTACATCAAACTTCTGATCAGTAATGGTTTCATTAACAATAAGTGCTTTAGACATAAGAGATCTAATATTCAACAGTCCTAGCTTCTGATCAATGGTACTGGCTATGTATTCGGTTTGATTTAATTTTATGTTAATTAGGTTACTAAAACAAATTGTCTGAATATGTCTATAATTTTGTTTAGCTCGGGGAACAGACACAGTCTTAATACGGTGGAACCTAAGTGACGACTCAGTGCAGCTAGCAGGCGGTCGGTTTAGCCTGCTTGTCTGCTCCCTGGCCTTTGCCCTGGATTGTCGCCGATTAACTAGGCCTGTTCTGAGACTACAGTATGTGCTATGCTGCAAGAAATGAGAGCAGCACCTTCTTGTGTGGGATGGACCTAACAGGCCAGCCTTGCCCTCAAAATTAGTCCAATTATCTATAAAGCCCACATTGTTTTCGGAGCACCACCTGGACATCCAGCAGTTCAGCGACCATAACCTGCTGTAAGCTACATCACCACGTCGCATTGGGATGGGGCCAGAGCATACTACAGCATCGGACATTGCCTTCGCTAATTTACACACCTCTACCATGTTACTCTTAGTAACTTAAGACTGACGAAGGCGTATATCATTAGCCCCTACATGAATAACTATCTTTGAGAATCTGTGCTTGCCTAAGACCCTAAGATTACCTGCTATGTCCGGCGCCCTGGCTCCCGGTATACACATAACTAAAGCTGCTGGTGCCCCAAAGGCCTAGCTAATTTCACGTGCCACAAGATAGAGTCACCTATAACCAGAGCTCTTTCAGGTTTCTCAGCGGGTGCTTCACTGAGGAGAGCAAACCTGTTGGACACGTGAAGCGGAGAGGAGTGGTGCTTCCATGGGCAAGCCTTAGCATTAGCTTTGGCTTTGCGATTATACCGCCGAGTCGTCACCCATTCGCCCTGCTGTGAGGGCTCTAATGCCTGAGTTGGGGGATTGCTAACTCCGCCTAAGGCATCCAGACTTTCCCCTACAGTAACTACGCTGCTCTCACTCTCACTAATCCTCTCTAGAGTTTGGATGTGCACCTCTAATGCTGCAATCTTCTCCGTTAGAGACCTAACTAACATGCATTTATCACAAATAAAGCTATTACTAACGACGGAGGAAGAGTGACTAAACATCCTGCACTCAACACACTGAACAAGCTGAATGTTAGACATGTTTAACGCACCTTAGTCGAAGATTTGTTGATATTATTGTAGACGGCGTGGATCCGGTGTGGATGGCCTCCGCTCGCTGTCTTGACAAAATACAAAAGCGCACTTCGAGAGAAAAAAATGAAAATATGGTAGAAGAGAACGTGAAAAATACAACAGAAGAAAAAGATAGTGCAAAATTATTTATTTAAAAAAGAGAGAAACAGTATAGTTAAGACGCTGATGCAGGCAAGAAACTCCCGGCAAAACAATTCGAAAACAGGAAGTGATTCCTGTCTATAAGGACATGGTTTGCCAAGTATGGAGTGGAAGAACTCCACAGATCCCTGACCTCAACCCCACTGAACACCTTTGGAATGAACTGGAACGCCAGGCTTCCTCGCCTTACATCAGCGCCTGACCTCATTAATGTTCTTGTGGCTGAATGAGCACAAATACCCATAGCCATACTCCAAAATCTAGCGTAGAGCCTTACCAGAAAAGTGGAGGTTATAATAACATTAAAGGAGGGATTTAATCTGGAATGGGATGTTCAACAAGCACATATGAGTCTGGACAAGACATAGGGGTCCACAAACTTTTGGCCATACGGTGTATGTTAAAATGTACACTACATTTTTTTCTTATTTGTCAGGGTGAACACAAGGTTGTGTTGACTTAGATGCAAACCTAAACACTACACACCACAATATAAGCTGATAACATCTCACATGAGCAGAGGAACATACGGTAGAGTGGCTGGCCGCTTTATGTCCCGGGATGCCCTCTTGTCTTTGTTACCTTCTGGCTCTCCCTTTTATTTATGCTGTCATAGCTAGTATTGCTGGAGTCCCTGCTTGCACTCTGCATGAAAAAGTACATTGTCCTTAACCATTATGTGACAATCAGCATACCTAACAATCTCTCTCTTCCCCTCTCACTCCTGAGATACCAGTGACCCCTTCAGATCTCCGGACCTGCCTGTTCCGGCCTGATGCCCTACTCTGGTTGGAGTTCTCATCATTTGGAAGGCCCCACATATGATTCTTTCAAATCTATAACACGGTCCTGTATTAACTAAACACTTTTTTCGTCATTTTTAAGACACTTACAAAATAATAATCAGTTCAGTATTCGAATAAATTACTTGATTGGTTGATTTTTCTGTTCAGTGGAATGTTAATGGAATGTTGCCAGCTTCGCCTTGCTGAACTCTACAACTCTGCTGCTCTGCCAAGCACGTGAAGCCAACTGACACCTTTTTTTTAACTAATTTATATATTTTTTAAAGCATTGTTAGCATCCCGCTAGCGATGTGGGCTAAGCTAAGCGCTAAGAGTTCGACAGTTAATCAGTGTTCCTGTTCCCTAAACGACACGTTTTGTTTACTCTATCCTTTTTTTGGACCACGCGATGTAAATAGTCCGTTTAAACGTGCGAGCCGTTACATAACAACTGTCCTACCCGGAACTGCGCTTCGCGTTGGTGCATCGGGGGGGCGTGGCTAGTTGGCGTTGCTACGTCGCCATTCGCCGTGCTCTACAGTAGTGGGTGTGGTTACGCGGTTCATTCACAAATCTCTGGGGCTGCAGCTCGAGTACACGTGTAAAGATAAACGCCATGTTGCCTGATTGGGGATAAAGATTCCCTTTTTTTTTTAATGGCCAAAACTGTACATACGGAAGCCATGATTTATTTAAAAAAATTATATTATCCCTGTTATTTTAGGGATTGTGTGTTTCAGTTGGGATGTTGTGTAGTTAATCTGGTAACAGGGATAATAAGAAAATAGCGTGTAAAGTAAATCACTCTTTATTTTGGTAGTGGAATGTAGTTTTGTGTGTGTGTGTGTGTGTGTGTGTGTGTGTGTGTGTGTGTGTGTGTTACTGAAAGTGAGCTGTGGGATAGTGTTACTCAGTATGACCGTTTTATGAGTTCCTACATAATGAATTATTTGCAATGTGATATGGTTTTGTTTAAGAGACATATGGGCTGAATCCTGAATGCCCCCTGCTCCCTAAACAAATGCACTATATAGGGTATAAAATGACATAGCATATCGCAATTTAGAATTCTGCCATCCAGTACAATGTTTTGAGTTACAGAAATAGAAGGAAACGTGGGATTTCTGCTATTAGAAGATTTGATTGATTGGCACTTGTTTAGTACTTATGATTTACTAATTTACAGGGGGCATGGTGGCTTAGTGGTGGCTTAGCACTGTTGCCTTGTACCTCTGGGGTTGGGAGTTCGAATCCCGTGTGCGTGCGCATGTTCTCCCTGTGCTTCAGGGGTTTCCTCTGGGTACTCTGGTTTCCTCCCTCAGTCCAGAGACATGCATTGTAGGCTGACTGGCATTTCCAAATTGTCCATGGTGTGTGATTGTGCCCTGTGGTTATTTGGCACCCTGTCCAGGGTGTCCCCTGTCTTGTGCCCCAACTCCCCTGGGATAGGCTCCAGGCTCTCTGCAACCCTGTGTAGGATAAGCAGTATGAAAATATTTTATATGAGATATTTTATAATCTTTATTAGACCTACTGAGAATGAAGCTATTATTAGAGCAGGTAGTAGTGTAGCAACATACATTAAAACATGATAAAGTGTTCAATAAAAAAAAAAAACAGCGTTCCATTAATTTCAAATAATTACTGTTTTGGACTTAAAGGTGCAGTTTGTAATATATAAAAGCTTTACTATACTTATAAAAAGCATATCATTTTAAAGATATAGTAAAAGTGTGAGTGTTAACACTGGCATGCAGTTAATCTATTGTTTTTCTCAGTGTTTGTGTGTGTATTTCTCAGTCTGAACACTAGATAGTATAGTCAGTATACTCAAACTTTGACTACAACAATGTATGAATATGTTGTTTGAGACATAGTCATGGACTCTATAACCGTTCTCTTATTATTTTACATTTTAATGATGTCATATCAATTCACTTGTTGCTTCTATTATGATCTGAGGAT
The DNA here is from genome assembly GCA_022985145.1 of Pangasius djambal. Lineage (NCBI taxonomy): Eukaryota > Metazoa > Chordata > Actinopteri > Siluriformes > Pangasiidae > Pangasius > Pangasius djambal. The sequence continues at coordinate 9,269,466 of CM040975.1, forward strand.
AATTTCAGCATCTGAATATAATCTTATGCAAATAAATCACCAAGAATGACAGTACAAATGGAGTCTCTAATTGACCTGTGAAAAATGCGTGCTATTTAGTTATCTATCTATCTATCTATCTATCTATCTATCTATCTATCTACACTATATGGCTAAAGGTTTGCACACACCTGACCATCACACCCATACTTTTGGCCATATAGCCTATCTATCTATCTATCTATCTATCTATGTATCTATCTATCCACTTCTGTACACTTAACCCTGGAAAATAGTTTTCTGCCATAAAATTTGGCTATAAATCTGAGACTGAAATCTTTTGTGTTTAGCCTTGTGTTTAAACTGTGTGTTTTGTTTATTAGCACACAGCCTCGAATTCCAGACAAGCAATCAACACATGAATCCCAAAAGACTGTAAACGTTTCTATGTAGGATACCAAGTAACAAGTATACTGTATAAAGTCATTTGGGATTCAGCCCAGGAGTGTGGGCTCTCAGACACTAAAGCACACGTCAAACACGTGTGGGCGTGGTCAAAACGTGGTGTTGGGGGCACTGACCAATCACAGGCAAGCTGGTCGATTACTGGCCAGCATGCATCCGAAGAGCAGCCAGTGATTGGCCGCGCGTGGTTGGGCTTCAATTCGGCACGTGTATCCGAGCACATGCTGACGTTGAGAGAAAAGGGGAAAAAAAGAAGGAGGGAGCGAGGTGGAAAGCGGCGGAGGAAACACGAGATAATCCCTCTGACCGTCGCTCGTCTGGCTGAGCCTGAAAGGAGTCCCTGGTTTGCAGCCGTTTTTGAGGTGAGGCTATTCCATTATTTCACTCCTGTAATTTTAATAGAACAGAAAAAGCATCACTCTGAGCGCGTGATTATTCAATAGCAGAGAGAAAAACGGTCCCGTAGAAACGGTTGCCTTTGTCCTCCGTTCCTGTTTTACTGACTTCAATTAATGCGCACTTCTTTCCATTTCTAATTCGCGTGGCTGAATTTACTCTTTCTTTTATTTCAGTGTCAGCATGGACCAGTTGAGCTGTTAAACCGTTTATCGATTTCCCCCCCCATTATTTTATTCTGCTGAATCTGCAGTACTTTACTTTTAATACTTTTAACTTTACTCTTCCTCTCCCAGGAATCTTTCAGAGAAGTTCCGGTGTTGCTCGGATCTGTTTACCGCTGCAACTTGTTTACAATTCTAATATGTTCCCTTGAAAGCTTTTAACGTCATATCCTGTTTCCAAACGTAGGCACCGTGAATGTATTACAACATTGTGTTCGATTGATAATGCCACGTGACTCCCTATTGGGAGTCTTGCACCTCCAGGGTTGGGGGTTCTATCCTCACCTCGGCCCTGTATGCGTGGAGCTTGCATGTTGTCCCCATGCTTCAGGGGTTTCCTCCCCCAGTCCAAAAACATGCATTGTAGGCTGATTGGAATCCCTAAATTGTCGGTAGTGTGTGAATGGGGGTGTGTGCGATTGTGCCCTGCGATGCGTTGGCATGCCAGCCTTGTGCCACAAGTTTCCTGGGATAGGCTTCAGGTTCCCCGTGACCCTGTGTAGGATAAGTGGTACAGAAAATGGATGGATGGACTACCTATTGGACATAAGATTGACACTGAGATTTGGTATCCTGTAACAGCCTACAAGTCTGTTTCTCTGCATGTCCATGCCAATACCAGTATCAGAGCTCTGAGAACTGAGTGATCCTAGACTCACATCCTCAGAGTAACCAAGCAACTTTCTGCAAGCAAAGTTGTTGTTCTTCTTTGGGCTGCTCCCATTAGGGGTCGCGACAGTGGCTCATTGGTCCACGTATTTGATTTGGCACAGTTTTTACACCAGATGCCCTTCCTGACACAACCCTCCTCAGTTTTATCTGGGCTTGGGACCAGCACTGGGAATGTCATATAATTACTCTGCTGGCACAATAGGCTCCACACAATGGCCAGACTCAAATATCATCTCTTACTTGCAATGCGAGAAGAGAACACCACAGCTCATAGTCGAAACCTTCACGGATGTCTTTGTGATGCCCTATAATTTGTTGATGCACTACATCAAATACGTTATCAGGAGAGGATACGGACTATTGCTACACAGTCGTTCCCTCCCCAGGAATTCATATACTTGTTTTTTTTTTTTCCTTAGTCTGTTTTAATGCACTTAACTACCTAACTAGCTCTCCATATTACATTTGACTGGGAACTAGTGAAGGATTTAGAATTATACGCCCTGGCTTTCTCCTTAGCTTAAATTGCAGTGAAGACAAATGTGTGAACAGTAATTGATATAAAAAGTAAAAGCCTATTTAGCTAAACTTCAGGGGAGCTGGCTACCAAACCAATCTTCAAAGCAAATTCTAAATTGACTTCTATACTATAACTTTTGGCCATATAGTGCACTTTTCTTTTGGTCCCTAGCTAGCATCGGATGAGGGTGACCTTGTACCCACCCCAGGAGCGTTGGTGACCAGGCCACCCATGTAACTAGGTCTGGTTCAGCCCAAAGTGGTGAAATGGAACCATTTTGTGGGCTAACTACCTGCAAAATGAAGGCTGGGGATCTGGTGAAATGCCAGTCAGGCTGTAGACATGTGAAGGACAGCCTTAAATGGACTAGACCCTTGAAGTACAAACTGGCTTTGGGAACGTGGAATGTCACGTCACTGGAAATAGTGTGATTTAGTATGTGGCATGGAAAGGTAGAGACTAGATCAGATTAGATTCAACTTTATTGTCATTGTGCAGAGTAAGAGTACAAAGCCACTGAAATGCAGATAGTTGGCCTTACATCCAAACACAGGTCCTGGTACCAAACTTCTTATTCAGGGGTAGTCTCTCTACTGCTCTGGAGTTTCCACATGAGATAGGCCTCTGCCAGGTTTGGGGTTACTTACCAATTTTATCTAGTGGACAAGAGGGTTGCCTCTGTGAGATTTCGAGTCTCAGGAAAGAAAACATTTGACTATTTTGTATATGCACCTGATATCAGTTTGCAGTATTCAGCCTTCTTGGAGAAGGTGGAGCAGATGCTTGTGATGGTTCCTCCTGCTGTTTGCGTAATACTCCTTGCAGAATTCAGTGCTTATTTTGGGAAGGTGATACTTGGAGGGAAGTGATTGGGAGGATCAGCCTCCTGGATCTGAATTCGAGCAGTGAAATGTTATCAGACTTCTGTGCAAACCACAGATTGTCACTAACGAACACTTTGCTTGATGCTTATAAGTATACTTGGTACCAGCGTACCTTGGGCCAACGATTGGTTATTGATTTTGTGATGATCAGCCTCGAGCCCTTTGCTTTTATTGTAGAGTGTGCCATCCAGATTTACCTGGTATACCCGAGAGAGCCTCCCACCTCCAAAAGGATTTTCCTTTGTAAGAAGGAGGGGTATTGAGTCTAAATTGTCTGTGCCTGTCATGGTGGTAACCCTTGGGTGTGCTGGAGGCCACTAGCAGTTAGCAAAGATGTCATGTTGAAGAAGGAGGCCTTCTGAGTAGTGCTGATGGAGAGCACTCCTGAGTCAGCTAGAGGAATGGGAGAGCCAGAAGGGCTGAAAGCATAAGCAGTTAATGTACAGACTAAAGGCAGTAATATCTCCCTCCACTCCCTTCATTAGTGCCTCACCATCTGAGGGGTGTGTCTATCTACAGTCTATCTGCACTGTGGTGACTGATTTTCATGGGCAAATACCTGAAATCTCTTTCACATATGCACTTTAATACAAGAAATCACCAATTAAACAGAAAGGGGTTCGGTGTGAATGCAAGCCAGAGGTGACATCCTGAGAAGGTTGACATGGCAATCGACGAAGCTTCCTCAAACCTGTGGAGAGGATCTTGTGTGAGCAATTGACAATAATTTACCGAGAAATAGAATGACGTGGTGTTGACTATTTATCCAACGCCCACTGACCCAATATGAGACAGAAGATTTAGCATGGTGACACGCCAACAGGAGGGAAATATCTAAAAGGAGTGAAGTAGAAGAACAGGAGAAATGTCTGGAATCTGAAGTGACTCAGAAATGAAGGAACTGCCAGAACCATTTATTTGTTTTAAGGCGCTTGATCGTGTTTAACAGATCTTTGAGAATGAATGTGAATCTGTGAAACACATGACACAAAGCCTGAACAGACCCAGCAAAGGTATACCCGTGATATTTAGGGTTTTGTAGTGTAAAATTGGCTTGTCAGTTGGATTTTTGGGTTCCACATCATGCTTGGTCATTCCATACATCTCTCAGGTTGTTCGCTACTGTATTCCACTGGCATTGACCAAGCTGGTTCTTGTTTTGGAGTAACATGTGTTCGCAGTTCCACAGACACAGAATTGTAATTTTGGCCTATGAAGCAATGAAGAGAGTGGAAATCGGGCTGGGGGGATGGGAGTAGACAATAAGCCAGGCTGTGTGCGTGTGCGCGTGTAATGCAGTGTAACACACACACACAATGAGTTCCATTTCCCAGGGAGGTTCAGCCATGGTGCGATACTCCCATTGAACTGATGCTGAGTGCAACCTGCTGCTGTTTTTCTTTTCTTTTCTTTTTTTCTTTTTTCCTCTTTCTTTTTAATATTTGCTAACGACCTTAAGTGATGAAATTGTTATTTCAAGTTCAAGTGGAGTTTATTGTCATTTCAGCCATATACAAGTACATAGTGAAACGAAACAACGTTTCTCCAGGACCAAGGTGGTATTTGATTTGAAAAAAGGTGCTACATTTTTTCAAATCACTTCTCTTTTCCTCTCTCCATGTCTCTCTGTTTCCCCTTTTCAACTCTCTCTCTCTCTCTCTCTCGCTCTCTCTCGCTCTGTCCCTCAGTCATGCAGTCAGTAGAAAGCACCTCCTCTCAGGCGTCACCCGATTGTCTAAATTTTGGGGATGGTGACTCTGAAGTCTTCCTGTCAGAGGATGAAAGGTCAGAAGTCACTGGAGATCACAGTAGATCAGCCTTGCCCTCCTCTTCCTCGGGACTGGGATGGAGCAGCACAGAGAGTGAGCGGGAGAAGGAGAAGAAGACAGTCGGGGGCACAGAGGGAGACCTGCTGTTTGCCCAGAAAGTGAGGACATGTAGCATTATTTATACATGCATACAATGTATTTATAAATGCATAAAGTATATTCATTTCATTTCAATGCGATTAAATTTATATATACATAAAATTAAATTAAACACACACACACACAGTCAGGTCCGGAAGTATTTGGACAATGACAGTTTTTGTGATTTTGCCTTTATACACCACCACAATGGATTTGAAATTAAACAATCAAGATGTGATCGAAGTGTAGACTTTCAGCTTTACTTTAAGAGGTTCCACAAAAATATGAATTAAAGCCATTTTCAGCAAAGTACCTCCATTTTCAGGGGCTCAAAGGTATTTGGACAATTGACTGACAAAAAGTTAATTAACAAGGTGCGGTCCATTCCCTCGTTGCTTCAAGACAAATGAAGCAGATAAAAGGTCTGGAGTTGATATCAGGTATTGAGTTGGCATTTGGCATCTGTTCGACTGGAGCTACCAATATGAAGTCCAAGGAGATCTCAATGCAAGTGAAGGAAGCCATCATTAGGCTGAAAAGACAACATAAATCTATGAGAGATAGCAAAAACCTTAGGTGTGGCCAAATCAACAGTTGGGTACATTCTTAAAATGAAAGAAAGCACTGGTGAGCTTAACAACATCGAAAGGCCTGGAAGACCATGGAAGACAACTAAAGTGGATGATCGCAGAATCCTTTCCTATCACTTTGTCCAAATACCTTTGAGCCCCTGAAAATGGAGGTATTTTGATGAAAATGGCTGTAACTCCTAAATTGTAAATGCCATATTTTTGTGGAACCTCTTAAAATAAAGCTGAAAGTCTTGTTTTATTTCAACTCTATTGTTGTGGTGTATAAAGGCAAAATCACAAAAACTGTCATTGTCTAAATACTTCCGGACCTGACTATATATATAGCACTTTAATAAAGGCGATTATCACAAGACAGCTTTACGGAAAGCTATATATGGATTTAGATCTAGAACTATTAATGAGCAAACCAGAGTTGACAGTGGCAAGGAGCAACTCCCTGAACTGACATGAGGAACAAACCTTGAGAGGAACCAGACTCGAAAGGGAAACCATCCTCTTCTGGGTGACACCGGAAAGTGTGATTTTGAGTCATTATTCTTCCACAATTGTATGATATAAAGTCAAAAAATACTAAATGAGTACAATACTAAAAGTACTTTAGTATGTGCATCAGGGCCTTTTTTATTTTGTTAGAGTTTATAGCTTTAAATCTATATTATCCAAGTGAAGTTGTCCACTGGATAATGCATGAGACTTGGGTATAGACTGTTTTCAGCAAATGCAATCATTAGGCTATCCAATTGAAACCATCCACAGCAGTCTTTAGATTATCCATTCTGCGATCCAGGTTAGTCTCACAGTAATCTTTTGGCTATCTGTGTAAGGCCATCTTCAGCAGCAGTGAGGGATTCTCAGTTGAAGGGAGCTCCAAGCAGGAGCAGAGCATCAGGATGGATCAGACAGGTCCAGAGGCAGAAGGAGTCAGAGTCATCAGGCAGCAAGAGCAACCTTTATCTCAACAGAGAGAGGTGGAAAGATTGAGAACAGATTATTAGGTATGGTCTATTTATACAGTGGTTTAATGTACATTTTTTTATGTGCAGAGAATAAGCAGAGACTCTGGCAAGACCAGCTATGATGGTGTACTTAAAAGGGAGAGCCAGAAGGTAACACAGGCAGGAGGGCAACCTCTGATTGAAGCAGGCATAGTGGCTCATAAAAGACCAAAATTTTGATCAGGTACTGTGTTACAAGACCATTCAATGCTTTATAAGCTATTAGATCTGATTTGGCTCTAGGAACGACTCTGGCTGCTGCATTCTCGATTAACTGGAGCTTGTTTTTGCACCTACTGGAACATCTAGACAGCAAAGCATTACAGTAGTGTAACTTGGAGATAACAAAAGCATGATCTAGATTTTTTTTTGTGTGTGTCATAGAGTGTACCTAAAAATTGTACACACCACTGTTAAAATGACAGGTTTTTGAGATGTAAACAATGACACCAAGACTTTTTCCACCTTTAATGTGATATAGCTACCAACAAAATTCAAGTGAAATTGAAGGTTTTTTTTAGGGAAAAAAGAAAATATTTACAATAATCTGGTTGTACAAGTGTACATACCCTTTTATAATGGTCCATGTAACTGCGCCCAGAATTAACCACTCGCATTCAAACTCATGTAATTACCATATCAGCTCTATCAATCAGTTATCACCTCTCTTCAATGAAGCGATTCTGATTAACACCAAATAAAGATCAGCTATTTCTGTTGGATTTTCTTGACATCTTTTTGGTTTCGTCCAACTGCTGAAGCCATGGACCACAAAGAGCTTACAAAGCATATACTGGATCTCACTGTCAAAAGGAGAGAGAGGGAGGTACAAAAGAATTTACAAAACATTAGATGTATCATGGAGCACCGTGAAGGCCATCATCAACGAGTGGAGTTAATGTGGTGCCACATGGACATTACCAAGAACAGGATGTCCCTCCAAATTTACGAACGGACAAGAGGAAAACTCATCAGAGATGCTGCCAGGAGACGTATGGCAAAGTTAATGGAGCTGCAGGAATAACTGGCAAGTACTGGACACTCCCTGTATGTGTCAACAACCACTTGTGATCTTCACGTGTCTGGGTTTATGGTAGGGTGGTATGGTATGGTAGATGGAAGCCCTCTTTCACCAAGGTAGAACTTTTTGGGCATAATTCTCTAGTCATAAGGGCTCTAGTCAAGATAGAGGGAATCATGTATAGCTTCAAATGCCAATCTGTTTTGGCACAAAACCTGCAGGCCTCTGTTCGGTAGCTGAAGAGCAATTTTACCTTCTGGCACAATAATGACCAAAAGCACAAATCCAAGTCAACAAAGGAATGCTTTCAGAAGAAGTCAGAGCCCAGATCTAAATCTTATCGCAAACATGTGGAAAGACCTGAGAGGAGAGAAGGAGATTCCCTAACAGATTGATAGATCTGATTCAAATTCTTGCAAGGGAGAATGGAATAAATTGCCAAATCCTGATGTGCTAAGTTGATGGACTCCTACCCAAAAAGACTGAGTGCTTTATTACAAATAAAAGGTGCTTTAACAAAATATTATTTAAGGTGTGTGCAAACGTTTTTGCGATTTCTTTTTTTCTTACCTTTTTTTTTTTTTTCCTGACAGCCTCCCATTCATCTTTGATCAAAAGTATCACTTCCCACTTGAGCGTCCTCTTTGAGTTTGAGCAAAAGTTATCTAGCGAGTGGAAGCAAACCTAGTGAGCATAGCTTACTGTGCTAAGTCAGTTTAAACAATCCCAGTTCTCTCTGCTTCTGTGTTTAGTTCAAGTTGAGTGGAGAAACAAGCTGGGTGTACTCATATGTCATACTTTGTAAGTGTTCATCGCCATTCATTACCAGAAAGATTTCTTGTTTTTGTTTTTAAATTATTTATTTATTTTTTGGAAATGAAGAAAATGTAAATTAATATTTACCACTAACAGTTGTCCTGTACCAATGGTTGCAGCCTAGCAAGACTCTACAATCACCCAATTTCCACAATCCAATAAAATCGTGGTGGATAAAACTAAATCTCAGTCATGTACAGTTTCCAGAATATGCTGTCTTAATCCAGAATACTGATGAAAAAGCATCATGATTTCTGTTTCTTTTTTGTTTGATATCAGGATTTATAAGGTTTGACCTCTTACCTTTTAAACCTAATATGATGGCAAGTTCTGTATGTCTTCACTTAATGCATGTAATGCATTCAGTCTCTCCTCCCTCCCTCTCTCTCTCTCTCTCTCTCTCTCTCTCTGTCTCTCTCTCTCTGTGTTAGTGTTTGGAGCTTCAGGGTTTCATCCGGCCGCTTTTGGAACTTTTGAATGGACTCAAGAAAGGACGATTTGACAAAGGTGATTTGTGAGCATGTGTAAAGTTTTGAGCACATTTCTGACTTTGCCTAGAAAACCAGCTAAAAGTGCAAGACTTTACAGAAAAGCAATACAGAATAAGAATAAATATAGAATATCCTGTATTTGTATACAGGCTAATGGGAGAAAATGAAGCTAATGACAAGTGACAGGTGTAGATCATGATCACAGGGTGTGTTCAGGCAACACAGGGTATTCTGAAACTCTTCTTAAGGCTACACACACACTGAGGACCCCTTTTCTATATGAGCAATTGCTCACAGGTTTTCAGATGTTGTTATACTATCACACAGTTGCTGGCACTTCTGTAACAAAGAGTGTTGCAAAATAATAATAATAATAATAATAATAATAATAATAAACTCCTACCAGAACTAATAGCTAGCCAATTTTACTGAACTTCCTAAAAGTTTTGAAGAGTACCAGTACTGGAAAAAAATTATTTAGAATTGAAATGATATAAACCAGTATTGTACCTTAATTCTTTACTAGGGGTATTATTGAACCTTCTTCTGAAGTTATTATCAGTCTGTTCTGTAATCCTGGAGAAATATAGAAACTAGGTACTGTTTCTATATTGGCAGCATTAGGGTGCTTTCACACTTTTTTTCTGTATAAAAAAGCGCTATCTGGAGCACCTATTGTGCTGAAAAAAATGGTTACTTGCGCACTGTAAACATTAGAGCGCTCTTACTAGTCCTAGCTAATATCCGCTAACTAGCCTAGCTTGCTATCTACAGAGGATATACACCAATTAGCCATAACATTAAACCCAGCTGCCTAATGTTGTGTAGGTTCCCCTTGTGCCACCAAAACAGCTCTGACTCGTCAAGACATGGACTCCTCAAGACCTCTGAAGGTGTGCTGTGGTATCTGGCACCAAGACATTAGCAGCAGATCCTTTAAGTTCTATAAGATCCATGGAGGTGGAGCAATTTGGAGCCCAAGTCAACACCTTTCAAGTCAACATTATCCAGCTGAAAGACTCTACTGCCATGAAGGATACCGTTGCTATGAAGGGGTGTACTTGGTCTGCAACAGTATTTAGCTGGTACATGTCAAACTAACATCCTCATGAATGCCAGGACCCAAGGTTTCCCAGCAGAACATTGCCCAGAGCATCACATTGCCTCCGCCAGCTTGCCTCCTTCCCATAGTGCATCCTAGTGCATCCTAGTGCTATCTCTTCCCTAGGTAAGCAATGCACAGGCATCTGGCTGTCCACATGATTTAAAAGAAAACATGATTCATCAGACCAGGCCACCTTCTTCCACTGCCCATTGTAGGTGCTTTCAAGAATTTCCCTCATGGGATCAATAAAGTCTATCTATCTATCTATCTATCTATCTACCTATCTACCTATCTATCTATCTGTTTCAGCGCTGGACAGGGGTCTGTATGGGCGCTCTGATCGGTCTGCAGCTAGGCAAGCTGCGATGCACTGTGTGTTCTGACACCTTTCTATCATAGCCAGCATTAACCTTTTCAGCAGTTTGTGCTACAATAGCTCTTCTGTGGGATCGGACCAGATGGGCTAGCCTTCGCTTCCCATGCACATCGAAGAGCCTTGGGCGCCCATGACCCTGTCGCTGGCTCACTGGTTGTCCTTCCTTGGACTACTTTTGGTAGGTACTAACCACTGCATACCGGGAACACCTCGCAAGACCTGTTTTCTGACCCAGTGGTTTAGCCATCACAATTTGGCCCTTGTCAGATTCACTCAGATCCTTACTCTTGGCCATTTTTTCTGCTTCCAACACATCATCGAGAATTGACTGTTCACATGCTGCCTAATATATCCCACCCCTGCCAGGGTAACAAGTAAATCAGTGTTATTCATTTCAGAATAACTGATCAGTGTAAAGAGGCCACACACCCCTGTTAAAATGGCAGGTTTTGTAATGTAAAAAATAAATGGCTGGAAGTCTTGTCCCGTTCCCAATCTCACATGGTCTTGACTGTGTGCTCTCACTTTTTGTCATGGTAAATGGAGAATTTCTGAAAGGATTATACCCAAAATGTTTTGGGTATAATTATACCCTCATTTTTCTTTCTTTCGGCTGACTGTCTTGGAAGATTACATTGTTTATTGCAATATTTCAAAATAGAAAAATTGCAATGCAGGGAAAATTTTATATCACACAAGCCTTCACAAAAATTATATGCCACAATATCACCAGAGACATTATCAGGAAGAGGATTTATGACCTTTATGATTCAAGTGTTCACTTATTTTCCATAGTCTGTATTTATGCACATGATTAGATCGTCCCACTTTTGAGTTGTAATTGGACTTCGGGGGAAAGCATAATGTGGTTCTTACCTGGTGGGCTAGCTAATGAAGACTTGCCCAGCTATGACCCTATATATAGCTGCTATGAGCGTTCAGTCTTCAATGAACCCTGTGTAAGCATGGGTCAGTTTGTTTAGACCACACCACAAATTTTTGGAACGCAGGACATGGAAAACAGACTTCAGGAAGTAACACAGGAGATGAGCCACATGTAAACAGAAATCCTGTAAGCTCTATTTCATACTGAAATAGTAACCTGTAACCTGAACTTGAGTTAATTAATAGTCTGTTGATGAATACATTTGTTATTCATGTGTTGAGTGGCATGGCCTCGGGTTATGTTTGAGGTCTGTGATTATCATTGCAACTGTGTGTGGTTGAGTGTGAGCAAGCAGATAGGATTTCCTCTGCTTAGATCTCTCTGGACTGATTCTTGGTTTGTTGTTTCTCCTCCGGCTGCTCCCGTTAGGGGTCGCCACAGCAGATCGCTGGTCACCGTATTTGATTTGGCACAGTTTTTACACCGGCTGCCCTTACTGATGCAACCCTCCCCAATTTTATTCGGGCTTGGGGCCGGCACAGAGAGCGCACCGTTGCATGCAACCCCAGTGGCTGGGGTTGGTTCCCTGGCCGGGAATCGAACCCGTGCCATAGTGATGAGAGCGCTGTGGCCTAATAACTGGTCTTCCATGGATCCTACTGAGTCTTGGTTTGCACCGTGCAAAAAAACCCAAAAAACGTTCGCTAATTAGAATCAATAATAACATTATTCAGTTCAATTCAATTCAATTTTATTTGTATAGCGCTTTTAACAATGAACATTGTCTCAAAGCAGCTTTACAGAAACAAAAAACATGCAAACAGAAACAAAAACTTGCAAACAGTCCTAGATGTTAGACAAAATTATCCCTAGTGAGCAAGCCTGAGGCGATTGTGGCAAGGAAAAACTCCCTTAGATGATATGAGGAAGAAACCTTGAGAGAAACCAGACTCAAAAGGGCACCCATCCTCATTTGGGTGACACTGGAGAGTGTGATATGAACAATGTCCTCTCTGCATTTATGTATAGTCATGTAGAATTGTATGTGTATATTAATTTGGAGGTTGTTGTCTTCCTCAAAGTCCACATAGGGTTGGCAGCGTTGCTTTCAATACCCAAATCCTCATGAGGCAGAAACCAGCTGGAGCTGGTCCATCTCTGGATGCCTCAGGATCCTCGTAGGGTTGGCCTCTGCCTACTGGAGCTGGCACAATCTCTATGTGCCTCGGGATGGGTAGAAGAAGGGAAACAAGTGGAAAGGAATTAGCGTAGCTGCTGTTCATAATATTAGCAAGCACTAAATCATAATGTGCAATAATCAGATGTACTGAAGTACAAGGTTATGGTATGTATTAAGTGTGTGCCTGGCTAAAGATATATGTCTTTAATCTATGTTTGACCTGGGAGACTGTGTCTGAGCCCCGAACACTGTCAGGAAGGCTATTCCAAAGTTTAGGAGCTAAATACGAAAACGCTCTACTCCCTTTTGTAGACTTTGATATTCTGGGAACTACCCGAAGTCATGATATATTTCTGACTAAAGATTCTGTTACATAAGACAGTAGAGACTGCAAACTAGCAAATACTATAATACAATGACTTGCTAGAGTCAGGTTTAACTTGAGGTTCCCATACACCAAAAATTAAAATAAACCCCCATTCATCTACTACTAAACTTATGATGAGTGAAAGCATTATACCCATTATACACAGTGTGTGTAAGTACAACAGGTAAGTTTCCATTAAATTTATGAGCATGTTGCAAATGAGTACATTAAACTTTGCAAAGTTTCTGCTGGTAGCTCATTTCCGCTACACTGTCTAATACAAATTGTTTAAATAAAATAAAATCACCAATGTGTTTGACAATTTTCCGTTAAAAATTTAATGTATATCACAACTTTTCTTTTCTATCACCTGCTGAAAATGGTTTCAGAATCTCTGTAGACAGAACAATGCACACTAATTAATATTGTGCAGTTTCTTATCATACTTATGTCTCAGCTGATCTCCGTAGTTTATATGGTGGTTATTTTTCCTAAAAAAGTTTGCACTACTAGTAGTTGTTCACAACTCTTATGTTATTTGCTAAACTCAAATAGAAAAAAAAATATTTGTAAAATATTGTTGCTGATTGTTGCTATTTACAATTCTCATTTTGGCAGTGCAGTAAAACATTTTTTGGATAAAGGGTCTCGCATGGAAACTGACAGAGCACAGCTGGTTTAGAAAGGTGAGGGAGATAAAAAAATAAATAAATAAAAAAACCTTAAATAGGCACTGAATGACAACTCTAACATAGCGGCTAAATAGTTTTAGGCTGTGGGAAATGCCTTGAAAACATGTATTTTAAAGATTTGAGGACATTTTTCTAAAAATGTGAAGTCTGTACAGGCAATATCTCATGAAACCTACAGTATATAGAGATCCAATCAGAGTTCCTCTATGAAATGTTAAGATAAATTAGGCCAATCGGATTACTCAGGTGGGACAGAACCATAGCACATAACACATGTGAAAATAGTAGCGCAAGTACATTTTCCTGCCAAATCTTTGTTTTTAATCTCTCTAATTTCCAAGAAATTCAGAAACAGAAGGTTCGATATGAAATTTCATGTATAACGCCTCTCTCTCTCTCTCTCTACACACATTATGTTCATTATATTAATACATGAAACATTGTTGTCCTTGGCTGTGGTAAACAATATATGTACAGTTGGCCTGATGGTGGTATTATAGCGCAAGCATTTAGGCCCATATCTCAAGAACTGTAAGTACTATAATATGGCCCAATCAATTCTTAAGAAGTGGAGTCTGACCGCTCAAACTTATAATGCCTTGCATGGCTTCACACAATACTTGAAAGGCATGCAAAGAACAAGATTCTGATACAAGATTCGAGATTCTGAGATCATATACAAAGTTTGACCAAACAACTAGCATTGATCTGTCATCACAAAACTTAATGAAAACTTGAAGTGTGTTCATCTAAGGTCTCTTTATTGTTCTATCTAACTTGGTAGGAACTGTCCATTGGGGCAATATTTGCTGAAGGTGCTTGGTCCCCTATGATTGCCACTTGTGGCTATATTTATTATTATTATTACTAGCCTATAGCTAGCAGCTTCCTTGGTGTACCAGCTGGCAAGCAGGCTTAAATATAGATTCTCCTCTAAGGCAGGGCACCACAGCTTGTGGATTAGTGGAACTAACTACTCGGAGGGGTGTGCCACGAAGCAGGATTTTAAGGTTAGCAAGCTAGCTTTGGGTTAAACTCTGGTTTTTCAGTACCATGAAGGTGACTGTCTTTAGCTGGGTAGATCGTCAAGGGAAGTCACTGTACATGGCTAATCTAGGTTAAGTTGAAGGTAACCATACTGAGTGTATATAAAGCCCGTCCCCTTTCCGGTCAGAGCCCTTCTTCCTTGATGATCGCAGGGCACGCGGTGCTCATATTGTGAAAGGATCTCTACGGGGTGCTACAGTTTTCAGGAAGATATGGAATCTGCTAGGGTTTTCTGATTTGTATGTGGTGTCATATATATATATATATATATATATATATATATATGTGTGTGTGTGTGTGTGTGTGTGTGTGTGTATATATATATATATATATATATATATATATATATATATATATATATATATATATATATATATATATATATATATATACATATGTGTGTGTATGTATGTATGTATGTATGTATGTAAAGTGCTTTATAAATAAAATGTAGTATATGTGTGTGTGTGTGTGTGTGTGTGTGTGTGTGTTTTTTTTTTTTTAATATTTGGGCATTTTATATATTTTTTATATTATATATTACCTAACCATCACACTCATATGTGGTTCTTCCCCAAACTGTTGCCACAAAATTGGAAGCACACAATTGTATAGGATGTCTTTGTGTGCTGTAGTATTACAATTACAATTCCAGTTACCCTTCACTGGAACTAAAAGGCCTAGCCCAAGCTTGTTTCAGCATGACAGTGCCCTTGTGCACAGAGAAAGGTCCATGAAGATATTATTTGTCCAATATTATTATATTGGAGTGGAAAAACTCTAGTGTCCTGCACAGAGCCCTGTCTTCAACCCCACTGAGCACCTTTGGGATGAACTGGAAGACTGACTGTGCCACAGACCTCCTTGCCAAACATCATTGCCTTACCTCAATAGTGTTCTTGTTAATGGGCAAATTCCCACAGCCACATTCCAAAGTATAATGGGATGTTCAACAAGCAAATTATAGGTGTAGTGGTCAGGTGTCCACAGACTTTTGGCCATATAGTGTATGTTAGAAGCTATATATTCTTCTTTGTCCAAAAGAACTGATCTGCAAGTGTAATCATATTTAACACCAGTTAAATTGTTATTTTCTTGGTGTGACTGCAGAGTGCTTAAGATCACCCGAAGAGAAGTGGTAGAGCGGACTTGAGGGGTTTTTCTGTCTTGTATGAGATATAGCTGTTGAATAGTATTATTTGCGGCTGACTTACTATTGCTCATGTGTTTCTTTAATAGGCCTAAGCAGTTTCCAGCAGAGTGTGGCCATGGACCGAATCCAGAGGATCGTAGGAGTGCTGCAGAAGCCACACATCGGGTAAATTACTAAACAGAAAAAGCTGTACATATGCCAAAAGGACCAGTAGGGTCCTGGTCACACTGTTCATCATCAGCATAACAGAAAAGATACACAGCCAATAACGGTCATGCCATGAAAGCATCATCAAAGCAGTTGAAGAATGAAGTGAATTTGAATAAACAGTTTAGCTATATTTTGATATATTTTATGAGTTAAAGTTCATCAGTACACTAAATAAAGGCTAAAGTGAATCACATTTTTTATTGTACATTGGACATTTAGGCAGAAATTCATTGCTGACTAGTGACGCATGCTGTCTGTCCTAGAGATTGTTGCCGCCAACGCGCAAATGGACAACAGCTTCCTCCTGTGCGAAGGATACATCCAAAGCTACTTTATGGTCCAAGCTCTTGTAAAACTTTGCCAAAATTCAACTTAACATGACTTATAGATATTCTTGGATACAGACCATCTGACGCAGTGATTGCAATTGAAATGAATGTAATTTTATATGCAAAGAATTTATACATAGTTTTAAAAAGTGAAAATTCCTTTAGCTACCAAATTATCGTTATACAGGTCAGATGTGCCAAGTCCTAATATACAAAGAACTGGAATGAACTGGAAAAACAGTCCTAAGGGATTACTGCACACAGGCTGGAAGATATTACTGTGTAATACAGTGCAGTCAGGAACATTGCTGTTTTCGGTTTTTACTCTTGTAACAATACCGGTGACTCCAGAAATGGATCATGTAGAATAATTAAAAAAAAAAAAAAAAAAAAAGTTAAATAAATTACCCAAAAATGTCATCATTGAAATTGAAAAATGTTCCCTGAAGTGCAGTTTTTGATGCTTAATGATGTAAATTTTCCCTTCAAAGGTACATTAGGGGCCTTAGGACGAAAGACCCCAGCGACAAGCATTTGTACTCTCAAATGTACCTTATTTGCTTTAAAAAAAAAAAAAAATTAAAAAATAAATAACTGTTTAATTCTTGGAAAATGTTTTCACTGCTGCACTCTTGGTTTTAATCTCCCTTTTTTCCAGAGAGAAGTATTTGCCCACTCTGCTGCAGGTGGAGATGATGCTAAAGCTCTGGTTTCCTCAAGTGAGCCTTCAGCCTACAGGAACAAGAGTGTCTAAACAGCTTTCAGGACAGGGCCCATCCAGCAGCAGCACACCTCTGCACAAGCAGAAAGACCAACTGCACATTCCGGTTAAGGTCAGCATGCACACACACACACACACACACACACACACACACACACCCCAAACATTATTGTGATGTGTTGAAGTACCCCTGAGCTCTCATCCTTGTGAGGTAAGGTGGTGGCACGCATGGATGCATTGACCTCTTCTGGACACTAAAACTGTGTTTTTTGTTTTTTTTTTTGTTTTGTGTGCTGTTTTTCCTCTGCTCTCTTTGTTCATAAATGAACCATCATAATGGCTACATACAGCATGGAAACCTTCTATAACTTCGGCAAGAATTGCAGTTTGCTACACGATAAACCGGCTTCAGCGCTGATAGCAGAGCTAGCCAAGCATGGCATTCAGTGACCAGCAGGCCCTGGGTTCACGGCCTCATCTGAGCAAACACACTGGTCAAGCGGAAAGCACAAGCGGTGCGTGCGGAAACAAATGCGGCAGCGAGGTGGCGCCCAGGCTAGGCTACAGGATAATTTCACCAAACCAGTCGTCCCTTCACTATTTTTATCCAATATTATGTCACTGGACAATAAAATGGATTTACTAAGACTCAGACTGAAGGGAAATAAGGGAATGCTGTGCTCTGAATGTCATAACATTCAACTGGACGGGCTCATATGTTTACACACAGACAGAACCTCCATGTCCTGTGTGTATGTGAACACAGGGTGGTGCATGAACACTCAGATTAATAGTTACTGTTCTACAAACGTGGAATATTTATTGATCAAGTGTCAACCACGCTTCCTGCCGAGGGAGTTTACCATCATCATCACAGCTGTGTACATCCTGCCGAGAGCGAACGTAAAAGGACGCACGGGGAGAGTTTCACAACGCTATCAAGCTGCACTCAGAACAGCCACTCTGAAGGCTGGGCATTTCAATCAAGCGAATCTCAGGTACAATACCAAAGTTTCACGAGCACATAACTGTACCTATGAGGGGGGAGAATGTACTGGACCATGTTTACACTAAAATGCATGGCGCCTACAAACTGTTCCCTGCCCCCACCTCGACTATTTAGATCACATCTCTGCTGCTAATTCCCTCATACAAACTGGTGCAGAAACGTGAGAAACCTACCACCAAGATCAAGGTTTGGCCAGAGGGGGCAAGTTCAGCTCTTCAAGATTGACTGTATTGACTGGAATGTGTTCAAGGAGGCTGCTACTCACAGCAGCCACTCTGCCCTAGAGGAATACGCAGCACCCGTCACTGGATTCATCATTAAGCGTGTGGATGAATGACCACTAGGACGATCACTATGGTCCCATATGACAGAGTGGCACTCTGAGCAGCCAGGATTAATCTTGCCCATGGCATCTCATATGCCTCCAGAATAAAAGAACACTTCAATAACAATGACCCAGGGGATGTGGAGAGGCATTCAACAGGTCACTGACTACAGGCAGAAAAATCACCTCACCTGTACAAATGACACCTCTCTACCAGACATGCTGAATGAATTCTACACACGATCTGAAGCAGCTAACTTCAAGAAGGTGGTCAAGTCTACCCCTTCACCAGATGACCCAGTGCTGTCAGTTTCTATAAGCATTGTTGACAGGACCCTCCTGGGAGCAGATGGTATCCCAGTGACTACTGCCCTGTGGCACTCACCTCCGTGATCATGAGGTGTTTCGAAAGACTGGTCATGGCTCACTTTAAAACACTCATCCAACCCACACTGTACCCTCAACAATACGCATACAGACATAACCACTCCATAGATGATGCAATCGCATTCACAGTTCACCAATGCTGTTCATTGACCTCAGAGCAGCATTCAATACAATCATCCCACAGACAGTGGGGCTCATCAGCAGCAATGCTGAGACAGCATACAGGGACAAGGTGAACCAACTCATAGCCTGGTGTTGTCAACCAGATGAAAGAGATGATTGATTGTTGACTTCAGACACACCAAAGCTCAGCCATTATTCATCAGTGAAGTTGAAACAAAATAGAACTTCAAATTCCTGAGCCTGGACATCTCCAATGGCCTGACCTGGTCACTGAACACCTCCTCCTTAGTAAGGAAAGCTCAACAGCGCCTGTATTTCTAAGGAGGGTGAAGAGTGCTGGAATGCCTTCCTCCATCCTCACTGGTTTATACAGATATGCCTACTTCTGTCAGCAGTCACATCATCAATAAACACCAGTGAGCCCGTTCCATTGGCAGCCATACATGCCCATGCCGTAACACATCCTCCACCATGTTTGACACATGATGTGGTATACTTTGGATCATGTGCTGTTCCTTTCTTTCACCATACTTTTCTCTTCCCATCATTCTGGTACAAGTTAATCTAGGTTTCATCAGTCCAAAGAATCTTATTCCAGAACATGGGATGTTTTTTTTTTTTTTTTTTTTTTTTTTTTTTTTTTTTTTTTTTTTTTTTTTTTTTTTTTTTTTTTTTTTTTTTTTTTTTTTTTTTTTTTTTTGTTTTTAGATGTTTTCTGGCAAACTCTAATCTGGCTTTCCTGTTCTTGAATGTTACCAGTGGTTTGCACTTTGTTGTAAACCCCCTGTATTTACATTCATGAAGGCGTTTCTTGATTGTAGATTTTGACAATGATACGCCTACCTTCTCCAGAGTATTCTTGACTTCTGTTGATGTTGTGAGGGGTTTTTCTTCACCAAGGAAAGGATTCTGCGATCATCCACTTGTGGTCTTCCAGACCTTTTGATGTTGTTGAGCTCGCCAGTGCTTTCATTCTTTAAGAATGTACCCAACTGTTGATTTTGCCACACCTGAGGTTTTTGCTATCTCTCTTCTAGATTTATGTTGTTTTTTCAGCCTAATGATGGCCTCCTTCACTTGCATTGAGATTTCCTTGAACTTCATATTGGTAGCTCCAGTCGAACAGCTGCCAAATGCCAACTCAATACCTGATATCAACTCCAGACCTTTTATCTGCTTCATTTGTCTTGAAGTAATGAGGGAATGGACCACACCTGGTCAATTAACTTCTTGTCAGACAATTGTCCAAATACATTTGAGCCCCTGAAAATGGAAGTACTTTGCATAAAATGGCTGTAATAAATGGTAAATGCCATATTTTTGTGGAACCTCTTAAAATAAAGTTGATTCGGCATTTATTAAACACTTCGATCACATCTTGATTGTTTTAGTTCAAATCCATTGTGGCGGGGTTGTGTGTGTGTGTGTGTGTGTGTGTGTGTGTGTGTGTGTGTGTGTGTGTGTGTGTGTGTGTGTGTGTGTGTGTGTGTGTGTGTATGTATGTATGTATGTATGTATGTGTGTGTATATATATATATATATATATATATATATATATATTTCACTTAATACTTATTCAGTGTTCATACATTACACCACTGTTGAATTTCCTTTGTTTTTTAGCTGTATGTATCACTATCTCCCCATTGCTGCTACACTTTACATATATTTCCTATTTATCTGGCTTGTTTAATTTTATTTGATTCTGTGTACCTCATGGTATTATTGTCTGCATTTATTGACCATATTATTTATTGTTGTCTTTTAGTCCTCGTCAATGTCTACAACATGTTGCACAGTGATGTGACTTTGACTTTGAACCTATATTTAAAAATAATCAGTGTAGAAGAATGCATTGTTTTTCTCGTTTTATCAGTGATTTATTTAACGGTAGGGAGAAATGCTACCATAATTTTTTTTTGACTGTCATTGTTTGTTTGTTTGTTTGTTTTTTGTTTGTTTTTTTGTTTGCTTGTTTTTTTTCACTAACATTCACCAAGATGGATTTTCTACCCAAAATCTTTTATCCTCAACTATGACATGATCGGTCCAAAGCTTATTAAGCAACATCACAAACTGAGCTCATACGTAATTCCGTTTGAATCAGTTTTATTGCAAAAGTACTGAAGACTCTGCTTAAAAAGGAAACCATGAAATAGGACACAAACAGTAATCTAAATAATCAGAATCATTCTAAGAGGCTAATCATTTAAATGCTCAAGATGACTAAGGTTTTTGTTAACCATCAATCTCTCTCTCTCTCTCTCTCTCTCTCTCTCTCTCTCTCTCTCTCTCTCTCTCTCTCTCCAGAAGCGAAGACTAAGCTGGTCAGATGCAGACTCTTCTCCTACTCCAACTCCTGTTGTGTGTAAGTGCTTCCACGTAAAAGGTCAGGAGAAAGAAGAACAAAGCCACTGTTTGTCTGTTAGCTCTGCACCAGCATCCCACACAGACCAATCCGACAAGATCAGCGAGGAAAAATCAGGACCCAAGGGCTTCCGTTGGGCTGAGCCAGGCCTGACCTGGGTCCACGTTGCCCCAATCCTTTCTCCACCCAAGTCTTGTCCCTCCCTCAGTGTGAGAGAAGGTGGAGCCAAAGACATCAGAAATGGTCACTTTCTACTTACACCTCCTCCTCCGGGCAACAGGGGCAGTCCGGCAACGCAGGACAACTCCATCTCCTCGACTACGCCCTGCTCCGACCCAGTGACGTACCAAGTGCAGCCAGAGATGGTGACTCCGACAGAGGGGCAGAGTCAGTCTCCTCCAATCACAGAGGAGCTTCCAAGTTTATTACAAACGTAATGTGTCAGAAGCGAACACAGAAAACAGAGAGACTTGTTTGGAAAACTTTTGAGGTTTTTTTTTTTTTTTTATGGTGAATCTTTTTTTATTAATATTTTTATGAACATTTGGGCAGTGTAGCTTTTACAATTTTGTGCTTTGAAAATTATAATCAAACAGCAGTGGAGGCCCATAAATATCAGCAGCAGTGTGACTTGCTGATTCAGCAGATCCAGCTGATCCTGTGTGTCCGTGCGCACATGTGTGTGTGTGTGTGTGTGTGTGTGTGTCCTTTTTAGGAACTTGGCTGTAGGCATGTGTCGCTATTACATTACCTCATACCAACATTTCATCATGGTGGATGAAATCTTCAAGTATTCAATAACAAAATTATTTTGTTATTTAGAAACAAAAATGAAGTAGCAGTGTTTATTAGACATCAGGAATAAGAAGAACCATGCCCACAAATACACAGGACCCCACTTTGCCTGTCTGTAAAATTCGGGTTTCCTTATTTCAGATGGGAAATCATAAGAGGGAATGACAAAGGCACAAAGTTTCCAACAAATACATAGAGTAGCAGTATTATGAAATGTAGGCCCATGCAGGCTCAACTCTGCATGCAATTATTCCAGTTATAACAAACTGCAAGAGCAGGTAGTTGTAATAAATTAGGTTGATTTTAATGCAGTTAAGAAGTAACATTGCTGGATAACCTTCTTCTTTCCCTAGCTGCTCAGGGTCCAATGCATACATGCATAATGAGAAAAGCCTAGAAAGTCAGAATGTAAAGTTTAATTTAACAGCAGAAGAAGTAACTGATCACACTGAGAGCTGATGTCGTAATAACAAGCAGCATTTATCAAGCAGGATATGAAAAAAATAATTTGTAAATTATTCCCATGAGAATTTGCACACAAAATGCAGTGAATGAAATCCAGTTCATTCAGAAAAAAAGTGTGTGTCCTATGAGAGCTCCGGTTCATTTGCATACAAGGAGACCCTCTACTGTGAACCTTGATTGATAGGCTTCACATAGTGGAATCAGTAACTGAATTTTTATATAGCAATTACATTATTGGGGTTAAACAACATATTCATTTCAATTATAGACACAAATTTTGTCTTTCACATTAATGCCTTGAAAGGACGCAATCCTAAACAAATCTATAAAGACAAATGAAATGGCACCCTATAAAAGGAGGAAGAGTTAGTATGTGTCTGTGGTAGCCGACACACTGAAATAGCTGAGCGCATGCTGAGTTTAGTACAGGGGTTCCCAAACTAACTCACTTTGAAATGTCAAAGACTGATTTTGTATGCTAATATTTTTAAATGTTACTGGGAGGCACATTCAGACAAGGCACATTTCAGTTAATAGTTATTTTAGTATTTTTCAGTATAATGGCATGCTGCAGTAGCATAGTTTTGTAATAAAAATGGATCAATTTCCCTGGCCATCAACCTCTGCTAATTATACTATAATTGTCTCAGACTGCATACTTGTATACTATTCTAGTCTGTTATTGAATACTAAACACTGTTGATGTTTGTCATGAAACCTTTCATGTCACCTTCAAACCCACCGGTTTGCCTACTGTTTGATTTTCTGACAGCAGCAGAAAGTTTTAAATAGAGACAGAGCTTGTCGGTGTGTTTAACGTCACTGTGCGTAAAATCACTAACCATTTTATGGTTTAGTTTGAAAACCTGTTCGGCGGGAATGTTTTGGCTCTGACATGACATCTAGATGTACTTCCAGATGTACATAAGATACGCAAAGAGTATTTGAACAATGCAGCTTGTGTTGTCGCTGCTTCTGCATGAATACACATAATCACAGAATACCACAAAATAACACACTTCCCACTAGACTGGCAAATCGGGGCAAGGAATGTTCATTTGTTTTTTAGTCACCTACCTTACACATATAGTATGTTACTAAAATAATAAAATGTACAAATGTTACACTAGTCCTATATTATAAATCTGGAGTTTATATATATATATATATATATATATATATATATATATATATATATATATATATATATATATATATATATATCGCAGAAAATTCATAATGTCCATTTGGGAACCTCTGGTTAGGAGCTGCTCTTTGACTGTTTAGTTGTCATTTTGTTTACAGCTCTCTCAGCTTTTTGCCTTTTGTGGTGTTTTGTGGGTGTCACTGAATGTAAATACTACGTATATAAAATGTTGCCCTTAGGGTCTTTCCCTATGAGGAAGTCATCAAAGCAAGTGCTGTGTAAGCAGGACTATTATTATGAAATTTTGCATTAGGTAAAAAAGGGAGAAAAGAAAGGGTCAGGCCAAGAGCTGGCATATGAAGCAAATGCTGTACCAAAGGCATTATTAAAAAGAAAAGATTCACAAAAAAAGATAAAAGCTGCAATAAGTGAGGAAGGGTTTTAGAGGCCCAATAAAGGAAGGAAGGGTTGTCGTGATACAGAAAGGGCTAGGTCAAAGTCATATGCTGTATTCAAATAGAGGTTGTAATTCTCCAACCAGGAAAAAACAATGAAAACACCTCCTCAACTCAGAATTCCTACTTGTGACCTCGGGATAGTGTTCTCAGCTACAGGTTCAGCAAGTGACGTCAAATCAATGGCTGCGCACAGCATCAGCAATAAACAAAGTAGCACTTTTGACCTCTAAATGAGTTGTGCTGTATATACAAGTATTTGCAGACATATTCGCTTCTTAAATCTATAACACTGACCATTTTTTGAGGAGGAAAATATACATCACTCATCACAGTTAGCTGGCTAGCTTGGTGCTAACAAAAGACGAACATGGAGGTGTGCATGTTTTTCCCCACTTTGTAGATTGAATGTCCAGAGGTCGAAGATGACATCATTCCAAGCTCAGACTTCACACTTAAAAGCTAAGTCGAATGCACCAATAGGTCTTATCTTGAAGCAGATGGTATGCACATAGGATGTAAGAATAAGTGCAATAGGTAGGGGTATAATACGGTTCTGGAAACCCAAGGTCAGTGGGGTGAAAGATCGAGTCAGGAGAACCAACATGGAGCAAATGGTGTGAAAAAGGGATCTGGTTTTCTCAAACCAGTCCCTGATGTTCTGATCTCTGATGTTGATGAGGGGCATTGAGGGCAAAAAATAGACCATTTAAAAAGACCATTTGGGAAGCACTGGAATAAATGGAGAGAAAAGAGAGGAATGAAATGGGGCAGTAAGCTAGAAGGAGAAAAAGAAATCCAAGAGCAGTGGGTTAAGATTTCCACTGTGATGCAAATGGTGTGCAAATAGGATTATAAAAAAGAAATGGAAGAAGAAGCATTAAAAAATGCAAAAGGCCATTGTTTCCTAAATCAGTTCATGGGCACTCCAGCACACCTGTAGCAGGTATTCAGTGGTTTTGAATTTTTTAAGTTTAAGTGTGTTGGGACCTCCAATCATTTGTTTTCCCCAAGAATCCTTTTGGTGAAATACTGCAGAATGGAAAAAGGGAGGAATGATTATGTAAGGTGACAGCAATAGATTAAAAGAAATGAAGGGTTGTACAGAGAGCTTGTGGTTTTTAACAGCTCTTGAAGGCCAGCCCATATTCTTTATTTATTCATTTGTTCATTAATGCCTTTTTTTTTATTTTTTTTTTTTTATAAACCTTAGTTTGGTTATTTATTTATGTGGCTTGTACAGGTTTTTATTTATGCTTCTTGAACAGGTGTTTTTTTTTTTTTTTTTTTTTTTTTTTTTTTTTTTTTTTTTTTTTTTTTTTTTTTTTTTTTTTTTTTTTTTTTTTTTTTTATTGCACCTAGGACATGCTTACTCCTACACTAGTAGAGTCCACTAGAACTGTTTCAGCTTGATTTCCTACACTATTTCTCAAACAAGAGTCTATTATTCTTCCCTAATGTAATACAAACAGGGATGGTAACAACGTATAGAGGACAGAGCCAATCAACCAACTGGAACGAAAATCAGGATTCCCGATTTGAGACAGTAGTCCCAGTCTCCATTTTATAAATTTATTTATTTATTTATTTTATTTTTTTTAAATCCCTTTATGGAGCCTTTCCTTGTCCTTGTGCATATTTTTAATAATTGTGTATAATTGTCTGCAAAAACAGTGTCGTCTGTGTTGATTATCATGGCATATTGTATAACTGATGCAACATGCCATGAGCCTAGTTGGAAGTATACCAAAGCGTACAGCAAAGCAGAAATTTGAAAAATTGAAGCAACAATATACTCAAATGTATTTCTATTACTTATAAGCTAAATACAGATCTCTCTTAATTTTCAGTGATGGTTTCTTAAATTCTTGAATATTTACCAATTAGAGCATTTGAATAATTTATGGAATAAAAGCAGTTATTGGAAGTGGACTCTGACTTCACAGCATTGTATTGGTTTGAATGATGCAAAAATCGATGTGCTGCTACAGTCTTTGAAAAAAGATTTGTAATGCTTCTTAATGCAACCTGTCTTCTCTGCTCTTGGTCTTTTTTTTTTTTTTTTTTTTTTTTTTAAATAACTTAATACACAATAATGGTTTCGTAACAAATTATTGCACTTCTCATCTTTGTGTTTTCTCTTCTCCACAGTCCAGGCAACTTTGTCCTGTCAATCTGTTATCTCTTTTTATTGTTCTTTCTACTTTTTTCAGTATTTTAATAAACAATCCATTAAGAAATAATTTTTTTTTCTAATATACTTTGTGTGATTCAGAGTGGATTGTGTATGTGAGGTATTGTGTGTTTGTGCAGTTTCCATTTAAACACCAGGCTCATGGGGACTCAAGACAGTGAGGGGACAAGTCCTGCTTCTGATAAGGAACATGTATTGAAACATATAGAGGAAAGATTGGAGAAGAGCTAAAACACGTATCTGTGAAGTACATTTCTAACATAATTTCTGCACAACCAATGCACACAACACATCATATCTTCAAATAAAATCACTTGCCTGTGAATTTAAAATTAAAAGCCTGCCCCCATTTCACACACACAAATAATATGCATAACAACTCGTATGGATAGGTCTCTTTTGTTTGGTTGAGAATAAAGGTAGAGATGATCAGCTGTATTAACAGTAAAGGTATTCGTATAGTTGTCTGAACTAACAAGTGCATGGTATGGTGTGTGAGAGTTGTACATGTGACAGTTATTTTTATTTTTTTTTTATCTTTTATGTAAGCTTCATATCCCTGAATGCAAATGAATACACTTTAAATCCTAAATGATAATATGGCACTATTAATGGTCAACAACTAGTCAAACTTTAATAATAATGATAATAATAATAATAACAACTTTTATTTATATAGCGCCTTTCCAACACCCAAGGTCGCTTTACAAGTCAGATTTAAGGAATACAAATAAACATCAATATCAAAGAACAGAACACATATCAAGAGTTGAAAGTAATATACATACTTATGGCAGATAGTAAATGACAGTTCTAATATGCACATAATTTTCACTCAATACGCTTTCATTAATGCAAAAGAGAAACATACCAAATTCTGAGAATTTCTTTTCTAATTTAATGGAAGGTTTTTCACTCGTGGTCTTACATTTTTTGACCCCACTGTACATCATGCTACAAAGCTTAAAGATACCTGCTGCTACATACCACTGGAGATACGTGATGCGTTTCTATTTTATTAACAATAAATAAATAAAATAAAAGTTGTAACTAATCTATAATTTTCTTTAATCTTTGCATAAATAAATTAAGAAACACTTTCATAATGAACACACAAACCACAGGGAGATAGTAAATCAGTCTCAAAACAGCATTCATGATCCCCTACTGGTGGAGTGTGTCATGCTGTAAACAGTCTCTCATTGAAGAATGCTACAGAGCCTCCTCTACAGCTGCCCCAATTCACTTGGGAACTAAGTCCTCATGGACTCAGCTAATAGGGTATCCTCTGGAATGGAATGGATCAATGAGTATATCCTGTCATCCACTTGGATCTCTGCTGTCTGCACTTTCCCTGCTGCACTCCAGATAGTCTTTGTGACTCATACAAATGACCATAAAGTTCTTGGGAGGCATTGGTCTACTACAGTATCATCATGCCTGTACCTGTGATAAGGTTCTCAGGCTCATTGGTCAACTTCTGTCAGGACTGTAAGGAGGGCAAATAGTGTGTAAAACATGTGCATGGAGGATGCTCAGTTGTGTGTGTGTGTGTATATATGTATGTGTGTGTGTGTGTTCCTTCCTTCAGTCCAGTTCTAGGTATTAAGGAGTCTGATGGCATGAGGGAAGAAACTATTGCACAGTCTGGTTGTGAGGGCCCGAATGCTCAGGTACCGTTTACCAGACGGCAGGAGGGTGAAGAGTGTGTGAGAGGGGTGTGTGGGGTCATCCACAATGCTGGTGGCTTTGCAGATGCAGCGTGAGGTGTAAATGTCCGAGATGGAGGGAAGAGAGACCCCGACGATCTTCTCAGCTGTCCTCACTATCTGCTGCAGGGTCTTGCGATCTGAGACAGTGCAATTCCCAAACTAGGCAGTGATGCAGCTGCACAGGATGCTCTCGATAGTCCCTCTGTAGAACATGGTGAGGATGGAGGGTGGGAGATGTGCTTTCCTCAGACTTCGCAGAAAGTACAGGCGCTGCTGGGCTTTCTTCGTTATGGAACTGGTGTTGAGCGACCAGGTGAGGTTCTCCGCCAGGTGAACACCAAGAAACTTGGTGCTCTTGACGATCTCCACGGAGGAGCTGCCGATGTTCAGCGGAGAGTGGTCACTCTGTGCTCTTCTGAAGTCAACAACCATCTCTTTAGTTTTGTCCACATTCAGGGACAGGTTGTTGGCTCTGCACCAGTCCGTTAGCCGCTGCACCTCCTCTCGGTATGCTGACTTGTCGTTGTTGCTGATGAGACCCACCACGGTCATGTCATCGGTGAACTTGATGATGTGATTTGAGCTGTGCATTGCTACACAGTCGTGAGTCAGCAGAGTGAACAGCAGTGGGCTGAGCACACAGCCCTGTGGGGCTCCAGTGCTCAGTGTGGTGGTGTTGGAGATGCTGTTCCCGATCCGGACTGACTGAGGTCTCCCAGTCAGGAAGTCCAGGATCCAGTTACAGAGGGAGGTGTTCAGGCCCAGCAGGTTCAGCTTTCCAAACAGGTGCTGAGGAATGATTGTATTGAATGCTGAACTGAAGTCTATGAACAGCATTCTAACATAAGTGTCTTTATTGTCCAGGTGGGTGAGGGCCAGATGGAGGGTGGTGGTGATGGCGTCATCTGTTGAGCGGTTGGGGCGGTAAGCGAATTGCAGGGGGTCCAGTGAGGGAGGCAGCAGGGTCTTGATGTGCCTCATGACGAGCCTCTCGAAGCACTTCATGATGATGGATGTAAGTGCAACGGGACGGTAGTCATTGAGGCAGGACACTGAAGACTTCTTTGGCACGGGGGCGATGGTGGTGGCCTTGAAGCAGGTCGGAACAACGGTGCTGCACAGGGAGGTGTTGAAGATGTCTGTGAAAACATCTGCCAACTGGTCTGCACATCCCCTGAGCACCCTACCAGGTGCTCGCCGTCACGCCGTTCTGTGCCTCGAACCGAGCGTAGAAGTCTTTCAGCGCATCTGGGAGGGAAGCATCGCTGTCACAGGCAGATGGTGGTGTCCTGTAGTTTGTGATGTTCTGGATGCCCTGCCACATGCGCCGCGTGTCTCTGCTGGCCTTGAAGTGGTTGTCGATTCTCTGAGTGATTCTTTTGAGCAGTCAGGCCTCCCCATCAGTAGACAGACGGGTTACTGGATCCACATCTGCCACATCTGTTGACACATAGCCTAGTGATTCTGATGACGAGGAGGAAGATCAGCCATTTTTGGAATACTTCACTTCTCTCTCCACTTTCAGCAATCAAGTTTTTTGAGGTGACACACTGCTTCACAAGCTCCGAGTATCCAAAACGTGCAGCGCAGTTCTGTAAAGACAGTGCAGTTCTTTATTTGTACATGGATGAAGTAGCCTATTGTTGTACTAACATAATGAGTAATGTAGGTCTAATACAATTCAGTTCAATTCAGTTTTATTTGTATAGCACTTTTAACATTGGACATTGTCACAAAGCAGCTTCATAGAAATAAATACATTAAAATTAAATTAAACCAAAATAAATTGTACATATGTGAATTTATCCCTACTGAGCAAGGCAGAGGCAACGGTGACAAGGAGACGATATGAGGAAGAAACCTTGAGAGGAACCAGACTCAAAAAGGAACCCATCCTCAACGTATAGTGCAATTATAAATAAATCCCTTCTATAACTGTGTACTACAAGGACAAATAGTGCAATTGTGCAACCAGTAAATTCATTACAGTTTTCACATGAAGCCTGGTTTGTTGAACCTATCCACTGTTCACTGATGGAGACCTGAGTGCAAAACTGCTCGTGGCAACCGCAGCCCCAAAGCCACCACAGTAATCGCAGACCCAAGCCATCACAGAACAAATCCCCATGTGAGATCCCCAAGCCATCTCCATGGCCCCCAACCAGCACCATCCCCAGCAATCCCAATGATCTTCAGGCATGTGGAGCCACCCCCAGCAGCAGTGAAAGACCTCCAACTGATGAGATCACTGGTTTCTCAAGAGCAGCATGTGTAGCTCGACAGAGAGAGGAGGAGAGAGAGGGGGAGAGTGAGGGAGAGATTGTTAGGTAAGCTTGTCCAGGGACTCCTGCAAGGTTAGCTATGACAGCATAACTAAAAGGGAGAGCCAGAAGGCAACACAGACATGAGGGCACCCTGGGACATTAAGCGGCCAGCCACTCCACTGTTAACAAACCTGAGCGAACATGAGAGATGGGGGGCGACAGCATCCAAACATCGTAGTTCACCACAACACTATGCCTGTGAACCCTCCAGACCTTCCCTGTACCTAAGAAAAAACTATTCACAAAAGGCTTGACTAAACAAATATGTTTTCAGCCTAGACTTAAATACTGAGACTGTGTCTGAGCCCCGAACACTAAGTGGAAGGCTGTTCCATAACTGTGGGGCTTTGTAAGAGAAAGCTCTACCCCCAGCTGTAGCCCTCACCATTCGAGGTACCAAAAAATAGCATGCAGCTTTTGATCTAAGTAGGCGTGGCGGATCATAAAAGACCAAAAGTTCGCTCAGGTACTGTGGCGTGAGACCTTTTATTGCTTTATGAGTCAATAGTAGTATTTCATAATCAATACGAAATTTGATTGGGAGCCAATGCAGTGTGGATAAGATAGGGGTGATGTGGTCATATCTTCTGGTTCTAGTAAGGACTCTTGCTGCTGCATTCTGGACTAACTGGAGCTTGTTTATGCATCTACTGGAACATCCAGACAGTAAGGCATTACAAAAATTCAACCTAGAGGTAGCAAAAGCATGAACTCATTTTTCTGCTTCGTGTAGTGACAATATATTTCTTATTTTGGTCTCGCGCCACAGTACCTGAGCGAACTTTTGGTCTTTTACGATCCACCACGCCTACTTAGATCAAAAGGTGCAGGCTATTTATTGGTACCTCGGATAGTGCGTGCTACAGCTGGGGGTAGAGCTTTCACTTACAAAGCCCCACAGTTACGGAACAGCCTTCCACTTAGTGTTCGAGGCTCAGACACAGTCTCAGTGTTTAAGTCTAGGCTGAAAACATATTTGTTTAGTCAAGCATTTTGTGAATAGTTTTTTCTCAGGTACAGGGGCAGGTCTGGAGGGTTCACAGGCATTGAGTGTTGTGGTGAACTGGGATATTTGGATGTTGTCGCCCCCCCACTCTCACACGTTCACTCAGGTTTGTCGACGGTGGAGTGCTGGCTGCCTTATGTCCCAGGGTGCTCTCATGTCTGTGTTAGCTTCTGGCTCTCCCTTTTAGTTATGCTGTCATAGCTAGTCTTGCCAGAGTCCCTGCTTGCACTCTGCATGCAAAGTATATTGTGCTTAACCATTAGAGGACAAAGCTTATCTAACATTCTCTTCCTCTCTCTCCATCTCTTTCTCTCCCTCACTCTCAGTCGAGCTACATATGCTACTTCTGAGATGCCAGTGATCCTGACCCCTTCTGCTCCTCCTCGCTGTCTGACCCATCCTGATGCCCCTTCTGCTCCTCCTCGCTGCTTGACCCATCCTGATGCCCTACTTCTGGTTGGAGTTCTCATCAGTTGAGTTCGCTCGCTGCTGCTGGGGCCCCATATGGACGGCCTGAAGAACTGTTTGGTTTGCTGGGGATGGTGCCACCTGGGGGCTGTGGAGATGGTTTGGGGATCACATATGGGGAGCTGTACTGTAATGGCTCGGGACTGCGATTGCTGTAGTGGCTTTGGGGCTGCGGTTGCCACGAGCAGCTTCGTACTCAGGACTCCATCAGTGGACAGTGGATAGATTTTAACCAACCGGACTTCTTGTGGAAACTGTGATGAATTTGTTGGTTGCACAATTGCACTACATGTCCTTATAGCACACAATAATAGAAGGGATTTATTTATTTAATCGCACTATCTGTTGCACCCAGATGAGGATGGGTTCCCTTTTGAGCCTGGTTCCTCTCAAGGTTTCTTCCTCATATCATCTCAGGGAGTTTTTCCTTGCCACCGTTGCCACCGTCACCACTGGCTTGCTCATTAGGGATAAATTCACAGTGATAAATTCAAATATTTACAATATATTTTTTGTGAATCCATTTATTTCTGTAAAGCTGCTTTGTGAAAAATGTGAAGATGAAATGTTGAATTATTGCATAGACTTGTTTTCTGTGTTATCTGATGTTCACAAACAGGTGAAAGACGCGCTGCCTAAACCGAATTCTGATGTACTGCACGACTTGAAACCTGGCGAGTGGGTCGTGGTAAAGGACTTAAGGAGAAAGAGTTGGAAGGTGAAGCGCTGGTTGGGACCGTTCCAAATCCTGCTGATAACACCCACCGCTGTGAAAGTCGCTGAGACAGCAACCTGGATTCACGCCAGCCACAGTAAACGAGTGCCTGTACCAAGTCAGGACTCAGGAGGAGATTCTACAGATGCGTAGCATGAACCCACGGCACAGAGCCCACAGTGAATCGCGTTAGGAAGCAGCATTATGCCCAGACCTACCCCTTGAAGAAAACTTTATTTTACCAAAAGACTAGCCAAAATGCAGCCATGTAAATAAGTAATCTGGTGTTTCAGACATTCATGAGGTGGGAGGAGTGTGCTATTTGGGTAATTAGGAATACCTGTACTCCAAGCACCAATATGCGTCAAGGATAGGTGAAGCATCACCAGAGAAAAAAACGACATCGATAAATGATATTCAAATGGTCTCAGTGTGGCAGTCACAGTATATGGGAAGGGTTAAGGCAGGGTGTATTTTCAGTGTGGCAAAGACTGACCAAAATTTGATACCTGACATCATCATCAGGAAGTGTGCAGACGAAGGTATATGAATTGTGGTGGATACAAGACCTGAAGAAGTTACTGTGCCCTAATCTCATCCCTGTCTCAGTTCCCCCACGTACTGTGCTTTGTATTCTCTTTGGCCACAGCCCACAATGCAGAGATTATGCATAAAAAGAACAACAACATCTGCCACTAAGAAAGAGTACACGGAGAAGAAACAATGAATCCATTTCTCGTGCTATCGCTAGGGCTCGCCTTGAGCCTAATAAGTGGTAATGCACACCCACATGACAATGTGTTTTGGCAATTTGTTAACTGGACCGCCAGCCAATACACTAATGAATCATGCTATGTATGCCGTGCAATGCCTACAGCCGTGGGCACTTACTCACTTCGCCCTTCTGCGGATGCGGAAAATGTGACGTTGATGGAAGTTGCGAGAGTGTGTGTCGCTGCACGATGTCTTGCTGCGAATGCTACTTCCATATACTCCAACCTGACCCATGATGATACCACAAGTAGAAATGAGACTAACACTGTACAGACGACGATTCTGATCTGCCCTTAATTCTGCGCTCAAGAAGAAAGACAGTGTTTAAGGCATTCTACAGCTGTCTGTGTGGTTGGAGTTGCTTCCCTTACTTCTTTCTAGCCTCTCCTATGGAGAGGAGAGTTGTGGTTTCCCCAAAGAAAGAGCCAATGCAAACATTGAGGAATGGCAGAATTATTACTAGCCAGGTATATGGCTGTACCAAAGAAAAAAAACAACAACTTTCTTTCTTTCATTCAACTACTTCTTTCTAGCCTCTCCTATGGAGAGGAGAGTTGTGGTTTCCCCAAAGAAAGAGCCAATGCAAACATTGAGGAATGGCAGAATTATTACTAGCCAGGTATATGGCTGTACCAAAGAAAAAAAACAACAACTTTCTTTCTTTCTTTCAACATTTTGAGAAGGTGCACCATTCCTGGAGATAAAGGAATGCCAGGTCAATGCGTGGAGTGAACGGAGCAAGCCCCTCTACCAGCTCCCTGCTGTAAAAATCTCCACCTCCAAGAGCAGTGCACCTTTCCAAAATGCTAAGAATAAGTAAATAAACAAAAAAACAGTTAAGAACCTTGCTTCTTTTCACATCTCTGGCCAGTAACTCAACTGCCACTACTCATTGTCTGCATTGGATCTTTCTCTGGGAACACCCCAAAGACCAGAACAATAGGAACAGGTAGAGTGAAGTAAAAGATGAGAACTCCAGACCCCCAGACAGGTCCAACATGGCTTAAACAGCCAGTCATTCAATGAGTGAATGAGAAAGAATGGCTATCTCTATAAGTGAGTGGGAACTAGTAATCTGGCTCAGGGTAAGGTGCCTTGAGCGCCCCAACTCCACTCTGATATCTTTTATAGCTCCTGCCAAAGAAAAAGGGCAAAGTACTTTAAAAAAAAAAAAAAAAGAGAGATGTAAATTGTAATTGTTTCAGCTGTGCTCAGTGGGAAAAGGAGGGTGGCAAAATAGGTTTTAATGCAATCTGTAGCCCATAACTGACTCTAAATAAATCCTACATCCTTAGCTGCTGCTCTGCCTGTGTGCAATAGCTATCAAAGCTATCATGGTGTACGAGGTCGGCGCAAGCCACCTTTGCCTAGGCCAGCTTTCTAGATATCCAAAAGACTTTCGGGAGCCTGGGCCTTCTTGGTTCATAGCTCAGGTTTCTCTTCTTTCATGTATAAGTCTTTAGCCATTTGCTAAACATTTCCGTGGAGAGGCACGTTGATGAGTTCAACTTATTTTTGTGGGTTTTGTTGTTTTGCTTGCTTCTCGGCCTTTTGGCTAAGGTCGAGTGTGTCAAAAAAGAATACTACCTACTTTTCTTCAAACTGCATTTTGAAGATTCTTTCGTCCAATCAGAGCTCTCCACGTCACGAAGTTCCTCCCCTTTTTATCCAAGCGCCCTGTGGTAGAAAGTCCCGCCTCTCTTTCGACCAATGAGATTATTCTTTTTTCCTGCTGTCCCGTCTCGTTCCTCCTCCCTAATTTTTGAGGGTCCGTTCACGCGCATCTGAGTTCTGTGCGGGGGTACTTTCACGCGCTTCAACCCCCAACTTTCTTTCTCACCCCTTCCCGGTCTATCCAGGACAGCGCGCGCGAGGTCGGATTTCAGGCCGCTAGTGTCATGCCTTTCCGCTCTTAAACTTTTTTCCTTCCCCCCGTGTATTGTGTGATTTCGGATCTTTTATTAATACTTTATTTATTTTATTTATTTTGAAGCATAAACGGAACCCCTGTTATATGCAAAAAAGAGGATTAATGGCCAATCACGGGTGTTCTATTATCAGTGAGACTATTATTTCGATTTTTCAAGATTCTGACA
>CM040975.1:9309115-9329728 GCA_022985145.1 Pangasius djambal
GTCTCCATCAGTCCATTTGGAGGAGTTGTTTCAGTTTATCAGTCCTAATGAAAGAGGTGTAGCTTTTTTAAAATCTATCCACCCTATTGGAGGAGATGGCTTCTATGTCTTTTTGTCCTATTGGAGGAGGTGTGGCTTCTATGCCAATTTTTCTCAGTTGGAGGAGAGAGGTGTACCATGAAGCAGAATTAGTGTGCTAGTGTGCTAATAGATCAGGGGGAAACTATCAGCAATGTATTGCTTTTTACATAATTAAACGCTGACTTCATTTCAGAAGTGTATGCAATTCCCAGTTGCATCACATTTCACTTTCATCAGTGAGTGGGAATTGGGCCATGCTGAAATGCGCACACTCTCAAGTTATAGACCTAAGCCATACATGGAGGTCTGGTTGTAATTGGAGAAGGGGAGAAAGGCCTGAAAGCAGAATTTTTCCATGAGGTGTACAGTCCATCCGTGCAAAATGGGGCCCCCAAATTAATCAACACCCATGAATAAATATTTAGGTTTTAGTCCAGCAGTCAGGTCTAATATTTTCAAGGAAATATTGGTGCTAGCTTGTCCAAGTTCAATACTTCACTGAAATAGGCACACTGATTTGTTCAAATGTACATCAGTCATATTTTGCTAGTTTTTTGTTTGTTAGTTTAAGTTTTAACAATGAGAGGGACAGCAGGTACAGTCACTTGGGCTTTTGATAGTAACTAGCTAATTGTCAGAATGTCGGATAACAGGAAATTTGACAGTGGATCACAAAACAGGCAAAACCTTTGGAGGGTGGAATTTACTGAGGTGGATTTTTCAAGGACTTGACATAACTTGACATAACTTCTTAAAAGGGAGGGACCTACCTTTGTATTATATTTTATGGATTTCATTTATGGTGGCTTTTGTTCGTTAGGGCATGTTGCTGCCTGTTAACAATAGAGTAGAGTGGCTTGTGTGGGCTGCATAGAGGTTTGATTTGGCTAAGTTGGTGGCATTGTGTCTCTTTTACTTTGGTAAAGTTAGTTTGATATTCAAGCATTCGAGCATTTCTGGTCAATACTGAAGAATACTGTGATGTCAGTGGGAAAGCCAACTGATTCAGAGTTACTAGAACATTTTCTCTGAGTATACACTGAGTATCTGTGTTGGTGAAATGCTGCCAAAGTGACAAAAAGTATCAAATGTTTGACATTACCAACTGCCTGATCATAGTAGGGTCTTGCTGCATAGGTGCTATGAAATGCAAGCCACTCTACCCAACTACTGCTCACACAGGGAAACTGATTAAATTTTCAGTTGGAAAGAATTAGAACATATGGTTAGAACAGTAGCTCCACTTGTACAACAGCAAGCAGCTTCTACAACACCTACTATTTGTGCATATTTAACCTCATATTTGCAATTACCATGTATTGGAACTCTATATAAATATAATTTTTCATAATTGATACTGATAGAGAAATTAGAAGTAATTAGATACAGTTAAAGTGTGAAAGTAGCTGAGTAGTTGCTATTATATAATAAATTGTCTGCTAATGCCATGTTATCATGATATTATGTATAGTAGTTACTATTTTGTGTTATTGCAATCTTAATTTTTTTTCTGGTTGGAGCAGTTGTAGATTCATACCATAGTGTATGATGAACAGTATGAAAGGCCCCAACAGTGACTATATTTACATGCACTGCAATATTCTGATATTAATTGGAATTTGACAATATTCTAATTAGTATCAAGTCATGTAAATGCTGCAATCCGATTACCCGATTCAGATTAAGACAGTATTCTGATTCCCCAAATTCCAATTCCCACCCCTGGAAGATGCCTGTTTTAATCAGAAATGTGTTGCATGTAAACACCTCATTCAGAAAATCCACTGAAAGGAGATATATGCGCATGCTAACAGATGCTTAGCTGTAGGCTAGGTATTTAGGAATGGCAACACAGGCATACTTACAACAACCATGTATACAAGAATATTCGGATGCCTGTACGCATATAAACACCATAATCGGAATATGGCTGCAACCCGAATGTGATGTGTAACGCAGTAATGTGCATGTAAACATAGCTAATGGTTCAAGTCAGGGGCCTCCACCAAGAGCACACATTACAGCAGTGCATTGAATGCATTGAAGGTTTTGCTGTTCAGTGTGGCATGTTGTCTACATAAACAAAAATACCATTTGTGCATTGTGTTTTGTTATTTCCTCTTCTACACACAGACATACGTCCCACTGATAGATCAATATCTTTAAACGTTTTAGTGCAGTACTGCATATCAGGCTTGCATAGTGGTAGACTCACCCACCAAACCACAAAACACTCAATATGCATGTTACCAACAGCCAACCACACACACACCTGCCCCTCCCCCCTTGTCTCCATGCAGTTTTTGGCAGACCCCCATCCTGCTGCCTTTCCTCTCTCTTCTCTAAACTGAGTAGAAAACAGGGGCAGCTGCAAAGGGAGGGGCAGAAGTGTGTGTGTAGGACATTACAGGAAAACAAGGTGATTTCATGTTTTTTTTTGTCCATGGCTTTAAACAATTTATCATTTAATAAATTATATAAATAGATTCCATTATTCTATGTAAATACAACATGGTAGATCATAATAACACATACATTTTCTGACCTGATTCATCGAAATGTTTTATGATGAACAAAGGGCACTCTGCTAAAACACACTGCTTTAACACTTGTGGTATTTTAGCAGCAGAAGCTTGATCAGGGACATTTTTCCATCTCCCCCTTCCATTCATGTTGTCTTCCTCTTTTCATACCTCTCACCATTTCTCATCTCTTACCATTGCTATAGTGATAGTACTCAACTCTGACTTCTTTCCATGAGTGGGTGGCTCCCATGAGTCAGGACTCTCCATTAAAGTAAAGCATCCACCATCGGACCACAACTAAGCAGATATTATTTGGCCAGTGGGCAATTCTGAGCACAGCAGTGACACTTATGCTGTGTTCGATGTGAAGTTGCTCGGACAGAGCAAATGAAAGACATGCTTTTGTGGCACGTCCATGTTTCTTTATTTTCACTTCGTGCATCGAACATCCAGAAGTGGGAAATGACATTATTACACCACCATAGTGCACCACCAACACAGCATTAGAGATCTTTTCCATGCGTGTGTGTGTGTCTGTCTGTCTTGCCAAGCCTTCACCAGTGTCAAAGCAGTTGGCTGGACTTGGACAGGGTGGAAGAAGACTGATAGACTGTAGTTGTACCCCTAAAAAGTGTACCTACATGGTAGGTGTACCTAGTGCAGTGTTCAAGGCTCTAATTCCCCGCCTCCAGCCAATAAAAGCTACAGAAACCACCCCATCCACTTGAAAGTTCAACTTGTCAATTTAGGGCAGTCTTCTCAGCTACACTGGAAAAAATGGAATATGTGGTCATTCAGATGGGTACACGGTGGTTTAGTTGTTAGCAGGTTTGCCTCACACCTTTAGGGTTGGAGGTTCAAATCCCACCTCTGCCCTGTGTGTGCTGAGCCTGCCACCTCTGCCCGTGCTTCAGAGGTTTCCTCCGGGTACTCCGGTTTCCTCCCCCAGTCCAAAGACATGCAATGTGTGTGTGCGATTGTGCCTTGTGATGGATTGGCACCCTGTTCAGTGTATCGGCTGCCTTGTCCCCCTATTCCCTGGGATAGGCTCCAAGCTCCCCCGCAACCCTGTGCAGGATATGCAGTACAGAGAATGGAGGTCAGGTTTAAGAGACCATATTACATATATTTTAGATAAAAATATTAAGTTTCTCATCAAACCATGATTTCATTTCTGATAGTAAACTTAATTTAAACAACTTTCTAATTACTAGCTTGAATTATGTAGAGTGAGCATGATCACATAGTATTAACATACTGTAAAACAATTTCATTATGAAATCTCCTGAGGATGATTGGCACTGATGGGAAATGTAACTATGGAATTAAATTAATGTGCTTAAACAATTAATGTGCTTTGTGACAATGTCCATTGTTAAAAGCGCTATACAAATAAAATTGAATTGAATTGAATTAAACCATCTGCAGTAGTATAGCACAGCGATAATGTGGCTGTGGCAAAATTCCAGTGATCTGGGTTCATGCCTTAGTTCAGGTGAGTGTGCAGAGTTTTATTCAGGGTTTTAAATTACATGATCAAATCATGTTGAATGTAGGAAAACAGATTGTGTTAGTATAACTCACTTCAATCATGTGGAACTAATGAACACATTTTATTTTAATTAAGTAAATTCAATGAGCTTTTTTCAGTGTACCAGTTCCTGGCTGTCCAGACTGTAAACAGTGTAAAGTACCCCTTCTCTACTTTTAAATTAGTTTATAGCAGTATTGGCTATAGTAACTAATATACAGCTAGAGTACTTAGTTAAATCTGTAACACTGACCATACTAATAACTGATTTGAAAAGGTAATCATCAAACTTACCTGGCTAGCTTGTAGCTAATGCTACTTGCTGTTGCCTGCTGTTGTTGCTGTACTGCAATTTCAGTCCAAAATGTTACATTTACACTTATGGTATTTGGCAGACGCCCTTATCCAGAGCGACTTACAATAGTGCTTTGAAGTCTATCAAAATACATTCTGATATTGGCTCACTAGGTTACAAACTAGGAATACCATCAGTCCAAAACTCTGTTTTTTTTTTTGTTTTTTTTTGTTTTGTTTTTTTGTGTGTGTGTGTGTGTGTGTGTGTAAGTGCTAACTTAAATACTTTATGAAGAGATAAGTCTTTAGACGTAGTTTGAAGACTGCCAGTGACTCAGCTGTTCAGACATCTAAGGGAAGTTCATTCCACTACCTTGGTGCCAGAACAGAGAAGAGTCTCCTTGTGCCCTGAGAGATGGTGGGACCCGTCGAGCAGTGTTAGAGGACCGGAGGGAGCATGGTGCCACGCAAGGTGTGATAAGAGCTTTGAGATAAGTGGGTGCTGGTCCGTTTTTGGCTTTGTAGGCGAGCATCAGTGTTTTAAATCTGATGCGGGCAGCTACAGGAAGCCAGTGGAGGGAGCTCAGCAATGGGGTGGTGTGCGAAAATTTAGGAAGATTGAAAACCAATCATGCAGCTGCATTTTGAATCAGTTGCAGAGGACGAATGGCGCTCAGAGGCAGACCTGCCAGGAGTGAATTGCAATAGTCCAGTCTTGAAATGACAAGGGACTGAACAAGCACCTGTGTAGTCTGTGTGGAAAGAAATGGACGAATTCATCTGATGTTATAGAGGAGAAATCGACATGAGCATATCAGATTAGCAATGTGAGAGGAGAAGGACAGTTGATTGTCCATGGTTACCCCAAGGTTGCGTGCAGTAACTGAAGGCAAGATCAGAGAATTGTCCAGGGAGATTGCAAAATCCTGAGATGGGGATGAATCACCTGGGATGAACAGCAGTTCAGTTTTGGTGGGATTAAGTTTCAGTTGATGAGCAGTCATCCATGATGAGATGTCTGCCAGACATGCTGATATCCGAACAGAAACATGAGTGTCTGAGGGAGGGAAGGAGAAGATGAATTAACTGTCATCTCTATAGCAGTGGTATGAAAACCCATGTGAGGATATGACCGCACCAAGATGTTGCATAAACTTTTGAAGTTCACTATAGTAGAACACTAATTATAGCTGCTCAGGGCTGTAACTGTAAACATATGGTTAATATAGCTTTTTCTGAGCTTTATGTGCTCAACACTTTTGAGGTGTCCATGTTTTTTTTTTTTTTTTCCACTTGTCATGTCGAAAGTGCTGAGTTGGGAAATGATAAATTCATTATAAGTTACCACTTACAAGGTACCACCAGCGCAGCAAGGTTTACAAGGTAAAACCAAAGCAAAAACAAAAAGGGAAAAAAGTTAAGATACTGAGATCATACACAGACCTAAGACTATAGAGTATAAATACCGGTAATAAACCAATGACAAGACAAAAAAAATAGGAATTGAAAACTAAAACAAAAGCATATGGCGCTGTTGCTACTGAAGATGTGTGTGTGTGTGTGTTTATATCAGATATAATAATAAAGTGAGATTATGGGATTACTGTCACTCTGTTTTGTTCTCGCTCGCTCAGCCCACTCTCACTGTCTCTTTCTTTGTATCTCTCTTCCTTTCTGTGGGTGCATCCCAAAACTCTAGTTGATGCCTCCTTGATTCCTACAATATAATACTTTTTTTTTTTTTTAAGCAAATTGGAGCAATTATACCTTAGGCTTGCTCCATGTGCCAAAACAAACAAACAAAAAAAAGATGCTGGCATAGGAAACCTCTCCTCTCACCTCCAACTGTATTTTACAAATTTGTACATCTTCTCTTGATCGATTTCCTGAAGAAAGTATGATCAAGGAATCAAGGAGGCATCAACATATCATTAGTGTTTTAGCTATGAAGGAAGAAAGCGAAGCAAGGAAAGGAAACAGAGAGTCACAGTTCAAGGACAGAGAAGCACCCTATTTCTCTGTAGCGGGTGCTTCTCTGATTTTGTAACTCAAGGGAGGGGTTTAAAATGAGCCGATGGGGAAAAGGCTGATGTGTCACACCTGATTTTTCCACATAAGTGATTTATGTTCTCTCCCCAGTGAGTGGTGTTTGTGTGCAGATGACACAGAGCAGAAGAAATATAGTGCAAGCTCGAAAATTTTCTAAAATTTTTATTTTATTTTATCTTTTTGTTTCAAAGTTTATGTGATGCACTAAGCACAAGTAAAAATAATAATAATTATATCCATTTGAAATTCTCCTTGGTCATCTATATTCTGTGGGCAGAGTCAAACTTGTTACAATCTCAGGCCATGTTCAGACTTTGTATAAACATCCATCTTGGGTGATCAGTTTTCAAGTTATTATCCTAGAAAAAGATAATCCATACAAAAAAAACAGGAACAGACTAGAAGCAAAACCAAGAAACACAGAGCTAGGAGGCTAGATAGCTAGGAAACTAGACAAGACTTCACAATGAGACAGAGAAACATGAGGGCTTAAACAGACAAACTAATCAGGACCTAAACTGAAAAGAGATGGAAAGAAATAGGATGAAATTCTCATGACAACATGTAGGCAGAGACAGAGAAGTGAAAACAAACAAAGTCACAATAAGAGTACAGG
The DNA here is from genome assembly GCA_022985145.1 of Pangasius djambal. NCBI lineage: Eukaryota > Metazoa > Chordata > Actinopteri > Siluriformes > Pangasiidae > Pangasius > Pangasius djambal. The sequence continues at coordinate 9,316,212 of CM040975.1, forward strand.
ATAATGCTGCGTTCTATGGTGACACTGCTACATGGTGTTGTAACCATCAATTTCTTTGAAGGTGACCAGTGCTGGTGATTTGTCCTTCAACAAAAGACACAATTGTCCACATGTTTGTGTAGTTCTTTCTTGCACAGTTTTTCAAAGTTCTAATACTAATAATTATCTGGTGCGGATACTCTAGAAAAGTATCTCTTTATTTGTACAGTAACGTTTTGGGTTTTTTTTTTGCCCTGATATGCACCTGTCATAGTGTTATGACTTTTTTTTCTGTAAATATTACAACTTTGTTCTTGAAATATTGCAAATTCTTTCTTGTAATATCACATATTATGATTTTTTTTCTTGAAATATTGTGACTTTATTCACAAATTGTTAGAAATTAATTCTTGAAATTTTGTTATTTTTATTTTTTTTCAAAGAGTGGCCCTAAAATGGCATTGTAGCCACAGATATACACACTATGACAACTGGGAACTTCAAAACTGTGAACCTCCTGCTTCCCACATGACAACGTTCATGTAATCTCAGAAGTCTGAATTTGGAAATAAAATGAATATAAATATATCATTACATATTTACAGTGAATATATCACTGTAAACTGGTGCTAAACTTGAATTAAAGAGTTGTTTGGTTAGTGCTTAATTTATTTTTTAAGTGGAGTTCAATGTTAATAGTGCCGAATATTACAGGAAAGAGCAGTTTGATCACTTATGAAAGTATCACCCAGGATTTAGCAATTTTTAAATATAGACACCACATTTCAAACAAGAGACATACATCCATGTTTAGAATAAAGACATTGGTTTCCCTCCAATTCTAGATTAGCAGGGACTGAACTGGTTCCTAAATATCCTCACTTTCCAAATGCTTACTTTAGCAGATGTAATCCATGCCATGAAAGCACAGGACTGGTTTATGTTGGTGGACCTGCACCACAGACCTGGAATGTCTATTCTCATGTCCCCATTACAGGTCTGTGGTGCGGGTCCACCAAAATAAACAAGTCCTGTGCATCACTGTGTTTTTAAGCTTTGCCTTCCAAGGACAGACAGGGACTTTTTCAAGTTAGATTCACTGAAAGACGTATTTACAGATTCCCCAAATACCCCAGACACCGCTAGACAGCAGCAAATCCCCTTCTACACTAAAGGTGTATGTGGATGTTCCCTCATCAAATCACAGCACCTTGGATGGCATCTTTCTCGGGTCACATAAACTAATAGCAGCCTTTCTAAAAGGGTGTGGCACCTTGTTTTTCTAAGAGCTGGGCATGGGCTGTACCCCTTCTGTTAGAGTCCCAGAAGGCCCCTCCCTATGCAAGGTGCTGAGCTGAAGAGAGTGTCTCTGAAGGCTGACTTTACCAGTCACTCCAGCAAAAAGAGAGGGAGAACTGCATGCTTTGGCAAGCTTGCCCTTGTCTACATTGGTTGCTGATGACTCTGGCATGACCTTATGTAGTTAAAACTGGAATTTTGGCCCAAGGTTATTCCACCCAATTTGTAAGCCAATTGATTAATCATGCAGCATTCTATGTAGGTGAGCCAAAAGAGCATTCATTGTTGTGATTGCTGCATGTTCTACAGTACTATTTCAGATCAGACAGTGGCCAACTGTTCACAGAGGAAAGATTTGGGGGTCTCGCTTATCTAAGCAAAGACTGGCCCACTAAGTGGTGGATGCCCAGCTCCTACCATGACATGCCACTCTGCAAGGTGCATCTCCTCCTCATACTTTTTTTTTTTTTTTTTTTGAGGCATGCCTCAAAAGGAAGTCTGCATTGCTGCTACCTGGGCTTCACTCTGTGCTTTCTCCAGGTTCTACAATGTTAACATCACCCTTCACAGTGGACCGAATGCAGAAGTAATCTCCAAATATCTTTCTGATTATTTAGAAATTGTGCCTGGTTTCTTGTTGTAACATTTTTTGGCTTGGGTATCATCAGCAAGTACTGTACATTTTTTACAGAATGCAAAAGGAGTCCCGGGTACCAAAGAGGCACAACTGTAACATTGCATGAGTCAGTTGTAACACCACTCAAAAATGTACTTCAGGAAAGATTCAATTAAACCACCATCGATTCATTACGCCGTGTTGTTGTCATGGCTGTTTTACAGCAGCTTTTATTGCAAATACTATCCTATATGCCACTTTAAGGTCTTAGTAAAAGTGTTCATGTGTACAAAGAGGCATTTAGGTGATTCACATTGCCACTGGTGGTTACACAGGGTTCATACACTGGAAAAAGGGAATATGTGGTCAATCAAATTTAAGAGAAAATATTATGTAATATTTACATAAAATCATTAGGCTTCTCATCAAAATATGATTTCATTGCTTGTACTACATTTAATTTAAAAATATCTAATCTACTATTTTGAATTATATAGTGTGAGTGTGATCAATGAATGTAGTCTTAACATGATTGAATTACACTGACAGGAAGAAATAACCAGCAGTAAACTAACTTAACCACAGTGTGGTGGGTAGCATTACTGCCTTCCAATACTAGGGGTCTTGTATTCAAGCCTTGGCTTGGGTGAGTGTGTGTGTAGTTTGATATTATTCCAGCAGCCATGAAAATACATAATCGAATCATGTTGGCTGTATGAAAACAAATTGTGTTAATGCAACTCAATTCATTCATGGAACCACTGTACACATCTGAATCAAGTACATTCAATTAGCTTTTTTTTTTCAATGTAGAACCAATGTTACATACATTTTCAGTTGATATTTTTCCATTAGTGTTAGGGATATTTATTTTGAATCCCATTTAAGGTCAATGATGAATATAGCCAGAATGACACAGAGTACAGTAGTGTGCTTTACAATCATACTCCCGAGTGCATTTCCCCCCCTCAGGATGGTTTTCTACTATAAACACTATAAAATACAATATTCATAAGATATATTGCACAGTATCTAAAACAGTATATGAACTACATTTAATATCTTTTAAAAAATAAATTCTCATTTTGTGTTTTTATCAATGTTTATGAATGAATATATTGTTTATGTCTGACCAAAACACGATCTCTGACATTTTTTTTTTTTTTTAGCAAATTGCTACATATCCTGGGATATATATAAGACCCAATCCTGAGAGTGTATATAATCTACATAAATAATCTAATCTAAATAACCCCAACAGTGGAAAAGATAGTTGTTACAGTTTTGTATATGCACTGAAAAAAATATTGGAGTGATATTTACTCATAAAACATGTGGTAACAATTTCCACACAAAGAAAATCTTAGTCAATTAAGCATATTTTAAGTAAGGTTTACATGGCACTAAGGATTATTCTCCTAAAAATGTAAATAAACTTAACTAGCAATTTTCTTATAAGTACATTTTACTCAAATTTGAGTTAAATGAACTACATAAATCTCAAAACTGTAAAAAGTACACATCTACACATTATCATTACTACTTTTTAGTTTTGTAAGCACTTGCAAAATAATAGTACATTTAACCTAGTAAAGTAAGTAAAATATACACTTTGGGTTTATAAATTAGGTTATTAATTGAATTAATTTAGTACAGAACTTAAAGCATTTAAGTAATTCTATTAAATTAGTTTTTGTGTGTGTGTGTAAAAATCACAGATTTGGTTTTTTTCGTATTTACTGAACCACTGAATCTTTTTTTTTTTTTCAGTGATAGACATATGTAGAGTTACTGGAGCTTTTGATAATTTTGAAGTATTTTTTTAAAGCAGGCCTAAACCTAAAGTGTCAAAAGAGAAAACCAAAGTAAAGCATAACCTAAATGAGGCAATCTGACCTTGGGTAAAGTGAAAATAGGACAAATAATGCTTTTGGCATCCTAACATCCTGACTATTTTGTAAATAAGTACACACATTCTGTGGGTTTTATTTAATTTTTTATTATTATTTACCATTATTTTTCCTGGACCATGGAGCAATGGAAAAAGGTGGCCTGGTCTTATGAATCACGTTTTCTTTTAAATCATGTGGACGGCCAAATGTGTGTGTCACTTACCTGGGGAAGAGATGGCACCAGGATGCACTATGGGAAGGAGGCAAACTGGCGGATGAACTATGGGAAGAAGGCAATCTGGCAGAGGCAGTATCAATATTCTGGGGTCCTGGTATTCCTGTGGATGTTACTTTGTCCCATACCACCTACCTAAACGTTGTTGCGGACCAAGTGCTCCCCTTCATGGCAACAGTATTCCCTAATGGCAGTGGCCTCTTTCAGCAGGATAATGTGCCTGGCCACACTGCAAAAATTGTTCAGGAATGGTTTGAGGAACATGACAAAGAGTTCGAGGTGTTGACCTGGCCTCCAAATTCCCCAGATCTTGAGCATCTGTAGGATATGCTGGACAAACAAGTCTGATCCATGGAGGCTCTACCTCACAACTTACACTGCAAACATCTTGGTGCCAGATACCACAGCACACTTTCAGAGGTCTTGTGGAGTCCATGCTTTGACGGGTCATAGCTGTTTTGTTGGCACAAGGGGGACCTACACAATATTACTCAGGTGGTTTTAAAATCCTTTATAAACTCCATAAATTTTAAATTCCTTTGAATTAGGCCTAGGTCCTATGTTGGACCCCTTGACATAAATTGTAATAACCAAAATTCTATAATATCAATAATAAGATACAAGCCATGTACACAAGTGACAGAAACATACCATTGAAAATACACCTTGTATTAGTTTAATTTCATGGGTACAGGAGTACTGTTTTCAATGAGTCTACTGTACTAATCTGTGTTCTGTCTAATCTCGATCTATGAAGTGTACGTTTATAAGTGGGGAAGAGGCAGTGGAACTGGACAATTAATGATATTACCTCTCCTGTGTTTGTCTCACACATTGAGACAGAGACACATTGTCAAACACAGTAGAATTTCTTGTAGAAATCCATTTGAACATAATTATCCAAATGAACACTGCCATGTTTTTAGTCCTTTCCCTGGTTAGAAAGGATGTGATTAGCAATTTTACAATACACTTTTATTTAGCTAAGTAACTAGCTGTGTCTTTGGACCTTGACAGCAACCAGATCCATCATAATTGCACCAATGGCTTATAAAGTTATAATGTCTGATAAAATTATAACATCAAGCCATGATGTTATAAAAAAAAATTTGAAAGGAAGAAATTTCTTTACAAATGAGGCAATACTAACAGGGAGCTGTCAGTGTAATGTAAGAGATGTTTAGTTTATTCAACTAAGGTAAGTGTTCTTAACTCCAGTCCTCGTGATCCCCGCCCACACTGTTTTAAAGTTTTCCCCACTGCTAATGCACAGGATCATTCTGATCAGCTAATCATTTAGCTCTTAATGAGTTAGGCCACGTGTGTTGAGGGTAGTTAGAACTTCAAACTGTGCAGGTCTGGGGGTCTGGAACAGGAGTTAAGACCCTCTGAACTAAAGGAATTGTATTGTTTGGCTTTTAGACCAGACTATATCTTTCTGTTTTCTCATTGAAAATTGGTGTACATAGTCTATTCAAGTTCATTCATGTCATGAGCCACGCTTGGCCATGATACAGGTTCTCTCACAATACAGGAGAGAATTTTTTTCCTGTAAGGTTTGAAGGATAGTTGTGTGTCACTATATAGAATCTTCAAAGTTGTCTATATTAGAACAAATACAGTAAAATGTGGTGAACTGGCTAAGTCACTAACTGACCCTTTAAATGACAAAATCATCAGTATATCATTTAAACAAAATGATAATCTCTATAAAGGGATTGTTCTTCCCAATATATTTGTCCTCAAGGTAACCAAGGTATAAATGAGCATAATCAGGAGCTATATTGGCACCCATAGCTATACCCTTTGAATACTTGTTTTCAAAGAGAAAATAATTTTAGTCAAAACACATAACTAGGAAGAGATGTGACAAAAGGTCTCAAAACAAAATCAACAAAATTGGATAGTGGCTCTGTGAGACTATTATTACCAGCCACTACAGGTCATCCAGGAGGATTAATCAAATCCTTATGGACTTCAGGCAAAATATAGAAGACAGGCTTAGTGGAAATTGAGGATACAGCTATGGCTGCCACTATGGCCCCCAATTATGCTAATTTATACCTTGGTTACTTTGAACACAAATATATCTGGAAAAACAATCCCTTTTTAGAGAATATCATCTTGTTTGTTCTATATATGAACTGTCTAAGATCATCTATTAAATTTGCTCATAATGTGGGTACCATGGAGGTTAATTTGGATACCAGCATTTCAATTATTGATGGATGGAATGTGTCCTCCCTCTATAGAAAAGAGACAGCAAAAAACAGTCTCTTACATGCTAAGAGTGCTCATCCTACCTCTCTGAAGCGAGGTTTACCATATAATCAGCTCACCAGACCTTATCGTATTTGTTCTATTATAGACAACTTTGAAGCTAAAGCTCAGATTCTATATAGTGATTTCAGATCACGTGGATGCCCTATCAGTTGACTGTATACTGCACTTGATAAGAGTTCATTCTTTAACTATGCTAGAAAAGAATAATCAGATCTGTAAGGACAAAAATTTTGTTTTTAAATCTACATTTAGTCCTTTGAATCCAGAGATCAAAAAGATTATTTTCAATTAGTGGTATATTATTCAAAGTGACAGTGAACTGATGGGTATATTCACTGATCCCCCTCTGTGTGTTTATTCTAGGAATCCCAACCTCAGGGATAGACTGGTGCATGCTGATACCTCCATCATCTCCTCTGCAACCCTCATTGATGCCCAGGGCAATTGTATTTCCTGCTCTCTTTACATGAAATGTAAATCTTTTACACTTACGAAATTAAGCAACTGATTACGTGTAAAACTGAGAGTAAAAATGTTATGTATATAATAATGTGTCTTTGTTGTACATTGGCAAAACAAAACGTGTGTTACATACGAGAATTATTGAACATATGAGTGCGATTAGGAGACAAGATCATACAGCTCCTATTTTTTGACCTTTTGAATTAGCTAAACATTCTTTTTCAGATTTCAGGTTCCTGGGCATTGAGAAGGTTCTTCCTCATAGGAGAGACTGAAACAAAAAATTATTGCAAAGAGAGTTTTTTTGGATTTTTGAGCCTAACTCTTTAGCCCCTAATGGCTTGAATGAAGAGATTGATTTTTTTTCTTGTATTTTGTGTTTTTCTGACGTATCTACATTTTCTGGAACTGAGCTCTGCAACTGTAGGAGTTCCTCTTCATTAAGATCAGCTGGTCTCAATCATCAATTATGTGTCGATTAAAGGGATGAACCTTTGCTAGGTGAGCACTGAAGAAAGCTATGAGCTGAAACGTTTGCTCACTGGTCTGTTTAATTCACTGATCTTTGCACCTTTTTCACTATGGAAGTTTAAAGCAATAAATATATATTTTGATAAGACCTCAGTGGTCCGGTCTTGTTCAGAGATCTTGTACAGCCTCTGCCTTGGATAGGGAATCTTTTTTCCAGTACACTGATGAATTAGTATGGTGTTTGTCTGCCACCTAGAGGTAATTAAATGCCACAGAAGCTGGTAAATCACAAATAGTGACTAACCTATTTTTAACCGTACTGATGTGTGTGGGTCAGTTTCTTTTGACCCTTCTTACCAGCTACTCACCCATCAACAAATTAGAGATTAACTTATTTTATCGTATTTTATTGTCCATAATGATCTTATTTACCTTTCAATAGGACATTTACAAACAAAAAAAAAACATTTTAGAGCATTTTATGGGTTTTAATTGCTATTATGAATGTAGGAGCCATATATTGTATTTGACTCTTTGTAGCATGTGTGTACTTCACATAAATTTTATTTGTGAGCATGAACATTTCAAATCTTTATAAAGTGGCACTTGTTTATTACAGAATAGCATTAGTGAATGTATGGAATGAGTGATGGATCCACATGGAAGTGATGTATTCATTCTGCACATGAATGACAGTGTAATAAATAAATAAATAAATGTGTGTGTGTGTGTGTGTGTGTGTGTGTGTATATATATATATATATATATATATATATATATATATATATATATATATATATATATATATATATAGTTGTGCTGGTCTTACTGTCTTTCTTGTAAGGACAACCCTCACACCTCCTTTGCATGCCTTGCTGCAACATCCAGTGGAGCAGGCCCAGATTCCTCCATTTGAATGGTCCTCACAACAGTTGCTTCTTAAGGAATATTCTCCTCCTGTGAATCTTCCCACTGGTCCATCCTGGACCTATCTCAGTCCAAATCACAAAGGCATGCTGACACATCAATGATATTGATGATCTTGCAACTATACATTCCTTTTTGACTCAATACCACTGGACACTGCACTTTACGATGCCGTATTAGACACTTTCAATTTATAAGACACTTTTTTGCTGCTACATTGCTGTCAACATTGGTGCTACTTACTAGTCTACAGCCCATCATTGCAATAGGTTTCCCACACAACACTGTTCTGTTGCCACTGCACTGTGTATCTACTGTCCTGTGTATTCACTGTTCTTTGTATTTTGTTCTGTATACTTATTGTCTTGCACTCGTCTCATACTGTTGTGTTATATTCGCACCTTACACAGTCTTGTGTTCTGTACTACTATGTTGTTATGTGTTGCACCATGATCCTGTAGAAACGATATTTCATTCTGATGTATACCAGCTATATAGAGGAATGACAATAAAGGCCCACTTGATGACTTGATTTCCTGTTACTTTGTTGAGGTTGTCCTCCCTTATTGCAGTTGTAGTCCTGGACAATGGATGGCTTCCTCTCCTCCCAGCTGCTGACTGCTGCATCTTATGCAGTGTACTCATCACCACTACTGTGGTCAATTTTCTTTTGAGCAGTTCTCACATTCCATATTTTTTTCAGGGGCTCCACTAGCTGGCTTAGCCATGTATACCTGCATATTCCAGGCATAGCTAGATGATGCATCACATGCCACTTATATTTTCAGTCCATGTAGGCTGTGGCATGTAGAGTAGTAGAGTAGCGTAGAGAGTACTTTATTGATCCCCAAGGGGAAATCTGGTATGTATTGCCTGATGGAACAACGACCTCTGAACAGAGCCAGTCATTCATCAACAGTGACTTCAGGCCCAGGACTGTGGCCATGGCAAGAGCTCCACCCATTTGACTCACATGCGAATGTGTGTGTGTCAAACCTTACAAATCTTAATAAACTTTATCTGCACTCTGATTCCACACTCTGCTGCATTCTCAATTGCCTTTATGAACTACAAGGATTAATGTGACCCTGAACAGTATCTTTGTACCCAAACGGTGTAGATAAACATCAAATTAGTCATCTTCATTTTAACACATTCATATAATAAGTATTTTCAAAGGAAGTTATCAAGTTTCATGAAAAATAATGATAAAGAGTAATGGTATTTCAGAGACAATGAAAGGTTATTAACTGTAGACTGTAGGCTGTAGATTCAGTGCTCCCAGTTGTAGGCTACTGTTTTAATAAGGATGATAATAATAATATTAAAAAATGTATGTTGTTCCTAATACATGTTTTTATACATGTTCAACTTATTTAAGGATTCGAAACAGCTTGGTGTAATACGTTAGTTGCTGTTACTTAACAACCAGTGATCATAAAAAATAATTTTAAAAAATAATAATAAATATATACATATATATATATTTATATATAAAATTTATCAGATATAACAGCATTTCGTCCAATCGGTTTGCATGGTTTTAACTAATTTTTGGATAAAAATGGTAGAAGGACTTTACACTCTCTATTTTATTTTATCTCTCTATTGTACAGTTTATGCTCCTAAATCCATTCATTTTCCAGCAATTATTAAGTCTTTCCACAGTGGAAGCTTGGTAGCCTGCCCCAGGGAATAATGTCATTTTCCTACACCCTGATTGATCCAAAAGTTGTGATCTAGAATTTATGTCCCAGAGGATAGCTGTAATACATTAACATGGCAAAAAAAAAAAAAAAAAGAAAAAGAAAAAGAAAAAAAACAGTGCTGTGAGACAGAAGGTTTAATATTATTTCTAGAATAACCAACGTGCTATTAAAACTACCAGTTAATCCCTATAACTGAAATTGACACTATCACATATTACCCCACATTATCACAACCACATTGTGATAATGAGCCCATCAGATTGATTTTGGTGTTTTATCATTATTATTATTATTATCATTATTATTATTATTATTATTATCCATCCATTATCTGTACCACTTGTCCTATACAGGGTCGCAGGGAGCCTGGAGCTTATCCCAGGGGACTCGGGGCACAGGGCTGAGGGGACACCCTGGATGGGGTGCAACCTCATCACAGGGCACAATCACACACACACACACACACACACTCACTCACGGGGAGAACATCTAAACTCCACACACGCAGGGCAGAGGCAGGAACTGAACCCCCAACCCTAGAGAGATTATTATTATTATTATTATTATTATTATTATGGTAGTGGTGATGTGGCTGTGTGTGTGTGTGTGTGTGTGTGTGTGTGTGTGTGTGTGTGTGTGTGTGTGTGTGTGTGTTAACTGTTCTTAAAACTTTGAATGAAATAAAGCTCTTTTTTCGAAGCTGTGTAAATGGAGTAATGGAGAAATGTTTACAATGGAAAAAACATACAACCAGGCTAGGCACATTTTTTCCGTCAGTCCTTCAATCAAGGATTACGGCTCCACCCCTTTAGCACAGTTCTGACACGCTTGGCAGGCTGCGAGCCAATCAAAACGCTGGCCCGTGATGTGGGCGGCCCCGTGACGTCTCTGAATATGTAATGAGAAGTGGTAAGGCTGGGCTCATGCCACGCCTCTGCGTGAAGAATATCACAGTCAGACTGAGACAAGTTCCACTGCGATCTTTAGTACATTTTACAGCCGGACTACATGCGGAAATGGCGTACCACAACCAGTACAGACCTCCTCACTACAACAGCGCGCCGCCTGATCAGGCTTTTCTGTGGAATATCTTTCAGAGGTAAGTGAAAGCACAGCCTGAGATTCCGCATTGGGAAACGTAGCTGAACTGCTGCGGCGGCTGGCAGCTTGCTAAGTTGTTGTGAACTAGTTAGTTATGTTTACAGCGGAATAAACGACTAAATGCTTTAGAAAACTTTTAAGCTGTGTTGCGTGTCTCCTTAAATATAGCTATATATCTATCTAAATATATATACGCCCGTAAAATTTTGAAATTTTGTGTACAAAAGGAGAAGTTAGAGAGAGAAAGATTTTTACCCGTCATTTGATATAACTGTAGTCGTTTCCTGTTTAGGTGCCACATCTGGATTCACTCCATGCACAGCACTGATAGTTTTTACAGGCAGCCTGAGATACATGTCCATTTAAACTGCGCTTTATTTAAGTTATAAACGCAATTTTATTGACGCACATTTTTTTACTAGCTAGCCAGCTATTCTGTGAATTCCAGGAAGCAGGAACAGGGTGGCGCTTATACAGAACATATGATTTAACCTGTGAGGAAGAGGGTTCCCACTAGACCAGAAAAGTCCTCGGTTATCCTGTTGTAAATCCAGTTTCCAGGGAGTTGTGTCTTCCAGGGTGGCTTAGTGGTTAGCGCATTTGCCTCGCACCTATAAGGCTCGGGTTCGATTTTTTTTTTAAATAGGTTTTTCCTTTCCTTAAACAGTAGTTGCTGTTGTAGTTGTTGGTGCCCATGGCTTGTTGCTAGGAAATGTGTGACTCACTGGAGAATTTCTAACCACAGTGAGTTTTTGTTAATAGCAGAGCCAGATTGTAATCCACTGATCATAGGATGCATGTTGTCTCCTCTCAGAACATAAAAAGAAAACGTATAGCATCTTGCAACATATTTGCAACTATTATTCACCAAGCTGAATTGTTTTAGGTTAAGATTTTGTTTTGTTGAAGTGCTGGGAAATAGAAAAGCCAAAAAAGGTTCAACATGGGGCATGTAAAAGGCCTTTTCATCAAAGCAAAAAGGCTCTTGACTCTCTTTGTGCAGGAAAACCATTTCTATGTCAGTGCTGAAAATACCACAAATTAACATCTGTATAAGGGTCAGTAGAATACAATTAACTGATATCTAAAGACAGATGATGATGAATTAATAATTTAGAGTATGAGCATGCATATAACATGTCCAGATTAATCATTTGAGTGGGTAATTATACCAGAAAACTATTAGCTGTCCTATAAAATCTAAATTGTTGTGGTAATGGCACATTTTGCCAAATGAATGTTTACAAGTAAACCATTGATTTAAAAAGTTGATTTCTTCCATAGGGTGGACAAAGACAGGAGTGGATCAATCTCAGATACGGAGCTTCAGCAAGCTCTATCAAATGGTATGTAGGTTTCAATACTCATTATTCCTATTGATCTAACACAGCGTTAGTCAATCACAAAATGTCCACATGAAAATCTAAGAAGGTAGCTTCCCATTGCACAAGACAGTTTCAGAATCTGGGCAGTTACATGAAAAAGTCAGCCTTACCATGGAGAAATAAAGTTATTTATCACTTCATTCTCACTTCAGAATGTGACATCCATAATGCAAAAATGTCACATCTCTTTTAAACTGGAATGTTGCTTATATGTGAAACCCTCTCATTTTCCTCATTTGGTTACATTATAACCTTGCTGTAAAATATCTATAACAGTCCATAAATTCATATGATAAATCTTTTCACAAAGCTTTGTAAAATTATTAAGAATGAAAAAAAAAAAGATACTTTTTCCTGAGTAGTTTGTTGAAGCACCATTGAGAGCGATTACAGGCTTAAGTCTTCTTGGGGATGAAGCTACAAGCTTTCGCTGTACCATTATTTTCAGGCATCTCCAGAGATACTCAATCAGGTTCGAGTCCGGTGTCTGGCTGGGCCCTTGAAGGACATTTATAAACCTGCCCTGAAGCCACTCTTGCATTGTCTTGCCTGTGTTTTTGGTTATTGTCATACTGAAAGGTGAATCTTTGTCCCAGTCTGTAGTTCTGTGCACTCTCTGTACATTTATAAGTTCATCTGTCCCTCAATCTTGACAACCCTCCCAGTACCTGCTGCTGAAAAATAACACCACAGCATGATGTCGCTACCACTGTGCTCCACTGTATGGGATGGGATTGGCCAGGTGATGAGCGGTGCCTCATTTCATCCAGATGTAATGCTGGTCATTCTGACTGCTCTAACATAAAGCCTTGATTGGTGGATCACTGAGGAGATAGATATCCTGACTATAGCCCTCTTCCCCTGTTTCCTGAGTTTGGTTGGGCTCCAGCTTTAGAAAGACTCTTGGTTGTTGGAAATTCTTCCATTTCTTCCATTGAACATCCATTGAACGCCAAACAGTCTGAATACTTATGAAAGTAGTTACTTTAGGTAAATATTGATTGTAGTGCTTGGGATTTGCTCAGGTGTTATGCATTTGGTGCTTTATAGATAGTATTTTAATCATATATAATCATTGCATCATTTATCTGGGAGCCAATGTAGTGTGGATAAACTAGGGGTAATATTGTTGGATGTTTTGTCAGTGCATTTGGCATG
>CM040975.1:9337537-9352152 GCA_022985145.1 Pangasius djambal
CTTTTGGAAGAATGGTCAAAAATTCCTATAAACACACTCCTCAACCTTGTGGACAGCCTTCCCAGAAGAGTTGAAGCTGTAATAGCTGCAAAAGGTGAACCGACATCATATTGAACCCTATGGGTTAGGAATGGGATGGCACTTAAGTTCATATGTGAGTCAAGGCAGGTGACCGAATACTTTTGGTAATATAGTGTAAATTAGCCAGTATTCATGCCTGTTAAAATTGCAGGTTTTTGTGATGTAAAATATGACACCAAAAAATCCATATGACACCGTAAATCATGTCACATCTTTTTCCACTTTTAATGTGATATAGCAACCAAAAATCTCAAGTGAAATAGAAATAGAAATTCAAGCAAATAGAAAAGATTTAGGAAAATAAAACAGAAAAAGAACCTGGTTGTGTAAGTGTGCACACCCCTTAACTAACACTTTGTTAATGCGCCTCTTGCTTGTAATACAGTACTCAGTCTTTTTGGGTAAGAGTCTACCAACTTAGCACATCATGATTTGGCAATTTTATTCCACTCTTACTTGTGAAAAAACTCCAGATCTAACAAATTACAAGGGGATCTCCACTTTACCCCACAGCCCAGACATGTGAAGAATATGAGAGATTGCTGTCACATACAGGGAGTGATCAGTACTTGCCAGATATTCCTGCAGCTCCTTTAATGTTGGTGTACATCTCTTGGCAGCCTCCCTGATAAGTTTTCGTCTTGTCCTTTCGTCAAATTTGGAGGAACATCCTGTTTTCGATAATGTCATTGTGGTGCCCCATTATCTCCACTGGTTGATGATGGCCTGCACGGTGTTCCATGGTACATCTAATATTTTGGAAACTCTTTTGTACCCCTCTCCTGACTGATACCTTTGAACAATGAGATCCAGTATATGCTTTATAAGCTCTTTGCAGACCACGGCTTCAGCAGTCAGATGAAACCAAAAAGATGCCAAGAAAATTCTATAGAATCCTTCATTAATGACAGATGTATTATAATTACTTTTGAACGCGAGTTTGAATGTGATTGGTTAATACTGAGCACAGTCACATGCCCAATTATAAAGGGCATGTGACCCTAAAACATTTCTATTTGTTTTTCACTTGGATTTCGTCGATTGCTGTATCACATTAAAGATGGAAAAATATCTGATCATTTATCTTGTTTTCATTTTTGGCATCACAAAAACCAATTTTAACAGGGGTGTATAGACTTTTTATATCCACTGTACATGACGCACACTAACATGGGTAATGGATAATGACAAAAACATGTTTTAAAGAGGGTAATATTTAAATTTTACAGCTTCTGGGAAAATGGGAAAAGTTTTTGATGACTTATTCTGTACTCATCCAATCTGTATGCAATCAAATGCTCTCTAGAACACATATCTCCCACCCATTCCAAAAAAAGCTGTGTTTACCAACCTACATTAGCAGATGGTTGGGTCATTCATGTAGTTTTGGTCGTGCGGCTTCCCACACATTATTTCCATTCCAAACCATCCCTTATGTGATGATTTGAGTTTATTTGTACTCACTCCCCCTCCAAAACCTAACACTGTATGACTCCAAAAATATCACAGGCTCCACTTGTCTACATGCTATGATGCACAGTTGGTATACAGCTATTGTGTGTGTATGATATGGCAATCAAGTGAACATTTGGAGATATTGAGGCATGTTTGAGTGCTTTCACACCTGTTAGTCTGATTCCTGAGTCCGGGCACCATGGTGTTTTGGGACTGTATTCTAATGAGAAGAGAATATTGGTTACCAATGGAAACACAAGACACAAGAGCCACTTTCTCTTAACGGAGTGATTTTTGTCAATCTATCCAAATAGCCAGCAACAAAAACACATGACAGTCATTTTTTCTCACTATGTAGTAGCCATGATCTGCTGATCTGTCCCCATTCTTCAATTTAATGTAGTAGTGACTTTTTGAGAGCCTACGACCCTCATTATTTTTAGGAAAACATTTTTCCTTGACGTGGACTGGCCCTCTTCACACTTCATTTGCATCAGAAATAAGCCTGGGTTATCTACTAGTAGATCTGCATAATTCACCTGCTGGGTAGGAAGATCACTTGCAGTTTGCAGCTTCTCCTTATAAGCATCACCATCATCAGCAGAGGTGTTATTGTCATCAGTACTAGTTTTAGAAATCAGAGCACATGTGCTGGCATTATCAATACTCTCTTTGGCTTGTGGACGCTGTAAACTAAAACTAGCATGAACCTCCGTACGTTTGCTAGCGTCTTCCTCCATCACTACCTGTGGCTCACCGGAGCTTGCAAGCCTGACTCTCTTATGCTTGTTGCATCAATTTGAAATAATGACATTGCTTGCTTTTTTTTTTTTTTTTCTCTGATAGATGATAGGAAGATATAGGATGATAGCTGCTCCCCTCAGCTGTTAATCTGAATTGTGCCATATACGTGTGTGCTTACGTGGAGCGAGTGATCGCTTTTTCATTTAAAAATGGCTTCCAACAAGCTTTTAGAGTTGTGGAGATTATTGTGTTGGTGAATCAGGAGTGTTGTTTTATTGATGTATTGATGTATGTATTGAGAAACAACAGAAACAGCAGATAGTGGGATTGCTTGGCTTTCTGGTTGTTCAATTTCTAACCAGGGATTGTTCTGTTGGTTCGGGTGGGTCCATTTAGTGATATATTGTAGTGGGTTTGCTAGGTAATATATGTTTGAATATTGGGTGTTTCTACACCTCCTTGAGCTTTGCTTTTCCATAGCATGGCTATTGATGGATTTATGTGTTTATATTTATATATATATGGCTTCATTATTACTGTTATTATTGAATTTTCTTTATTATTTCTTCTTCTTTCATTCTTTTTTATTGAAAAAGGCATATGCAGTGCAAATAATCGCAGAGGCTTCTAAGGCTTTTAAGCACCTACCACGATCAAGTGTCAGAGGATTTTATTTATCTTTAAGCACCTGCTGTGCAAAGTGCCTCAGCCAGGCTTTTATTTAACTTCAAGCGTGTGCTGTATGACAAAGTTACTCTACTAGCTCAGCATTTTATTTATTCATTCCCACAGTGGCATTTATAGTTGCCTGTCAGAGGTTCAGAGGTTCATTTAAACATGTATAGCAGAACATTATATACCACTCTCTCACTTAACTTACTAATTCCTAAAAAAGAATGACTGAATGCTTTGGGACAAAATCTATACAGTACAAAAAACTAGTAGAAGTACAATAATAATTAAAAAAAAGTTCTCATAAAACTGGGACATGGGGCTCATGGGGAAAAGTTTGAATCTGTCTGACTTGAACATTGTGATCCTTTTATACTCATGAGCATACAATTAATTAATTAATTAATTAATTAATTAATTACCTCATTTTCTGGCTGTTGAGTTTCTTTAGCGTTGTGAGAGGTGTAGCATATCTTGAATTGGTAGTAGCTATTGTGGAAGTCAGCCAAGCCCTTTGACATGCTCCCTCCCTGACTGTCTTAAAAGGAAATAAATCGACATACAGAATCAATTCATGGCTCTCAAGTCATTTCATGGGCACTTTAACTAATTATTTCTATCACTGAATCTGGTTATAGGACTAAACCATCCCTTTGCAACAAATCAAGTCAGTGGTCCATGATATTCATGTGTCAATTCTGGTTTCAAAACTAGATGATAATAATCATGCCAAATGTCTTAAAATGGTTGCTGTGTTCTCTTCTGATCACCATTTCTGGTGGAACACATCACATCCTCACTCACCCAGTCACTCATTCACCCATTCATCCATTCATTCACACACACACACACACTGAATCACTCAACCACCAAATCACTGCCACCCACTCACTCACTCTCACACTGACCTAATGAGATATTCACCCATCTGCTAACTCAACCATCCACTCACACACTCACTTATTCACCCACCCTCTCTCACCCATACACACACACGTGCACGCACACACCTCTAATCATTCACCCAATCACTTCCTTACCCACTTAAGCAAATGAACCACCTCTTCAAATTAGACACTTGAAATTAGCCCTCCAATACACAATTAAGATAAAGACAAATCTACACAGCTTAGCTTATAAACCAACCTTCTACCCACAAGAAGCTCTGTTTCCTGCCCTGGGACGTATTGAAAATGCAAAAGAAACTTCATAGTGTTTACTGATCCTACCTTCAAGCACTGGAATCTTTGAAGACTGATCATCCAATAATCGTTGGCATTTTAATTCAAGCAAATCAGTTACGAAGACACAATTAAAGCATAGTTTTCTGCTGGATTCCGGGACACAGTGGCGTTTTTGGTAATGAAAAAGTAGACATGGCTGCAAAAAAGCCCTCACAGAAATAATCAGAGTGCAAAATTCCACCTTCCGACCATAAGCCCTCAGTCAACCATTATATGTCAGACAAATGGCAAGCGGAATGGGAAGAATGTCAAAATAACACATTATTTGAAATAAACCCTGTAGTCAGATAAATATACATCTACATTTTTAAATCTACACATAATCAAGTGAGTGTACACAAGGTCTCGTGCAGGCCACACCAGACTGACCCATGGATATTTACTGAAGGGCGAAGAACCACCAAAATGTCAATATTGTAACACTCCCTTAACTGCAAAACAGTTTTTCTGGTATGCCCTATTTTTAATGGCATGAGACAATGCCTTTTATCAGGACGAACTTTGAAAGAATTGTTTTGTAAGATGGACCCAGGAAAACTTTACAATTTTTATCTCAAGTAAATTTAAAGAATCTTTTATTGATTTATGTTGCACAGAAATGTTTGAGTTTTTATAAGCTGAATTTTATTGAATATTTGATTTAATATCTGTATTTGCCATGAACAAGCCATTGAAGCTGGTATGGCAATAAACTTAAATACAACCAAATTAAGTCCTTACCCACTTCCTTTCCTACTCAGTCACTCACTCACCCACAATCAAACCCATCCACCGAAACATTTATGCCTCCTAATCAATTCCTTACCTTACTGACTCATACTCCCACCCTCCCATTCACTCTCTCTCTCTCTCACACACTCACACACACACACACACACACAATCACGCACACAATTACTTTTCTACTATTATTGTACTGTTATATTCTCATACCCACTCACTCGACTACATGCCCTTTCACTCACTCACCTGCCTGTTCACTCATTCGTTCACACTCAAGGAGAAAAGTGAAACTGAGCATACTATAAGTACTCTCTCATCCCTCTAATTCTCTTTTATGTTTTCTCAGCTATGTTTGACAGAGAGAACAAAGGTGGAGTGAATTTTAATGAGTTTGCTGGTGTATGGAAGTATATCACAGACTGGCAGAACATCTTCCGCACTTACGATCGTGACAACTCAGGGTTCATTGACAAGAATGAGTTGAAACAGGCTCTCACTGGCTTTGGTAAGCAAAATAATGCTGACTGATTTATCAGAAAGGGTAGCGGGCCAGAGGAATAGATGAATGACATGCTATGGGATGTTGCTCAGTTTATTTGGAATAAAAAAGTAGTTTTACTCTCATTGGTTCCTGACTTTTCAGACACCCTGCATATTGTAATGAATGCAAAAGTTTAACAAATAAATAGAAAAAGAATAGTGTAAATAATTAAAAATGTGGCACAAACTGTTGATTTTTTTTAAATCAGAGTTTGGAAAATAGGCTCTATTTTTATTAATTTAGCTAGAAAAATGCCAAATGCCATTTGAATGAAATACATGTGTATACAGCAAAAAGGTAATTTAAAGAAAAATACTGTGAATTCTCATTTTATTCCTAATTTATTTTGAATGTTTGCAATGACTTTCTTATAAAATATAATTTCTTGTATTTTATTTTCTTAAAGCTTCATAATATAGAGTTCTCAAACGTTTTCTTTAGGCTGTGTCGGCAGCAGAGGTTATTTAATTCAATTAGTGTGTTATTAACTCTTGAAAATTTGTTGCTTAAATACCTCTGGTAAACGTGTTTGTGATGGATTTAGTACCTGCCACTGTTGTTTGAGCTTCACGTTCCTCTCCTTGTCCAGGGTATCGTCTATCAGATCAGTTCTATAACACGCTGATAGAGAAGTTTGACCGGCAGAGGAAAGGACAGGTAGCTTTCGATGACTTCATCCAGTGCTGCATTGTACTACAGGTAAAACTCACACAGCAACAAATTACACAGCAGCAGCAGCAAAAAAAAAAGAAAAAAGTTTGCTTATTTAGCTTATTTATCACTTGAAGGAGCACGTAAGTCAAAAATTTATTTTTTTGCCTTTTCCCTCTACCCCAAATATATTCAATCAGAGGTTAACTGACGTCTTCAGGCGATATGACACAGACCAGGACGGCTGGATCCAGGTTTCCTACGAGCAGTATCTCTCAATGGTCTTCAACATCGTATAGCACAACACAACCACAAGCACCAGTGCCAAACAACAAATCTCTCTTTCTACTGGTCTTCCACCAGTGACACCATACACACCTCACTGAAGTTTTATGGGACAGGAGATTTGGGCTTCAGTTAATGGATCTTTTTTTTTTTCTGTCTGTCTGCCTGTCTGTTTTCATCTTTCTTTACGTTGTACATCTAAAAAGACAGTAATATTAAGCCCCCTTTTCATATTAAAGAACTCTGCATTGTGAACTGCATTGTGTCACCAACCTGTGTTGTAAATGTCATGGTAACATTCAGATGCATGCCTTCTGATAAATGTCATTATTGTCAAAGCATGAACTAACTTGTTCTGAGTTTTCTGTTGAAGCCATGTTTACAGTGAAAATTTTTAAATGTGCATTTGAACATGCAGAAGAATTTTATTTGAGAGAGCAGGAACAAGTAATTTTGTATGGTCGTGTGCATGAAGCTTTGCAACTGCAAAAATGCAAAATGTTTTATTAAAAAAGAAACATTCAAAAAGGTTTTTTTAATTAGTTTTTTTTTCTCTCTGGGCTCAACTTCCTTTTAGAATTTATAAAAGAACATGTGAGACATTCCTGCTACACATACTCATATGATTAGCTGCATTTCACCAAAGAAAAAAAAAAATCAATTATGTGTATTGATTGACCAATCACAGGAGATATGTATGTGAAATTTTGTCTCTTTGCTAAATAAATATTTGTAATCGCTAATATTTCTTTAAGCCTAATTCTTTATAATTCCTTTGAAATTTTGCCAGTTCTTGTAGCACTTACATCATTAAAAAAAAATACATAAAGTGCATATATGGCCAGTAATGTATTCAACTTTTTTTTTTCTTTTTAACAGTTTTGTCAGGTTAAGTGGTCTGACCTGATTGATCGTTTGAGCAGAATACATTTATCAGTTTTCCTGAAATATTTATTTGGCTTATGTAAAATAGAAAAAAGTGAAATTTGTCTTTTGGATAGAATTTTTTTTTTTTTGTTATTTAATTTTTTTATTTTATTTAATGCATTGACATGTGTAGCAAATCCAGAAGCACTGAAAGAAGGAAAATAATTTATTTTATTCAGTTTTAGCTGAAGAAAAAATTTGTTTCAATTTTTTTTTAAACACAGTACTTTTTTTTTTTTTTTAAAGCATGATATTCTGCTTTTTTGTGTGATATTGAGTAATAAATTAGCCGTACCCCCAAAGTTAATTAGTAACTGTGTTACACTTTCATTTATTTTGCTGTTATTGCTACTACTATCAATACTGCTGCTGCTATTAATACTGTTAATAATAATAATATTAATTATTATGACATGCTTACAATTCTGCTCATCTTGGCAATTTTATCATTATACTTGTCTGATCTGAAGTATGTATTAAACATTGTGGCTTTACTCTCTGCAGACAGGCAAACTTTAGTCTGGTAATGCTAATTTATTTTAGAACTGTTTGTTAATTTGACTTTGACACTTAAAGATGGATACACGTTTCCTGCAAGTAGTATCTCTCCCTGGTCTTCAACATCTATTTGTATTTATTTTATTTTTTTTTTTAGAACTTGTGCTTAATCAATTTTTACCAGCCATTAAATTTATTCTTGTAATAACAACATTAGATGTCAACCACAGCACCACTTTACTAAGTTGCCATTATTAAAAAAGGTCATTCATACCGAGGTATACCAGTGCGGATGTTCCAAAAACCCAGACACTGAATCAAGACAACAATGCACAAGATGGAAATGATGGGAAAAGAAGAAAGTTTTGTTTAAGTTAAAAGTTATTAAGCTGCCATATCATTACATTTCTATAAATATCAAAGTTATATAAATGATTTTCCTAGATTAGACTGATTCATAAAAAGCAGTAAAATCTAACTGTTGTGTGGCTATAGAAATATGTAATTCAGCAAATTTACTGGGCAGCAGGTGTTATCCATTATTTTAACTGGTATTTGAAACAGTCATGATCTGCTCAGGTTACATGGTGTGTTACAGATATATTGTATATTACATTGTCCTCGAATAAATAGCCTTCTGGCTGTAGCCTGGATATCCCTGTCATGGATTAAAAATGAGTGGAAGTTGTAAACAATAAAAACAGAATGATCCATGGGCTAACATGACTTATAAACATGTCAGTGAAGAAAAAATTGACAAACATCACTAAATGTCAGGTTAGGAACTAAAAATACCATCGAGAAAATTTTATGAAAACCAGTCGTTTTTGTCAGGCAGCAGATACGGACGCAAAGGCTGGTCTGTCGCCCGGAGGCTGGTCTGTCTCCACATGGCCATCCATCACCTGATGGAAGATTTACCGTTCACATACTATTGATTAGATATTATTAAACATTCTTTTGGCATAGAAGTGAGTAAAAAAAAATTCCACCTCTGCCTTTCAGGCTTTACCCTGACCATTCAGCTCGTGATCTTTGATAAAAGCTGTCCTTTTATGGAACTTTTATGGAGTTTCACTTAATGCAAAAGAAACTGAAACCAGTGGAAAATTTTAGTTCGGTGCACTAAACTTTATTATAAGATTGATAAATGTTGCCTTTTCGTGGTAGTGTGTTTGTGAGTGTATTTTATGTCTAAATCTGAGGACTGTTACATATTTCTAAGGGCCAATTTCTGTCTCCAAATGTTCCTTCATCCAGAGAACACTTCTCTGTGACACACCTTTAAATCTGCCCTGGCACACTCCAAATCAAATCACCTGTTACACACTCATAAAAAAAGTACATACACTATATGGCCAAAAGTATGTGGACACCTGACCATCACACCCATATGTGGGCCTTCCCCCAAACTGATGCCACAATTGTCTAGAATGTCTTTGTATGCTGTAGCTTTAAAATTTCCCTTGACTAGAATTAAGGGGCCCAAGCCTGTTCCAGTATGACAATGCCCTTTTGCACAAACCATGTAGACATGGTGTGCCAAGGTTGGTGTGGAAGAACTTGAGTGATCTGCACAGAGCCCTGAGCTCAACCCCAACAACACTTTTGAATTTGAGTGCTGGCTGTGCACCAGACCTTCTGGTCCGACATCAGTGTCAGACTTCACTAATGCTCTTGTGGCTGAATGAGCACAAATCTCCACAGCCACGCTCCAAATTCTAGTGGAAAGCCTTTCCAAAAGAATGCTGTTATAGCAGCATAGGGGAGACCAACTTTGGAATGGGATGGAATGGAACAAGCACAGTTTAGTATGATGGTCAGGTGTCTACATACTTTTGGTCATATAGTGTCGTATTTAATTATTTCATCCAAGATAATGGATTTTTACATTATCCAAACTACTTACATTATTGAAATTTTCCTCACACAGGGCCTTACTATATAAGGCCTCCCTGAGCTATAATTAATCTGTTAATCTGTCACATTCTTGTGTGCCTGTCTTTCCTCATTATGTCAGAGCATTGGCACCTGTGGCTTTCCTCCCCTGTGCACAACCTGTGCATTACTTCAAGGAGAACAGAATGCCTTGCTAGTTCAGTACAAAACACCATTACAATGCATTCTTGTTAGATGGGGCACGGGGGGGTGGGGGTTGGAGGGACTGGGGAGATGGGTGGTTTGGGTTCTACTCGAGTAGGTCCTTGTGGCTCAAATCACATGGCCAAGCATGGCTGAAAGGAAAATATTAGATAATATTAGGTAAATATTGCCTATGCAATAGTAATGCAGCGATTAGGTCTGCATTTTTTAAATGTTGTAATTAGGTTTATGCTTTATGTACAGCACTTTGAAATTGAAATTGATCTCCTGGTCAAGAATAGAGGAGAAACAGGGACTGCGAGAACCCCAGTCCTACAGATCCACGCCTCTGAATCTATGCAACTTGGCCAGGTCATACTAACCACTGTGGAATGCCAAATGCATCAGAAGGAGAAATTGTGCTATTACTGTGGCAGCCCCCAGCATCAAGTAGCAAACTGCTGCTCTAGAATTCCAGTCAAGTGTAGCCCACCTAAAATGCACAGGGTTACAAGTGTTGTTTTTGTAGCATTTTCCATTCCCCTACAGTAGATAGCACTGTGCCGTGTATGTGGCTGCGCCACCTTTAGGTTTAAGCTAGAGAAGATCAGCATTTTTTTCCCCCTTACATTAGAGAATGGTGAGAGCTGCCAAGAAATTAAAGCCCAAAGAAATGAATATTTCATACTGAAGAGTGCATTTTGATCGATATTATTAGTTGTGATATCAAGAAGTTGGTTTGGTGAATTGCTGTTGAAGCGTTTTTTTTTTTTCTTTTTTTTGAAACTTGGAATCTCCGGTGAGTGTAACATTGGTGCAAAAAGTTTGCTAGCGAACTATTTTAGTCATGTCTTGTCTCCATTTTGATTCATAAGGTGAAGATAAGCTATTTTAATGGGCTAACTGTGTTTAATATTGTTTTGCTATTTGTGTTGCATTATCAAAACCAGTCGGAGATGATTGCAATGTAATTGTATTGCGTCGATCCCCGTAGTAGTATAGGAGACCATTTTTCCTTACTGAACAAGTGCGCTCTCGTTAACCGAACAAAATGGTGTCACGTAAGGTTCAAGTACGTTACGCATAATATTTACAGCTACGAGGTTACTCTAACGGGCTAATGTTCAGGCTTAGAGCCATTGTAAAGACTTGATGCATTTTGACGTGATGTATACGTGGGTTAAGATGCTAATAAGCTGAATAACTTCACAAAGTTAAACAATTGTCTTAAAGTAGTACTTTACACTGTGCATTTATATTATTAATGCCTTGAATTTGATTCTGTGGTGCAAAATGGCTGACATCCATGATTTAGATTCAGTGATAATATTTCAGCAAAGTGATTATACTTAAAGTGGTAAGTGATCACAAAACCCTGTACAGCACTAATTGGATATTTTTGCTCTGCTGTGTGCAGACTGGTTTTTTTTTTGTACAGATTGTTTTTTCTGTTGTGCATTTTCTGCTACTGTTGAGAGAGAGAGAGAGAGAGAGAGAGAGAGAGAGAGAGAGAGTTGAACGGCGAGCCATTGATTCTGTTCAGGAGTGTGAAACCAGTGCCCATCAACCTGCCCAGCCAGTGGACTGGACACATTTCAGACACATTTCCTTGGGATACAGATAAGATTTATTTTTTCTATGAGATCTCCAACGTCACTTACATACTGCCCGGGTAGTGATTAAGGCCTTTTTCTCTTTTTATTTAAAGTACGTACAAGGAACATTCTTTCTTTTTTTTTTATTGGAACATACGCTATATACACTGAAGAGTTGAACTGAACTGAACATTAAGGTTTCTGACTTGACCTATTTTTCCATACTGAGTGACTATAAGGGAAATTGTTATTTCAAAATACTGTTTTATATTTGTGATTCATAATATCTTGTGTGGTGTTTAATAAACAGTTACTTTCTTTTTTTTTCCAATTTAAGTGGTCGTAGCAAACTCACTTCTAGAGCCGAACCTAGCTTTGATTTAGAGTATAGATGCTAATTACTTATGTTACCTTAGCAATCATATAATATACTAAGTTTGAAAGGTTACACAAGGTTCTACAGCCGAATCATGAGCGAGCATCCTCCACATCTTGCTTCCACACAGTGAGTCCCTCCAAGTCCCTCTCTCACCCAAATTTTGTACTACTGGTTTAGATAGCACACTTAGGGAATGTCTGTTCCATTTCAGCTCCGACTGACTCTGCCAAAGCTGGAACTTCATCAACAGCGCCCTCATCAAGAAGTTCCAGCTACCCCTTCAGCCACTGCAGCACTACCTAGTTCCCCATTGTGCTCAGGTTCATATGGATGCAAACCCACATCCCTCAAATTTCCTGTAAGGAGAGAGAAATCACACGCTGATCTGCGCATTATCATTCCCAGTGTCTCCAAGTCCTGTTGATCTGTGTAGCCTCAACAACCATAGAAAGCCCAGAAACCCAAGTCCCAAGTAGTAATTCCCCCCAGATGTCATGAATTCCAAGAAGACTTCAGCAAAGTCAAAGCCAGTGGGCTACCGCCACACCACCCATACGACTGCCACTGAGCTCCTGGCGGGAGCCACATCGCCTTGTAACTGCATTTACCCCTTGTCTGCCAAAGAGACCCAAGCCATGGATAAGTACATCGAGGAGGCCTTGAAACGGGGGTCCATTCGCCCCTTGGCATCACCAGCATCTGCAGGCTTCTTTTTTGTGGAGAAGAAATGGGGCGGCCTACAGCCTTGTATAGATTATTGAGGTATAAACCAAGTCACTGTTAAGTATCATTATCCCCTATCACTGGTCCCTGTGGCTTTAGAACAACTGCGGGAGGCCAAAATCTTCACAAAACTGGATCACCTTTGCTCCCATGGAACACTAATCCCACTGACTCACCCGCAGTGGACGACTGATTCAGGAGAAGTGAGCGAGTATGGGAAGAGGCCCACCAGCCCACATTTCTGTCTAACTACAACTCCCATAACACCATGCGGCCTACAAACATGGCTGCCATGGACTCCAACTCCCATCACACGTGTTCAAGTTCACCTGTCTACTGATCACAATCACCTGGACTCAAGTGCACAGCCATATCAAGCATTATCAAGCCTTATATTTTATCATAATCATTCTGGATTTGATTTGTTTCTCATTTCCTCATTTTCGCTCTTTGCCTAGCCCAGTTAATATTGTTTGTACATTGCCTGACCTTACCATGTTCTCTGACCTTGTTTTTGCATTACCTTTGGATTTGTTTGCAAGCTTTCATAATAAAGCTTTTGTGTACCTGCATCTGCGGCTATATTTGCCACCTGACAGTTTCCAAGTTGAACTGTAATGTTTAGTGATTTCATGCAGAGCAATGTTAACCAGGCTGATGAGCTCCATTTCTCTTTAAAACTTTCTGCCATTGGCATTACTGTCCTGATGTGCATCTCAAACCAAAAACCCTCACCGTACATTAAAAAATATTTACTCATATAGAAAATCCATTAGCGTTAATATAACCGTTAGCGTTAATATTCAATAACAGTCTAAAATAGTATGTAAGTATGTGATTTGAGACATGGCATTAGTTTGTTTATTCAGTTGGGGACACAGTGTTATATGGTGCTATACTGCCTTCACTATTTACATTAGTATTGTTCTGTGAAAACCAAGATGTTTAGCCATTGTTTCTCATAGCACTAGATCCTTCTTCCGAAGAAAACATTGCTGTATGGGAAGAGTGGTAGTGAAATCAGTGCCACTAATGAAAAAATGCAAAAATCACTCCACCAAAGAGAAGGGAGTCAAGAGTGTCCTTCTTGAGAAAAGACACACCTCAACTGAAACACTGGTAAACCTCAAATTCAATTCAATTCAGTTTTATTTGTATAGCGCTTTTAACAATGGACATTGTCACAAAGCACCTTTACAGAAATAAATGGATTAACAGAAAATATATTATAAATATTTGAATTTATCACTGTGAATTTATCCCTAATGAGCAAGCCGGTGGCGACGGTGGCAAGGAAAAACTCGTTGAGATGATGAGGAAGAAACCTTGAGAGGAACCAGGCTCAAAAGGGAACCCATCCTCATCTGGGTGCAACAGATAGTGCAATTAAATAAATAAATCCCTTCTATTATTGTGCGCTATAAGGACAAGTAGTGCAACTATGCAACCAATAAATTCAGCACAGTTTCCGCAAGAAGTCCTTTTGGTTAAAATCTATCCACTGTCCACTGATGGAGTCCTGAGTACGAAGCTGCTTGTGGCAACCGCAGCCCCAAAGCCACTACAGCAATCGCAGTCCCAAGCCATTACAGTACAGCTCCCCATATGTGATCCCCAAACCATCTCCACAGCCCCCAGGTAGCACCATCCCAGCAAACCAAACGGTTCTTCAGGCCGTCCATATGGGCCCCAGCAGCAGCGAGCGAACTCGACCGATGAGAACTCCAACCAGAAGTAGGGCATCAGGATGGGTCAAGCAGCGAGGAGGAGCAGAAGGGGCATCAGGATGGGTCAGACAGCGAGGAGGAGCAGAAGGGGCAACTCAGAAGTAGCATGTGTAGCTCGACCGAGAGTGAGGGAGAGAAAGAGATGGAGAGAGAGGAAGAGAATGTTAGATAAGCTTTGTCCACTAATGGTTAAGCAAAATATACTTTGCATGCAGAGTGCAAGCAGGGACTCCGGCAAGACTAGCTATGACAGCATAACTAAAAGGGAGAGCCAGAAGCTAACACAGA
>CM040975.1:9352252-9372364 GCA_022985145.1 Pangasius djambal
TGTCACAAAGCAGCTTTACAGAAATAAATGGATTCACAAAAAATATATTGTAAATATTTGAATTTATCACTGTGAATTTATCCCTAATGAGCAAGCCAGTGGCGACGGTGGCAAGGAAAAACTCCCTGAGATGATATGAGGAAGAAACCTTGAGAGGAACCAGGCTCAAAAGGGAACCCATCCTCATCTGGGTGCAATGGATAGTGCGATTATAAATAAATCCCTTCTATTATTGTGCGCTATAAGGACAAGTAGTGCAATTGTGCAACCAATAAATTCATCACAGTTTCTGCAAGAAGTCCGGTTGGTTAAAATCTATCCACTGTCCACTGATGGAGTCCTGAGTACGAAGCTGCTCGTGGCAACCGCAGCCCCAAAGCCACTACAGCAATCGCAGTCCCAAGCCATTACAGTACAGCTCCCCATATGTGATCCCCAAACCATCTCCACAGCCCCCAGGTAGCACCATCCCAGCAAACCAAACGGTTCTTCAGGCCGTCCATATGGGCCCCAGCAGCAGCGAGCGAACTCGACCGATGAGAACTCCAACCAGAAGTAGGGCATCAGGATGGGTCAAGCAGCGAGGAGGAGCATTTGTATTGTGTTAAATGGTAATACATTATGTCGAATGTTATACTTTTGTCTAGTACTTCAATGTCATTAGTTACTGTAGCACCCACATTTCCCCTTGGGGATCAATAAAGTACATCCATCCATCCATCTATCTATCTATCTATCTATCTATCTATCTAAAATTCAAAGGAGCAAAATTGGCCATGCTCTCTGTGGGTGCAAGGGATGGCATATTCTCTGTCAATCACAGTGACACTAGCCACTCATAGGGGTCTGTGGCATCATGTATGGGGAAAAGGGTAAATAGTGCTTTCCTCCAAGTGTGTGACACAGCATGAGCATAGTGCAAAACGATTAAATTTAATTGAGAAGCTGTTACAACACAAGTAGCAGACTACATTGAAGAACTGGAAAACTCATCCAATATAACACTCACCATATCCAAACGAATCAAACATCATGACAAATGGCAAAATTGTTTGTGAGTAAGGTTTGAAGACCTCTTTTGAAAACCAAAGTTTGAAGTTTGAACCAACAGAAATTGTAATGTCTGGTGAAATCCAAAACTCAACAGACAAAGGTATTTCCAAACCAAGATGGCAGCAAAACTCCTAATTCCAAATCCACCACAAGAGGGAGCAGACTCCCCACAAAAAAATCTGTTTCATGGAACAGGCCATGCAATGGAGAGTTGTTAAACATTTAAGCACAAGTCTAATAATGATAAAGTGGAAATCATGAAATGGACTATGTTTTAGTTACTTGGAAAAAGTACACAGGGCATGATGTCAAATCTGTCCACCCAACCATTCTCCATACACAAACAATACAAATTATTCACCACCTGTTAAGATGGAATCTAGGAAAGTAGCATTCAAAATGGAAATACTTTTGAAAACGATGGAACAGGAAAAGGTTTGTGAGCTTGTCAATGCTGGCATCAGACTACTTAATGGTGTGAATGCTCTAATAGCTCTGGACCCTTGGAAAATAATCACCACTGAATAGTGGTGAATGAGTGTGAAAGTACACTGTGAAAAATCTCCTTGGGTGGGTCATCGCTAGTCCTATTGATCCTGGTGTGGGTAGGCTAGAATGCTCTTTCAGTGCAAGGCAATTATTCAACTGATAGATATTACAGGTATTCATCTATAACTACCTTGGTAGAAATGCTAATCGAGCACTAATGTTTTGTGGAACAACATTATGATGAAAATGTCTGTGGAAGATTAGGATCTTATAAATATAATCTCAAACTTGGCTGTTCTAAAATATGGACATTATTACTTGAAGGTACTTAATTGTTGCTTAAAGATAACTAATATGTAGCCTGTGAGGAGCACAGCACCTGTTAAACATTTAAAAGTAATCAAGGTTTTTTTCAGAGTGTATAAGGATTTCATGAATGATGTACTTGCAAAAGAAATATGCTGAGGTTGTGTCATAGGACTAGTTGGATCAGGACAGTGGAAAGATGTATTGTATCTCACACCATGGACTCCACCAGCCTCAGAAAAAGACCTGATGTGGTTTTTGATTATGTCTCATCTTTTGGTGGAATTTCTGTCAATAAGGACTCTTGCAATGTCTTTATTTTACAAATGCACTGAGAGGTGTACTGCTTTGATTTCATCAAGGTCCTACTGCCTTGTCTTCTCCTGGTATGAGTATCAGGAGAAGACAAACTTTTTGCACTTTTTCTGTTTGCCCAATGGATATATCCCTAAAGACCTTTTGGAACACAGGATGATTGTTCACATCTTTTGAGCTACATCATTCCACAAGTTCCAGACGTATGAGCCAAAGGTGGTTTGTGACAATAAATGGATATATACTCATAATAATCATTCAGTGTTTGCTGTAATTCCTGAGGAAGACAAGGCTAAAGGTGTATAGACATTGGATATCGATAGTGAGGTGGAGATGTTTGGCAAAAGCAAACACAAAGTATTGCCACAAACACACCATACCAACTGTCAAGCATGGGCGAGGGGCGATAAGATGGCTTGTTTTGCAGCCACTGGACCTAGGAAACTTGCAGACAATGAGATAATGATGAACCTCCAGCTCTTGAGACAATGTGAGGGCATCTGTCCAGCAGCTTAAGCTGGGCCAAAATTGGGTCATGCAAACAGGACAATGATCCCAAGGACACCAGCAAATCAACATCTGAACGGCTAAAGAAACAAAAATCAAGGTGCTGGAATGGCCAACCCTATTGAGGTCCCATGGCGGGATCTTAAGAGAGCTGTGCATAAATGAATGCCCTCAAATATCAGTGAACTGAAGCAATGTTGTAAAGAAGAGTGGGCCAAAATTTCTCCAAAACGATGTGAGAGACTGATAAAGTCCTACAGAAAATTATTACTTCAAGTTATTGTGGCTAAAGCTGGTTCTACCCGCTACTGAATTGTAAGGTGTACTTATTTTTTCCCACCTGGTTTCAGAGTATTGGTTTATTTTGGGGAAAAAATTATTACATATTGAAATCTGTTGTGTTTTTGTGAGGTTATTTATTTGTTTATAGAAGTTGGTGAGGACCAGACAATTGTTATTTGGGCCCTGATAAATAAAAACATAGATTTGAAGGAGGGTGTACTTTCTTTTTTCCATGACTGTAGTGTTATATTCACCTTTTTGACCTGCCATGCAGTAAATCTGGAAATGGTGCACCCAACACAGACTCCTGCATCAGTACCATTAGAGGTTTTAGGTTGAAGGCGACAAGCCAAAGAAATCAGGTCTGACAATGGAAATAACTTTGTGAGTTCAAATCGTGAACTGAAGCAAGCAGTGAAAGATATAGATCAAAACAAAATACAAGATTCTCTCATACAAGATAGAATGGACTTTTTCCCCCCTCGTGTATCTCATCACGATGGTATTTGGGATTGCTTAGTTCGGAAAAAGGAAGTAAATTATGTTTATTTTGTATAAATATTCAAATTGTATTCATTTTTAACTAAGTTCATGTGAGGAGGCATTTTCTGGAAATGGTATGATAAGATGGCCAGAAAATGGCATGGGGTTAATTAAATGTGGGAAAATAACTTTGACAACTTCCTCACCTGTCTTCACTTTGATGATCTAATGGATACTGTCTAACTAAACACCTTTCATGGATGGCAAAACCAGAAGAAAAAAAACAAGAACAGGCTTTGACAGTGTCCCTGATACTTTCAGCCAATATGATTTTAGGCCTAGAGTGGTTCCCAGGGTCATGTCAGGGTGGTCAACTAATAGGTGGACGAGTCCAAATGAAGAGAATTCATTCATTCATTCATTCATTCATTCATTCATTCATTCGTTTGTTCATTCATTTGTTGATTTATTCGTTGATTTATTCGTTGATTCATTCACAAAGTTAAGAAATAAAAACAAGAAAATAAGGTTTTGTAAGCAAAAGTGATTAAATTACATTTTTTTTTATCCCTTTAAAGTTTTCTTTTATATGCATACATTCAGGTTAGAGTTATACAGAAGACAGTGTTGTTTAGTTCTTTTCTTTTGCTGTTCAGGAGAATAATGAACATAATTTAAAAAAAATCAGGTTTTACATAATGCTTGTTTGATGCCATACTGTTTCTTTTGTTTCTGTACTATGCAATATGCTCTTACTTAACATTGCCGTGATGCCATGTACATGAAATCCTGCTTATTCATGGAATTATCAAATCAGCCAATCATGTGGCAGAAGTGCAATGCATAAAATTATGCACATATAGGTTAAGAGCTTCCATATTGTATTATACACTATATGGCCAAAGGATTTGGACACCTGACCAGTCACGCCCAAACTGTATGTGTTTGCTGAACATCCCATTCGGGATTTAGTCCCCCTTTGCCATTATAATAACCTCCACTCTTCTGGGAAGGCTTTCCACTAGATTTTGGAGTGTGGCTGTGGGGATTTTTGTTCATTCAGCCTCAGGAGCATTAGTGAGATTAGGCACTGATGTTGGGTGAGGAGGCCTGGAGTACAGTCAACGTTCCAGTTCATCCCAAAGGTGTTCAGTGGGGTTGAGGTCAAGGCTCTGTGCAGGCCTCTTCAGGCGCTTCTTCCACTCCAACCTTGGCAAACTATATCTTCATGGACCTCGCTTTGTGCACAGGGGTATTGTCATATATGTTTGGGCCCTTAGTTCCAGTAAAGGGAAATCTTAATGCTACAGCATACGAAGAGATTCTAGACAATTCTGTGCTTCCAACCTTGTGGCAACAGTTTGGGGAAGGACCACATATGGGTGTGATGGTCAGATGTCCGCATACTTCTGGCCATATAGTGTAGTATATCTTGCTTGGGAGAGTCATGATCCTTTTGATCTCCTAAAGTTATTTTCGTTAATTTGGGGTCATATTTACCCCTTTGTTCATTTTAATTAGTATGAAGAAACTGGTATGAGTATTACAGTTAAATTCAGCTGAACAGCAGAAAGAGACAAATGGAGAGTGACCTCATTTTCCACACACAGACTTTTCTGCTGGAGCTGTGACTTGCTGTCAGAAATGAGTGTCTGATCTCAGGGCACAGTGAAATCAGGGAGTATGAACAATGCTACAGGAATGTAACACCAGCCTACAATAACGCTCTTTGTCAGCATCACTTCAGCACATCTACTGGAAATTGCAGACTGTAAAATACAGGCCTGTACAATTAAAAACGTTATTCAAAGTGCTTTAGTTAGAATTGTTTCCATTACACAAACTATAACCTTAAAATGCATTCATTAATACATTCACATTTTTTATATAATCTTCAATATTTACAGTGCTCTCCAGTGTGATTGGAAACCTTAATAAAAACAAGCAATAATGATTGAAAAAAAAAATAATTACACACAATAATTCAAGGTCTCCACCCAAAGAATAGGAAAAACTAACAAAAAAACATTATCAGAACTACTTTTTTTAAATTATAGTATTTCCTCTTAAAAAAATGTGTGCCAAAATTATGGACATTCATTAAATTCATGGCAAAAAAAAAAAAAATTCTTGAAAGATCTATATTATCTTTCATTTGCTCTCAGTCCCCAGGAACTTTGTTAATATATATATATATATATATACCTTGAACCGTGTCCAGTTTCCCTCCTGTATAAATATGAGGCTGCACATACTGTATTTACAGATCTCTCGAATATCATTTACAACTGGAAAAGCCAAAGAACTTTAAACACAAAAGAGACAGATTGTTGTTCACCTGCACAAATCAGGTAATGAATACATATTACCTGGATTTTTAAAAAAAAAAAACACATAAGCGGCTGGTATTTGTAAGTTGATAATTTGTCAGGAATGGACTACTTGCATTCAGTGTTATGATGCATTTCTGTTTTGGAAAGGCAGCTCTCACATTTCCAGCATCTTTGTTTTATTTTGTCAGTACAATGAGGCAGCAGCTTGTATTTCAGTTTTTTTTCTAACTGTTATTCCTATATAACTTATAAAATAAGAATTTTCTTAGCTTCACAGTTGCGTTTGCCCAACGAAAAATACTTCTGCAGATTGCTTGAAGGGGCTTTGCAGGTGTTCTTTCTTATCTGATGTCAGAGTTTGTGTTGACATTGAATGCGTGAGTACACTGACCCCCACACGGTAATAAGAATGGCGAAGGGACGGTAAAAAGAGGCCAAACATCACAGTTTTAGAATCGCACAATTTAGTTGATTCTTGTTTTTGTTTCAGAGCAAGTGTAAAATGGTGGTGATATCCATGGTGGTGGATCATTGTTGCTTTGGGGCTGTTTTTTTTTTTTTGGCTGGTACCAGGATATTTCACTCCAAAACTATGCTTTACATTCTATCAGCATCCTTTCGTCCTTCATAAGAAGGGAAACCATAAAAGGTATGTCCAAAAGCATCATGTTGTTTATTCTATGATGGTACCTCCCATCCAAATTCATGCTAACGTGAAACCATTTTCAGTATAATAATCAAGGAGATGCTACTATGCATACGTCTGGTAAATACAACATCCAGATACAGTAGGTTTTAATATGCAGCTTTGATATTTACACACAAAAGCCAAAGTCCAATTCCAGTAGAGTGGACAGATGACCTATTTTTATATTGACCTTATCAATTATTGTCATGGTGTGTACTGTACCAAAGCAGAGGAACCAAAAGTATAACATTGGTACAGTGTGTAGTACATGGCAGGCAGCTCTCTAATGAAAAGTGGGGAAAAAATAAATGAAAAGATGGAAAGACTGTACACATTTCATACAAGACCAGGGCATGTTACACAAAGGGCAGGGTTATGGATGCAACATGTAACTGAAGCTAACATAAGCTACCTGTCATTGAGCATACACATAGACACGCTGATATGGGAAAATGTAAATTCAATTCAAATTCCAAAGTGTTAGGAGAACAGCACATACTCTAAAGCTCATTGCAAACATATTGATGGTATTTTACATGTGCTCTATCATTAATGCATATTAGATTTTAACTTACAAGTAGCACTGAAAAAGTCTTAAAAGATATTCGAGGACATCTTGTGTGTTAGGACCAAACTGTGTGAAAGTGTGTTAATCATTCATCTTACATTATATCACTGATGAATAAAACTTTTATTCATAATGTTATTCTGTAAATCAGCACAACAAATTTTTGATATTTACCTATGAATTATGAAAAAGAGGTTGAGTACACTAAAAATGTACAAACAAGCTACATAAAGGCAATGCATGTCTCACTAGAAAATGTCAGTAACTCATTTTGTTATGAAGCAAGCCTCCTGGAATGAGCACAAGCACAGCGTCAACTAGAAGTGCCCAACAACGTACATCAACAAAAACATTTTGCCCTTTCAGTTATCTGTGTCTGACAGCCTAGTAGACTTCACAGGCTAGTTCAACATTGCGCACATTTGCACGGGCCATTTAAATTGGCACATGCTTTAGAATCTCTCCAAGAACGTCTCCACACCCTGACCCACTCCAAGGAAAACAAGAGGAGGAGAAAGAAAGCTCAGCTTCTTCATTTGTAGTTTGTGTTCAAAGATCTGCTACATATAAAAGAGGACTTTTGAAGAACAATTTAATTTTTGATGCCCTGATTTTACACTCGGTTGATCGTGGAGAGAAAAATAGCTCTGAAAGAACGACAGGAAAACTGGACTAGAAAAGAGTTTAAAAGTTTAGTGTTTCTGCAAAGCCAAGCTGGCGGGCCAGGAGAATGATCATGAGTCCCAGGAAGAGGGTGGCATTCAGGAAGTCCAGGAAAACAGTGACACTGTACAAAAATCTTCTGAATCCCCCCGAGAAGAGAAAATGATACGGACTGAAATGGAGAAGGAGATTCCCATGTGTGTGTCTCTGCCCATTGAGGTGATGAGTCCTGACCAGGCCTTTCCTTTCCTAAACACCACACTTGCGGATCTGGGTATTGACGAGTGAGTCCTTAAGTTAAAGCCATTATGTTACTAGTTTGCTTATGTTTCTGGATAACGTTAATGGACTTATGCTAATATCTTCTAAATGAAGGCTGTACGGCTTAATAATATTGCAGTGCATAACAAAAGAATGCAATGAGTGTGGTATGAAATGGAACTAAGAGGAGTCTGTTCATTTATCGTGCGGTGTCTGCGATGCTCATCTCTCCATGTCTTCTGTCATTGTGAATAACTTGTGAATTATATTGTGCTGATATGTAGATCGGCAGTGAAAGAGCGCGTGGTATGGGTGGACACCAAGCGCACACAGGTCAGGAGCAGATCAGGGAAGCTTAAAGAGAAGGAAGTGTCAGTGCTGGAGGTACGAGTGAAAGCACAACTGCCCGGTCAAACCAAATGCCAGGAGGTTCTCTACAGCACCGAATCACACACAGACCGATCATACTGCCACAGCGGCATCATCTTCCTGCCATGGACACACACTCAACCAGGTTAGGAAATCTTGAAGATGGCTACCTATCATTAAGATTTTAGACCAAGATTATCCCATCATTTCAGTCTTGCATTTACTTTGGTGTGAGGTGAACTAACCCACCACACACTCAGCATATCTGATATTCCCCACTGGAAGACCATGAAGTGTGATTTATCAGTATGATTGTACAGAATCTTACTTTAAACTATTTATTTCTTTCCGCAGTAGAAAATGAGCTGGTGGAAATGACCCTGGCTTTGGATACACAATCCCATACCACAAAGGAGAAGTCAGAAGAGCAGACTGCAGTGGAATAAACAGACAAATAGCAAATTAATCATGCTGTTACTTGACCTTTTTAGATGTGAATTGACTGTAGCCTGCTGCTAACTGCAACACTGGGTAAAAACAAACATGCTGTTACTTCAAGTATTTTATTAAATCCTTGTTGAGGTATAAAATCCTCAAAACACTCCCAAGACAGTAGCTACAGTTAACTACTAATAAATGCATGGAAAGATGGA
The DNA here is from genome assembly GCA_022985145.1 of Pangasius djambal. Taxonomy (NCBI): domain Eukaryota; kingdom Metazoa; phylum Chordata; class Actinopteri; order Siluriformes; family Pangasiidae; genus Pangasius; species Pangasius djambal. The sequence goes on from CM040975.1 coordinate 9,361,223, forward strand.
ACGATAGTAATGATAATTCCTTTAAAATGCATTTATCCTGAAGGAATTGCTAACAGAAGCAAGTAACACGAGAAAAAACATCTGCTTCCTTCTTTGTATAGAAAACTGAAGCAATGGCTTTTTATTGAAGATTAAACTGTGCGCTTCACTAAAAACTGGGAATATGCAAGGATATAACTTCTTCTGAACATGCTTTGTGAAACTGTTGATCTCAGCAAGAGCTATACATTTAAGTGCTTTCGTAAATAAATTTTTTTCTTTATATAACCATCTTGAGTTGCAATAGTGATTCAATATGCTGAGTGACCATCTAGAGAAAAAAATGTTAAGCATTTGAGAAATGCATCTTTCACTGCAAAGTGAGTTTAAACCTCTCAAAGTATAGCACTGCAGGAGTCTGTTAGAGACGCAGCAGATCAAACTAGTATCAAAACAAGCCACAATAACAGCTAATAAAAGAAATGTCACTTTTTTTTTTTTTTTTTACAAAGACAAAAAAATGAAATAAATAACACTGCAAATCAAATTAGTGAACGGAAGTGCTAAAGCGTACTTAAGTGACTAGTTGATGGTTAAATGTCTGCTATACCCCCCCCAAAAAAAAAAATCCTATTTGAATTTTGGCTCTTTTTCATTTAGTGGATGCTTTGACTAGGATTGAGCAACAGCAGTGGTCATCTTTGTTCTTTGTTCAACTGGAAGTGACATCAAAGCACTCTCAAATTCCTGGGGGTATCGTTGGCCAATGTCTCTGAGCAACATGACAAGGGTGTTCTGGGTGTCTAAAAAAAACAAAATGCAGATAATGAATTAAAACATGCCTATTGGATGTGCACATAACAAGCACCATTGAAAGAAACAAGAAACCCAGCACGCTCACCTGCATCAATATCCTTTGTTCCTAGCACTTGTGCTGTAGCACACAGGATTGGCTTCATATGGCTAACAATCTACAGGTGATACATACACAAGAGATTAATAAACTGAAATAGCATTACAGAGGAACCTCATAGGCTAGAGCACTGAACAGGCCATTACCAGTGCTGGGTTATGGGAGTAGAGGAAAGCCAGGCAGCTGTAGACAGTCTTATTTTCCTCAAGGTCTTCCTTCAGAGGCAGACGATCCAAAAGAGCAGGAAGCACCTGGAGAATCAAGAAGTGATTTCAATTCAGCCTAAGTGAATGCAGCATTCAGTTAATCTTTAAATGGAATAAAAACACATTGGGACATGCTGTTACAAAATAATGATCAGCTCCGTGGTGGCAATGAACCCTCCACACACCCAGCATTGATTATTTTCTTATAACAGCACACTGTCGTGTTTTATTCCGTACATACAAAATTACTTCAGTTTACTTCAGGGAATAGTTTGGTACCATTTCAAACACAGCGATGGCCTTCATTCATTCATTTTCAGCTATATTGCACCAAAAGAGCTGAAAGGACCTGTTTTTTCCCCCCTCCTTGACTTCTGAATTTAAATCCATCTTGGGCAGTGGTCTGCACTCCTGTTTAATTCTCAGTCTCCTCATAAGTAAGTGTGTCAAAAGACTTTTCTAAAACTAGTTGTGTATAACTGATATGGATTAGTCTACTCTACTGCAGCACCTCTGAGCACTCTGCGGTTGACCGACTGCCACCGATACGTTCTAGTTTGAATGCTGTCAGTCATGTTCATGTACTGTTTCAATGATTGGCACTTGATTACAAGATTCAGCCCTCTTGAGAAGTCTCCAATCATCATATGGAGAAATTGTGTGTGCAGACAGGACAAGAATTTATTCATAGATAAACATCCAATAAACGTTGAGATTTTTTTTTTTCCTCTATGCCACACACACACACACACACACTCTGCCACTGAAGTCACGCATCCATGGACTTCTTTCAGCAGTGCGTCTACGGGCTGCTCTGGACATTTTCTGTGCTGTCCAGCGAAAACAGTTTGCGTTAAAAGAACACACTGCCTGATGTTTCACTAAGATATTAGATATTTTGATTCGCAAAAATATCGGGTTTCAAAGAGTGGGGGTTAAAGTGGAATTTGGAAGGGGGTGGAACAGAACAGGTGCAATACAATACTGTGTGCGGTCAGAGGATTTCAAATAATTCACTTAGCTAGCAGTTTTCACACATCTAGCATTGAATCCGTGTTTGCAGGATCGTATTAGACCATGGACAAGCTTACCTAATTACCACGCTTACAAACTAGTTACAGTTACATATACAGCTGAGGCCTAGAAAGATTGTGTTTAGTCAAATGTGGCTGGCAGCTTCCTGTTGCTGTAGCCACTCAGTATACCACCCCACCTTTAATGCACTGTAGACTGTTCCTACATTTTTTTTGTTTGTTTGTTTTGCTTCAACACATTCACAAATAGCAAACGTAATGTAATGTATATGTAACTTTAAAATGCATGGTGTCTCTAAGGACTGTGACTGAATTTTAATCTGACTAACATGCCATACTCCAATACCTGCTCTAGTGGCACTCCCTCCGTGTGGCTCATGATCATCCGGCAAAGCGCAGCACACAGATTATCAATCACTCTCCTGTCCGACTCTTTGACCAGCAGGTTAGAGAAGAGAGACAGCATCATTGGGTAATCACTGCAAAAAATAATGCTGAGGAAAACCAGTGATACTGAACCAAAACTGATTTTTCCAAATGCAAAAATATAGGAGAGATGGTAACCTGCACTATATACGAACATAGTCATCTGTCAAGGATACGAGGAGATGATTGGTCCAGCAGCCTGCGCTAGAGCTCCCAAGCCAAACACACTGTTATTGCGCACCTCTGCATCACTGTCTTTAACACCAGCCACGAGCACTGGCAGCAGCCGATTGGACAGCTTTCCTGCGACAGCCCGGCCTCCGGGCACACCGACCAGGGAGTGCAGTGTCTCACTAAGTGTGCCCACAGAGAAGGAGCGATCTGCCACAGTACAGGAAGACTTCTGCAGGACGAGGAAAAAGAAATAGTTATGCTCTAAAGAATGCAGATTACCGATGGACTGTTTTCATACAGAAATGGGAGGGTAAGACTCACAGCTTTGTTCATAATGAGAGGCAGTAGGTCATTGAGGTGAGAATAAAAGGTTTCTGCTGGTACAGCTGAAGCCAGGACAGGAATTCCCTCCCCAGCAAACTCCTGCAACATGGCATCATACTCGGCCTAATCCACACGTAATTAAAAGAGTCAGATATCTCCGTGACCTCAAAGCGACAAAGCAGTCCTGACTCTAATTTTCATTCACTAATATTTACACATGTAGATTGGTTCAAAAGTCTAATAGGAAGCAAAAAAAAAAAAAAAAAAAAAAAGAACCTGCTGTTCTTCATCGTCTCCCTCATCCCCTCCTCCATCCTGACAAACAGTCTGTGAAACAAGGGAGGGTAACAGATGAAAAACTGCATTAAACACAGTTACACACCTAATATATGTTAATCAAAAGTAACCAACTACACCTTAGCTCTTCCATGGACTCCATTAGGACAGATTTATTTTAAGCATTTAGGCTCATTATTTAAACGTTTACAACAGTATTGTGGTTATTTACTGAAGCCATAGAGCTTTTTATTCCTGAAACTTCCAGCCATGTTTTATGAAAGAGCAATTCCAATTTCATGAAAAAAAAAGGTCACAAAAACATAATTTTAAAAAAACTGTATTTCTATTATTTTGTTCATTTATGACTTTAAACCAAATTCTTGTTCTGTTATCAGCATGTTGTTTAAAAAACAAAACAAAACAAAAAAAAAAAAAAAAAAAAAACACAAGGGTTGGCCGTAGATGCAAGTGCCGCACGGGCTTGGCCTTATTTGATTCCCACACTGGCAAAATACCTTTGTGCTCATCTAACTGACACAAACACACTTGTTAAAATTCCCTGTGTTAAGTCAATTATGGTATCTATATATACACCCTTAATTAGGGTATACATGTTATTTCAATAATCAATCTTATCATGATATTCAAAAATAATAAGAACCCGATATATTTACAATATCAAAAGTTTACATACACTGTTAGTATTTGGCAGCATTGCCTTGAATTTCAAACAGACCCTCTGGGTCACCTTCCACAAGCTTCTCTCAGATTTTTGCCAGAATCTTTGGTCATTCCTCCTGACAGAACTGATGCAACTCAGGCAGTTTTATTGGCCTCCTTGCTCAGACATGCTTTTTTAATTCAATCCACAAATTTTCTGATTATTAGGTCCAAACAGTTGAATTTTTTTGTTTCTTCTGACCAGTGAAAACTCCTCCAAAAGGCTGGTGATCACCTGAAAAGTCTTCAGTCTGGCTTTTTTAAAGCCAGTCTTAGAGGGGCGTCTTCCTTGCATGACAGCCTTTCACACCATGGTGACGTAGAATTCTTAATTGTGGATGTACATACTTTGGTACCTGATGTCCTCCAGCTCTTTTGTTGTTGTCTTTTGGACCAAAGTTCGTTCATCCCGCCGAGCTAATTTGGGCCTCTTTGCTGATCGTCCTTGCTCCAATTGTTTGTAGAGATGCTAGGGGTAATTTCAGTTTTTTGGTAATTGCTCCTAAGTAGGAACCAGACTTGTGCAGGTCCACAAATTTTTTCCTGAGGTCTTGGCTGAGTTGCATGGATTTTCCCATGGTATCAAGGTCAAAAAAGGCATTTGCCCTTAAATACAGCTATATCCACTCCCAATGAACGCCTAATTAAGGCATCTGGCTAATCAGAAGCTTCTAAACATCATTATTAATTTCTGGAATCTTCCAGACTGTTTAAAAAGACAGTCAAATTTGTGTATTTGTGACTCTTGCCAGTCATTTGCTCAGGTATCAATATTAATTGTCTGTAAAAGGCACAGGAATGCATCTGAGCACTATGGTACAGGCAAAAGTCAGATTTCATGTGGGTCCCCCCCCCATTCAGACTGCAGAAAACATTTCTAATCAAATCAGATAACTCAGACTTCATTGTGAAATAGGAAAATCAGAGGTTATCCAAGTTTCAAAAGTTTCTGGTCTTCCTCACCTTCTTCTTCAGCACATCTCGGATGGCATGGCTGACCTCGGCTAATCTGTGTGGTTTCTGCAACGCCTCCCCCTTGCATGATTTGATGACGCTGTTCATAGCCTCCAAAACTCCCATGACTACGTGTCGCTCACGCTCCTGTTTCACTGCCTCCAGGAAGCAGGGCATCACCACGTCAAGCAGTTTATGTAGTGCTACAAACACACACAAACACACACTTCCATCAGTCATAAGATTGATGATGGTCAACGGAAGAAATGAAGATTCTCTAAATCACTATCCAGAGCCTAATAATTACATTAAATGGATAAACAAGGCACTGATTAGAGTAAAGAGTGATTAAAAGAGGCATTGGGTGTAAATGATGGTGCTGAAAAGCGTAAGATGGGAGAGGGGTATGAAAATGAGTTGTATTAGGTATACCCTGATGATTAGCCTCAGTAGGATTTTCCTGCCACACTTTGTGCTGAGCTCGACAGAATTGGCCCAGGGCACCAAAGGCTGCTCTCCTCACATTCTCATGTGGAAACTGATATGCAGACCACAAGTTACTACTCAAATACACACAAACTTCGGCCACACATAATGAAAAAGACACTAGGTTCGCTACAACGATACAATCATATTTTAATAGAGAAACTGCGCTTCGATGTCATTAACACACCAGTGCATGAGTCCCACAAGTATATACATTAATGCAGAGTGGCTTGAGGACTTTCTGTCAGCAACTTACATCACAGAGACCATAGACCTGCTCAAAGCTTGACTCCAGGAAGGGCTGGAATGCAGCACTGAGAGGGAGAGAGGGAGGTTTTAGTGCAAGGACATGTGCACAAACCACGCAAATTATCGCATTCACAGCAGTCCAATCAGCTGATGCTATTTTTTTTAACGGAAAGAGCAGCAATGTGTACCTGCACATGTACGCTACCTACAAATAAATACATGCATGCTTCGTTATGTTTAAAGGAAACAAAAGGAAGTGTGTCATGTAAAATCTAAACTTTGTTACCCAGTGTTAAAGGCAATTTCCCCCAGGGCATCACAAGCATCCTCCTTCTCATCGATGTAAGCATTTTCCACGCTGAAGCTACAGAGAAGGAAAGCATTTGAATCAGTGTGCTCTCATAGTACGAAACAGAACGAGAGAAACTGCAAAGACAAAAGAAACACACCCAGCAACATCCTCCACCTCATTCTCTCCATCTTCCTCCAATACAGTATCACCTTCATCATCATCATCATCATCCAAGAGAACAAACTGCTTATCCTCCTCTAGATGAGTCTGAGGAAAGAAACATCAGTACCGTATATTATGTCTTGGGAAGTAAGTGGTACATGTACAGTGTCTGTTACTTTGGCGGTTGTTTTTCCCCCCTTTTTTCTCTCATCCCCTCATTTTGAAAGGGTACTTACCACACCTTTCACATACACTCACTCTCTCTCTCTCTCATGTAGAATTCTGGCTTTGTCAGTGTGTCCCTCATTCTGTATTGCTCCTTCTTTTCTTTTTTTTAATCTTTATTCATTTATGTTGGGGAGCTGGTGTATTTTCTTTTCTTTAATTCAACAGGTAAGTTAGAGTTTTGGCTGTGACCCAACCTGATGATACTGCTTCCAAAAAAAGTATTGGCTGATATTTCTGCTTGAATCTCAAGTTTTGTGTCTGGTGGTTGGGGACAAGGAGGTTGGGAGAGACAATCAATTACTATTTAATACTAAATCTATACATAGACTACATGTTATTTGATATTGTTTTTAAAAAAATATATTTTTAATGGCACCCTAGCAAATGCCACCGTTGAGATTCTTATGTATTTCAATATTATGACTCTGGTGGAAAACCCACTCTGTTCAGTTAATTGTAGATTTTTTTTTTTTATTGGAGTGAAAACTTTTCAACCTTCTGAAACCTATTCCATAAAACTGCATATTTAATGAAAGCTTATCAGACTGGCATAATGGATCCAGCGATTTTGTAGAAGTTAACTGAATAGAATTGGCAGCTGGAATGAATGCACTAACCGTCACACCCTCCGTAGATTTTAGGGACAGGAGCATCAGTGTGGTGATTGCAGTAAGATGAGGATCAATACTTTCTGGACTGATTGTGGACACAGCTGAGAACAAGCTATACCTGAGCATACGGACAAGACGACACAACAAAACAAATTTCCATTGTTCAAACATAAAACATTCAACTGCACATTTCATGAGTGAATAAAACACATCATCTACACCTAGAGATTAAATTACACCTACTGACATACATTACCAAAAGTATAAAGCCGGAGCTACACCGTACAATGACTAATCTCTTCCAACTTCTGCTTACTCGTGTCACAGTTATTCAGTCTTTTTTTTAAATTGGACTGTGTGGTCATGTGTCTGGAAAGAATACACCTCATTTATTTTCTATAAAATGACCAGTAGACATGACCTCAGGTAACACATATCCATTCCACAATTCAGTAAACATTACATTATGTTCTGTGGCAAAAGAGTTTTTCACCACTATAAAAGACCCTCCAAATGAAATGAACATTTTTTTAAAATAAAGAATAAAATACAGACAAAGTTTAAGAGCCCTTGTCAGGGACGTGATGTGTCTGGGGAATTTTAGGCAAGTTAATCAGTTCCTAGCACACGTTACGATCATGTGACCCTACTAATGCTCAAGTGCAACTCTGCACAGTCACACATCCTACAACTAGCACTTATAATAAAGGTATATAATAATAATATAATATAATTAATATAAATAAATGTGGCACATTTAGTGCATTAATGAGTTGCACGGAATACACAGATCATTTATCCTGTACAAGCTGAATTACTACAACCACTGAAAAGTCTGACCACGCTAACAAGGCTTTTGATATTACGTCTGACTGCAACACTGCTCACACTTAATATCTGATTACATTTTCAAAATGTCAAAAATTCATTGATCTCCAAAAGCTCGTGGATCAGGCGTCTTTTACTCGTTTACACTGTGCTACTCACATACAATTTACCCACAAAAAAAAAAAAATAAAAAAGTGTCTAAATCATGTCAGAATCGTGCGGTTGAAGCTTGGCTATAGACAGAAAACGTTCATACGTGCAGCGGCGCAGGTCGGGATCATCCACAGCATCAGTAAGTTTCAGACCCAGCTGCACACACTCCGCAGCCAACGGACCAAACACCTCCTTACCAACAGTGCGGGCCAACACAGACAGTGTATCTGCATGGAGAGGGAGGAGGGACAGACAGACAGAGCGAGAGAGAGCGAGAGAAGGAAGGAGAGTGGGTTGTTCAGATTACAATTTCATAAAGAGAATACAGAGGACGAAGTAAGTAAAATCCCTACCCAAGGCCTGTGTCTGCAGTGATCTCATTTCATCTCTTGTGTCTGTCAGGAAACCCTTCAAGCTCTCTATTACAGGAGGGAAATATGGCACCAACATCTCTTTGGCAGCGTTTGCTAAAAGAAAAGAAAGTGAAAATACATTCATCCAGGGATGGAATGTGGAGACAGAGTTGAACAAATAATGAAATAGTAGAATTAAACAGAACAGGAAAAGGCAAGAGAGAGTATATTAACAAAGCAGAGACACATTTTGACAGAAAGGTGCCAAAACTACAAAGCTATTCATTTATTTTATTACTTCTTGGCTACTTTGATTACCAATGGCGCCTATAGCACTGACAGCAAGCTCCTTAAGTTTAAGGTTGTTTGTGTTGTTCAGGGCTGACAGCATGGTCTCCATAAGAGTGGGCAGGTAAGACTGAATATCATCATCTGATGGAGAGAGGAAGGAAGCATCCACACACCATTAGATTAGTTTCTAAACTGAAAAGCAACACATTTCTCACAAAATTATTTGCACAGTTGTAACACAGAACACTTAAAACCATTGATGAGCATACTTCAAGTTTCAGTAAGCACTGAGCTACCATAACATGTGAAATGCCTGCTGACAGCTAATTGGCTGACGGTGATGACCACATTTTTAAGCCAGTCATCATTAGAAATACAATTACAGATTAGCCGAACAATGCAGTACACAACCTTCAGCTCCAACATACTTATGGTTCCTGAGAAACAGCTATTTAACAATGTCCCTGTGCATTGTGAAAGACCACAACCAAACATTGTAGACATCTTGTCCTCAGAATCAGAATCTTGTCCTGAACTATCTTTCAGCTCCGAACATTCACCTAAATCAAGCCATTTCCCCCTCACATGACCTAGAGAATGTTGTTCATGCTTTTATTTCATCCCAACTGGACTACTGTAATGCATTGTGTGATGGGACCTTTAAAGGTCCATTTTTAAATCAAAGCTCAAAACATACTTTTATTCCATAGTCTTTGAGAATGGTTGAATCCATTCTGCATCCAACTGTATATATACACACACACATGATTTGTGTGTATATGTTTACAAATGTCTAAAGCAGTTGACAGCATTAACTGGTGGAAAATACTTGTTATATAGCACTTAGTTTAATGGACATTGAGCTCTATAAATAATATTTACTTACTTACTGAACTTACCTTTCTAGCCCTAGTAGTGCTTGGCCCCCTAAACATTTTAACAATGTTATTATTAATGTTCATTTTGTCTTGTTTAGTGAATGTGACACATTCTTACCCAGGTTCTCTAGGAAGTTCTCCAGGGCATAAAAAGCCTTGGTGACATGGCCAATTTTGGCCTCATTCAGGGAAGACATGTATCCTAGTAACAGTGGCATCAGCTCTGCGTGGTATTTACTGACTTCAGGCTGTGACAAAGCAAGCTCCACTTTAAAAGACTACACTATAAAACACACCATGAATAGATATGCCAATTAAAACTGTAAATAGACACATGCGATAAAGCCTCTATGGTTTCGTATACATAAAACATAGTGAATACATGCACTCTTACCTGCAGGTACTCCGAGAACTGACCCAGAGCAAAAAGGCCTGCACTGCGCACTACCTGGTTATTGTCCGACAGACTGCTGCACACTGTCTCTAGCATGGACGACAGCAACCTGACACACAAGCACACGGTTTAGAGCAGACATTAACTCCCTTGTGTGGAGAAAAGCACTGAAACGTGGAACAGGGCCTACTTAGTGCGAATGTGGTCAGCACAACCCTCTGCCAGCACTGCTAGACACATGAGACCTCCTTTCCTCTCATAAGCATTCTCACTGGCCAGGCAAGCCTGAGTCAGGGGCATCTACAGAAGACGACAACCGAAATATTAAGGAATCAAATCCAACCTGGTCGCGTTGGAGCACACCACCCAGTTACTGTTAATTTCCTAACAGCTGCATACTCTCAAATGTGTTTCTGCCTCTAACACAGCAAATTGCCACTGATTACAAATTTGTGTCGTGGTCTGGGGAGAAAAAAAAGGGGGAAAAACAGGTTTTGACATACTTTGATAACTATACTTTAAGAAAACAAATATATTTCACCAAAATAATCACATTGGGTAAGGAGCCAGTTTAACAAATACAGTTAATAAAAACAGTTTAACAAATAAGAAAGAAAAAAAAAAAGTCTCCTAAGAAACTGATGCTGATGATGTGATTATACATTGCACAATTCCCTTTGTAAACCTCCAAGTCTTTAAGTCTTAAACCTAAGTGTTGATAAGCAGCTGAAGTCTCAGATCTGGTCAGAAGGTGCTGATTAATTTTCAGCAGCTCTGACAATAGTGCTGGCTTTAATTCAAATCAGATGTTTATATTACAGCTCGTCTAAAATGCTACTACTTGTATAGTAACAGCAAAGTCACAGGACTTGTATGGTAAAAGCTCAACATTAAGAAAAACATTTTAGTTAACAAAAAAAATGAATTCTACGCCAACGCCTTGTGAAAGTCCTTCTTGTTACTAAGCTGTATGCCAGAAATACCCTTAAATTAATCTTCAGACAGGAAAGAAGCTATTATACAAAAACTTTTTCCAGACATTTGAGTTTATTTGCTGGTTCCAATGATAATTCCACATAAAATCCTATAAACATTCAAAACGAGTATCTCAGAGGGAAACACGGACTGATGGACAACCCAAAAACATAACGCCTCCACTATACATACTTGGCAGAGGCTTTAAAAAAAAAAAAAAAAAAAAAAAAAAA
>CM040975.1:9372464-9393318 GCA_022985145.1 Pangasius djambal
TGTTCTTACTTACCAGCTGGTTGAAAAGTTTTTCAGGTGGCATATGAAGAGCCATCGTGTCGATCACCTGCAAATTTGAGACAAATAAATCAGCTCTGCGCTCCCCCCCCCCAAAAGTTAAAAAGTTTCTCTTCCTCTGTCCTTGGTGGGTCAAGTGAATTTAATAAAAAAATTAATGTACTTCATTTTTTTTAATTTTATTTCAGTCTATCCCTCTTTTCCTCCCTAATTTTTTTTTTAATTAAATCAATGTATAAAGTTTTGACTGGATGAAAGTCCTTTAAAAATTCACAAATCACAGACTTCAAATTCTTAGAAATGGTTGCTTGGTGGTCCATTTCTTCCTTCTCCTTCATTTTGACCACTTCTCTAAAGGGCTTGGGAGGTGGATGATGGGTAGTTGAATGTGAAACACTAGAAAAGGTGTTGAGTATTTTTCTTCAAGCAATGTAACCGCATGCATTGCTTTATAACCAAATTCTTCCAAAAACAAAGTTTGAAAGACAGTAAATATCATATAAGTAAATATAAGTGTCAAAAGGTGTAAGGGTTACCTGAGCAGCAAAGTGTTTGGGACTCTCGCTGTCACCATCACCTTCAGCGTTCTCCTCATCCTCTGGGTCCTCCTCTCCAGGTGGAGGTGTTGCACTCAAAATAGGAAACACTGCTTGCAAGATTGGTGCCAAAAGCTTCTGCTTTAACACAGCCTTGAAGAAGAAGAAGAAACAGTTATGCCATCCTATATGCTATTTTCATAGAGTATGATTTCAAGTTTCCTACTGACATTACATTAGTCTCTATATGTCATAACCGAGTATGTATAGGTACCTTGCTCTTGAGTCTAATGAGGAGGGCAATACAAGACAGGGCCTTGACACGCAGAGAATTGCTGAGTGAAACATCTGTGCTCACCTTTAGAGAAAAAAAAAATCTATTCATATACAGCCAGATCTTTAGTACTGATAATTCATTCATTTATTTATTCATCGTTGCTTTATGCTGGTCAGGGTCGCCAGTGGATCTGATGCCTGGACACAAGGCATACACCCCAGACTGAACAACAGTCCATTGCATAGCATCAGACATTCACACACTCATTCACACCTAGAGGAAATTTACAGGAATGTTTTGGTAAGGCGGGGGAAATGGGTTAAAAAAAAAAAAAAAAAGAAAACCTAGTGTGCCACTGTACTGCTCTACTTTACTTCTGATACATAAGGTTGTTATAAAGTTCTTTAAGGTCTATAAAGAAATATTACTTCAGCAAAAGGTATTAAATGACAAACAAACGTGTGCAAAATATAGATTCTTTAAAGCCCACCTCCAAACAGAAGCGAACGATTTCAGTAATGTGCGGGACCACTATAGAGACCTCGCTCTCCATCAGCTCATCAAACACCTCCATTGCCTCACTGGCCTGAACCTGCCACACAAACCCAACAAATAAAGCAAAAAAAAAAAAAAGACAGTTCAGCAACGTTTAACAGGTTTAAGAATGCTGAATAGGTTTGAACAAACAGTGACTAGATGAGTGCTCAACTGAGTCGTTAGCACATGCTTTACGGGTGATGAATACATTGCAAAATACTCTAACCTGGTCAGCCTGAATGAGGTGTTTTAGAGCAATTAACAGTTTCGGGATTAACGAGCGCATCAGGTTCTGAAAAACAGTGAACAAAAGGAAATTAAATGCTCCTGTAACAATTATATGAGCACACTCCCAAATTCTAAAGCTTTCCTGTGTTTTTCTCCTGTAAAATGTCTGCACATGTCTATACACAGTAAACGATAATTATATAAGCATTATGCTTGGATAACTGAGCACCAGGAGAATTCATGTCATACTCATGGTTTTGCTAAACAGTCTTGCTCAAGCCAGTAAAAACGCATTCGCACTGTGGCTAATTTAGACACAACTAACCATCTCCTCTGTGCCAGTGTAAGCTGTGATGGCAGTGAGCGTGAGGATGCAATAGTACAAGGCAGTGGTGTTGGATACATCCTGGAGCACAACACCAAACAGCTGCAGCAGCTGCCTGTAGTGAGGCTTGAAGGGCTCAGGGTTAGATTCCACAACTTTGCTCAGTAACAACAGGCCAACCTGGGAGAAAAAGAGAACGATTTATTGAGCAAGGCCCTTAACCCTCAAAAAATAAAGTTCATCATAAAACCATTCATTAGCACAAAGGGGAATGAATACAGTTGTCCATGTTTTGCATTCATTAAAGTGAAATAAGTGGACTAAATGATATGCTTTTGTCAGACACGTTATACTGTCTAGTCCTAACAATTACTGCTATAGTGCTAAATAAAAAGGCACGGGAAAAGTTGTCAGAAATTTTCAGTCTCAACAAAGGCCATATATACTGTAGAATGAACTACTACATGATATATGTTCATTCATTGAGCCTATCCAGGGAACACAAGAAATTTACACAAGAAATCTGGTATTCCTGAAAATCCAGTGATTTCAGAAAAAAAACGTTCATATTCTACTCATAAGAAGAAGAACTAATGTAAACCTAGATTCATTTCAGATCATATAATTTGCAGGGGTTACTGCACTTTCATATAAGGAATATACTCTTGAGTTTAAACTGCTTGTTATTATTACGTTTACAGCGTTTAGCAGACACCCTTATCCAGAGCAACTTATAGTCTATAAAAAACATCCTAATGCTAGTTCACCAAGGGACTAAGAATACCGTCGGGAACATGTTGTGAAACCCTGTCATTTTATATGATGAGCATTAATTAAATACTATGAAAAAGCAAACCTATAAATTTAACACAAAGAAAACTAATCATTCAATCATGACACTATATAAATGTTGCTGTATAAACGGAGGACAGGCTGATCAGCACACAGCCGTAAGCCATAAACCAATGCCTCAGCTGATGGAAGACGTAGTGCCTGCCATGCTTGTGAGTAAGACTTTTAAAGACGGGTATCATTTTTTCAGAAGAGGAAAGCTGGTTTTGTTTGCCACGGCATCTTTTTTACATGCCGTGCAACATTTTAGATCCAGCACATCAGCTGAGACATTGAAAACAATTGTAGGTCACAGTGTAAGTCTTTCTTTTTTCTCCTCCATTTTCATGTCAAACCACCTCATTCAATTCAACTTAATTCACCCTTTTCTGTAATTTTTGTCATTTTCTGCCGTTTGAGGAGCTGTTATGCTGTTAAATAATATTTATTATTAGCATAGACGTAACTTTCATGTTTACCTCCGAGTTTTTTTTTTTTTTTTTGCTGTTCACTTGTCAATTCAGCTCTTTGCCTTTTATGGAGTTTTGTGGGTGTCACCAAATGCAAATCAGCTGTGCACTCGCCTGGCAGTTTACGGGTGATTGTCATTCATCAACATACTTGCGTGAATACAAATAAAAATCAGCATTTCCAGGACTTTTGTAAATCCAGCAAAAAAAAAAAAAAAACTGTTCGGCTGGCTTATGCAAACATCTTTTACTAAAAGATTGATAAATGAGGCCCAGTATGAGGGTTTTTAGAGGTTTATACCGACATCTAGTGGCATAACATTTATACTACTCCGTTATCCTTGTCTTTTAGGAAAAAAAAACAATTAATGCTCTTTTCATGCCATGTAGACAGATACAAACAATATACGGAGTATTTAGTGGGGTTTTTCCCTGTTTTTAGAGAGCTTACTAGTAAACTCTGTGTGAAATGGGACTGTGATCTGACAAGATGGAAAAAAAAAAAAAAACCTTGAATGAGCAATTTAAACATTTTTTTATTCGAAAGAACTGGATTCTGTTATATTGTTGGAAGCATTTAGTGGTCACGGTTTAAGTCAACTTTTCCCCTTTGAAGGAAGGGTCACTGCAACTCAATACAAAGCTATTCTAACTTACTTATCCTGACGGGAGTGGTCTGTTCCACGATGATCCCATCCCCATTAACAGGGGGCAAGGGCTCACTGGATGATTTAATAAATATGAAAATGGTTTTTGGTCTACGTTGCCTATCGTCCATTGTTTCCCCCTTGTAATATACACCAATGATCCTCCATGACAACTTTCATTCATTTTCATGTGATCACTACCTGCCTGTCCTGAGGGTTTTTGCTGTTGGTGGATTCAGTCAACAGAGTAAACAACGCAGGCCAGCGGTCAGGTGTTTCATGTTTCACCATCACTGCGGTGAGCTGAGAGAGAGAGTAGCGAACTGTGTGCCTTAACAAGAGAATGGCAAAAACATATAAACATAACCATGCATGTACAAACTAGCTATGTTTCTGCAAAAAAATAAAATGTTGGCGAAAAATTAATCATTAAAAAAAAAGAAAAAGAAAGAGACTTACTCTGTTTCTTGCCGGAAAGCTTGCAAGACCACTTCCTTCAGACTAAAGGATATATCATATAATATCATATCATATAATATATCATCATATAATATAATATAATGCATTATCTTGTAAATGTAAATGACAAAATACATTCACTCCTGGGCAAAAAAATGGGCCAAACCCAAAATAGCCAAATTAAGATTTTACTGGTCTTAACAACAAATCATTGGTCATTTTGGGCCCTTTTTTTGCCCAGGCATGTATAAGGTAAGTTTTTAACCTCTCTCTATGGTCAGGAATAATTTTCCTCCAGTGCTTTTTGACTCTCATTCTCAACATCACCACAGCTGACTGCCGAATCTGGGGGGAAAAAAGGAAAAAAAAAGGGGGGGAGAATAATCCACAAGTGATGGGATGGGACTGCGTACATGGATTTAGTGCTTAGTGAAAGAATAGACAGCCTGGCCTGATTCCCAACCTGTGGATTTGTGGATCCAGTCATAACTGTGCATAGTGCTGGGATTATCGCTGGGTCTTTGAAAGCCTGTTTCAACTGAGCAGTGGCCTGAAATGGAAAACCAAAAAAAAAAAAAAAAAAAAAAAAGGCATTTGGCAGACACTCTTATCCAGAATGACTGACATTTTATCTCATTCATACAACTGAGCATTTAAGGGCTGGGGACAGCTTGGTGGTGCTGGGGTTTGAGCTCATGACCTTCTGGTCCATGGTCCAGCGTCTTGGCCGCTGAGCTGCCGCCCCTCTCCACCCCCCTTTTTTTTTTTTTTTAAAGCAGTTAACACGTCTATAATATCATGAAGTAACTTACAAGATAAACAACACGATACCTTTTGAATAGCCGCATTATCAGGGAGGGTCAGCTGAGACAGGATGTGCTCTAGCTCCTCGGACATATTAGCTGGAAAATAATAATAATAATATTAATATTGATGTTAATGTTACTGTAATAGCTACACAGCTCAGAGGAAACCGTCAGCAGCACCGGCTACCACGCAGGTTGTGAAAGGAGGTGAAAGAGACCGTGGGAGAAGTGTGACCGAATTCAGAAACTGAGTCAAGCAGCATTGACATTGGTATAAAAATGGCACTTTTTTACGCCTTTCAAACTGAGCTGACAGACAGGAAAAAGAGGGCAAAAAGGCAAAAGGCTCCCGTTAGCAAAGTTAGGTCCGAACTCGGGCAACACGCGGACTAGCACGGAAGAAGTGGCGAGCCGTGGATTCTTAAAGCAACAGCAGCAGCTTGTCCACTAAAAGCAGCGTGACAACAAGCAGCGCCGCTTACAGACACGGAGGCCTCACTTCCTGCCTAATCAGCCAATCATCTCTCTCATACACAAGCTGACGGACGTTACTTCACTTCCACCCTTACATTCTAGCTGAAGCAAAAATCCACACAGTGATTAGCAGCATTAAGCTTGGCGAAGAGAATTTTCGAGAACAATAGCACATCTTGCTTTGAAGTGTAGACACACACACACACACGCAAGCACACACACACACACACACACAGTGATAATGTGGTGATGATTGGCTACATGAATTTACCATCACAATGCCATAGCACTGATGAACACAATAGGCTCATTACAAACAAGAAAACATCCACATTAAAAAGCAAGAAAAACTCAAAGGAACAGCCATACAGTATGTGAGCCCTTGTCAAAAATAAATGAATAATAATAATCCTGTGGAGGTTGGCATATAAAGCATTCTATAATCACGGCTCTGGCTATAGTTTGCATGACTCTTATGTAAATAAATAAATAAATAAAATTCCTGAAGGATTCTGATAAGAAACTTACAATAAGTAATTTCCAATAACATTCCAACAAGAAGACATTATTCCCAATAAAATACAAGTAGAGTTCTGTATCAGTGTCTTTAATCTCAATCCATAATAATAAAATAAGTCAAAATTGTCCAAAAACAGCAAATAAAATATTCAAAACAGAAAAATGCAAGGTACTTGCAAGGTCTTCCATCTTTTTCCAATCCTTTCCAACAGCTGCTTCTGACTCTGAAATGCTAATCATTTACAGGCTCATCATTAACACATACTTTCACATTTAATCGGACTATTAACAACATAAAAAAGCTAAACAAACATGATTATTTTCATGATAATGCAAATGCAAACCTTGCTCATATATGCATTCAAATTAGCCCCATCATTGTGCTTTTCACAAAATGAAGCAATACAAACAGAACCGACACAAGAACTCTTATAATTAAAAAAGAAAATTTAAAAAATCTCTAAAAAGAGACCATTAGCTATACAAGACAAGACAGTGCATTACAGACTGCCTAACAATTCAGACATAGGATTTTTTTTTCTTTTTTCTTTTAATCAGATTAAGATTAAAATGTCTGCTCAATTCAGTGAGTTCACATTTTACTTCATAAACTGATGTTAAAAATGTGCCACTTTTTGCTATAGAAGTCTATTAAAAATAACTCTACCCAAAGTCTCTGTTGTGTTTGACTGATTTTAGTCTAAAATGATTTAAATCATTTTTAAATCAATGTATGTGATAATATTTTTTTTAAAAACTGCCCTACAGTTATGTGAGTATCAGATTCCTTCCCCAACACACAGTGTGACCAGGTAAATCAATAACAAAACTATTTATCTAGAAAAAAAATGGGCCTGCAATCAATGCTTCTTTTTAAAATTAATTTTAAAATGTTATCCCGTCTCAGCACTTCTTATTACAGATGTAGCTATTTAATATGTTGAGGAGGATATGTTTCATCAAAACAAATGCTTTTTGGTAACACAATTTTACAAGATTACATAAAGTTGTCTTTATTAAAGGATTCTAGTGTACAATATAGGCTGCATTTTCAAAACCAGTGCTGAGGTTGGGTTTCAGGGCGTGGCTTTCAGGTAACTTTGTCCCACCCCGTTTCTGATTGGTCTGAACTGATCCACCCACCCACACACACCTGGCTTTATAAATCCCCATTAAGACGCTGGAACTCTCCTGTAGATGATGTGAGGGGTTACTGTCTAAGGTGTGTGGCTGAACTCAGGGGGACTTGCTCTGTAAGAGTAGTGGGGTTTCTGGATACTGTGCGCTAATACTGCTAGTGTTTTGTCCGTCTAGCTGTTTAACCAGGTTTTGACCCGACACAGATGGCGGATTGGAAGGTGCCAGTGAGCTACAACTACAGTCCGTCGTACCATGCTTACGCGTACGGGTTAATGTACCCGCAGACACCCGAGCAAACCCACGCGAATGTGAGCTGGGCAGAGGCTGCTTATGGCTCCTCTGTAGGGGTAACCGGGGGTTACTACACCTCCCAGCCGCCGTCTTCGCAAACCCCGCCCGGGAGTCCAGAATACAACAAGCCGACCTCTGAAGGCCATTATCCGGGCTCAGTCGTGTACTACGCCGACTCCAAGGCGCACACGCAGACTGGGCGTCTTTTCCTCTCGCACAATCGGGTTCACTTTGACCAAATGAGCAAGGAGCAGGAGCGAGCAGGCAGCGACACACCGAGCGACTCCGAGGCCCACACACCAGGTAGTTAGTTGCGTCTCCGAACTTATCCGCGTCCGGAACTTGTGCGCTTCTGGACGTGTGCACCCTAATTAACCCCAACATGTGCCTTTTTTTTCTCTTCCCCTTGGCCTTTTCTCTAAGCAGCTAGTACACATGCGTTCGCGTGTGATTTACAATTGTTCTGTCTTGTATTTCGCCAGATTCTTGGAGTTCGGGTAGCAGTCGGGAAGGCAGCGCCGCTCCAGTGGATCTAGATCTCCCCGACTGGGTTAAGAAAGAGCAGGCACACGAGCCCGACAGAGGCAGCCCCGACGACACCGAGGTCGTTTCCAGCTCTCTGTCAGCAGCCTCAGAAGCTCTGAGTTGTATGAATGTGGACAGTGGAGTGTCCACAGTCGCTCCGTCTCCTGAGCCGGTGGCGGCGCAGCAGCCGCGCAAGGCCAAAGCGCGCACCGCCTTCTCTGAGGAGCAGATGAGCGCACTGAACGACCGCTTCAACATGCAGAGATACCTCACCCCCGCGGAGATGAAGACTCTAGCAGGACTCACTGGGCTCACCTACAAACAGGTATAACTACTTTAGTTCAGTGAGCTATAGTTAAGTCTTCCCATAAGAATGAAGCACTGGAGTTGAAACTACTTCGTCTTCTCGTTTGAAGGTGAAAACCTGGTTTCAAAATCGCAGAATGAAACTCAAGAGGCACCAGAAAGATAATAGTTGGGTATCTGAGAGGTACATCGCCGCTGGGATTCCAAATGCACAGACTACACATTCTCAGGTCAGTATTTATTTTGCCTTCAGTTACTGTGTCCACTCTGTTTTAAATCCTGTCTTCAAAATGGCACACATTTCAAGACATTGAGACATTTCAAAAGCTGAGAAAAATGTACTAAAAGCAGGACGAAAATTCCTGTTGCATATAATGTCACTGGAAGGCATGTATGTTGACATTTTCCTGTCCCTCTCAGTTCCAGGTAGATGCACCGATACTGACCCAAGACCTTTACAACAACCCCCAGTTTAGAGATGCTGTATTCAAGAAGAGCCCTCCACAGACGCCCTCCTTTTACCTCAACTACTCTCAGCCACTGTCCCCTTCCCAGGTCTCTCCCCGGCCTCAGGGAAGTTGGCGTCTGCCCCCAGCTGTGCAGCACTATGAATTCCTCAATCCTTCCAGCTATGTGCCAGCTGGTGGGAACACTGGTGCTGGTGATGTTGGCACTGTTGATCCAGGCAGTAGCCCTACACAGATGACCCCAGTGCACAATGCCACACAGTGGTCATCTTGAGCAACTGCACTTGCTGTCTGTGGTTTGTGACATTGTGTGTAAATAGTTTTGAATCCAACTGCTTTTGATTATAGCCCAGGGTTTCCTTGTTTCACTCATGAGGGCTGGGGTCTGGCACAATTTTGGTTATTTCTCTGTTGATTAGGTGAGTGAATGTCAGCGCAAGGTTGTTTAGAATGGTTCTAGACCCTGACCCTCCAAGACTGTAATTGGGAACCCTGTTGTAGACTGTCTGTGAATAGCTTTGATCTAAGGAGCCGTCATGTTTTAAAATTTGCAGCAAACGTTTGTGCAAATTTGTAAATGTTTTATGACCATGGAAATGATTTTTGTCCATCTACTTTTATATGGAAGATCTATTTTTATAATTTCAATGAACCTTCCAGAGTATTTAATGTCTTATCAGGAACCCTTGCTCTTTTTAATCCCTGCAATGTTCAAGACATTTTCTTTGGCCCCTGTCTTTCCTATACTCTTGCCTATACTACACTTGCATGATGTCATGGGGTGTTGAAGAATAAATGTTTTATCTGGTGTTCCTGAAAACGCCGTGATATTCACTTAATCTAAAAGCAAACCCTTTATATAGCCCAAGCTCTTCCTAATTTTTGTTCAGTAAACTGTGGCATCCAAAACCATTTTTGTTGGTCATAATTGTTTCATAACTCTTTACTATGGCTCACACCAACAGTATGGCTTTGTATATGGTTGTCTGCCTTGAAGACTTGCTGAACAACAATGACCAAAAATGACATGTGCTCCTCAAGCTTTGGCTACATTGAATTGTGTAGCCTAAACCTTTGTGATTGCTGTTTGAAAGCAATCTAGGATGGTTACAAGTTTCTCAGATATGGAATAGATATTCATTTTTTTATTGACTGCATTCCTTGAAACCCTTTGTACCCAAGACGATTCAGCTGTCCTTAATTAGCAAGGCAGCATATTCCTTGCTAATTTTTCAAAACAATAGCAACCATGATCTTTTTATATAGATTTTTTTGTAGCTGAAATTTTTCAAAAAAAATTAACATGTAAGCAGATGATGCTTCATCTAATTTAAATGTGTCTATTTGCGTGAATGTTTTTAAATATACTTTTGGTTATTAACAAAAACTAGTGTTTTGATGTAGCTTTAAAGCATTTTTCACTATGATGGTCCTCTCAAAGAAGAATACTAGATTGGGAAATCACTTATTTAATCAAGGAATTACCATACACTAATTTTCAGTATAAATCTAACACAAATTCAGCAGTAAGCAACATTTTGGTAAAAATCCTGTAATTTCCTTCTAGTTAGGGATGAACATTGATTTTGTGAATGTATATCTTCTAGAAACATTTTGTGCGTTTATTTATTTTTTTTTTAAAATATACAATTCACTATTTTACAGGGGTGTGTGTGTAACACATTACCATAGCATTATATTTTTAGAATGAGCCATATATCTATATCTGTTAATTTGTCATGCAACGCATGCTCAAAAGAAAGCGTCCCAACAGTTCACAGCATGAAAACCATCAGGTTCTGAAAACATTCTTTGGAGAATGTTCCGTCTATGTTGACATGAATGATTTACAGACAGTAACTGCTGTAGATTTTTCAGCTGCACCTTCATGCTTTTCCATTCTACTCCATCCTAAAGGTGGTCGATTGCATTCAGACCTGGTGACTGGGAAATACACAGAACTCATTGTCATGTGCATGGAACCAGTTTTCTGTGTGTGCCAAGAAAACATTCCCCACACCATTATACCACCACCCTGAACTGTTGACCTAAAGCAGCTTGGGTGTAATTCATGATTCAGGATTCATGGTATTGACACCCATCTGCATGTCACAGCAGCAACTGTGCTGCATCTGGCAACATTTTTCAATTTCAATGAGCTTGTGCTTGTGCCCAGTGTAGATTCCTCAGATTCCTGTTTTTGGTTGACAGGACTGGAACCCAATGTGTTGTAGCCCATCTGCTTCAAGTTTTAACGTGTTTTCTGTAATGCTTTCCTGCTCACCATGGTTATAAAGTATAGTTTTTTTTTTTTGAGTTACTATAGCCTTCCTCTTAGCTTGAACCAGTATGGCCATTCTCCTTTTCTTTTTTTTTTTTCTTTTTTCCTGCTTTTCTCTTTAATTTAGTCTTGGACAATCCCACCCACCAGTTAGGTTATACGACATATCACAGGACAGTTACCAACGCAGGAGGAAGAAGTGATGCTACTGATGCTAATGCTTGTCACAGGGCTGCGTATCACACTCAGGGGGAAGTGCTATTCACCCCTTCTGCGTGCATAAGTTCACAGACACCCATGATGGGCTAGTGTTGCTGTGATTGATTGATAGGAGGGACCGCATATGCAATCCCTCCCACCGAGTGTCACTGTAATTGATAGCAAAGAGACAGCACGGCGAATTTTGCTCTTTTGGACTCCCAGCTATGGATTGCTATGGTATTGTAAGGAATCAAACTCATAATCTCTAGATAATAAGGTAAATGCATTACTGTTGCACCACTCAGAAGCAACAGAAACAGTTTGTGAAACCTCTAGTGAAGATCATTCCATGTAAACATAGCCAGCATTCATGCATCAGACAACACCCGTTTAAGATTCCTGTGAAACTCAATTGGACCTTATTGTTTCTGTGATGTAGTGACAGTGAATTTAATTCCTGCTGTCAATCATGCCATTCAATTTTTATCCTCTCCAAGTTGCTGCCAGAACGTCACTCCAGCTTAGGTTAACCCCTGGTGACAGCTGCCATTAAATAGCTTCAATCTGCAGATGTTGCTCCCATTGTGGGGAAGCTAGTCAAAGCCTCACTCCTAGCAGTGGGATACCTGTGTCGTGACATGGGGTGGCTCTCAGGCAATCTGGATTATGGACGATGGTGGATGTAGCTGGCAATGGTCAGAGGCATTAGGATATTGTCATTATTGTGTGTTTGGTTCCTGTGCTCTTCTACCATGAGCAGGCCATTTGGAACACATCTACACTCCTTGTAGAGAGTACATTAAAACTGAAAGAGACCACACAATACTTTGGCATGAAGCTAGTTAAATTGAGAATCTTTGCCATCCTGTCTTCAGTTGAATTCAGGCAGCTCATTATTTGCAGTAGCGGATCTTGGTGTGGATGCTAGGACTCCTGACAATGTTCCCTTGGGTCTGTTGGAAATATGAGGTGCAGGTGGTTAAGCACTTCGCCTTACGGCTGCTGATGGTCAGGGTTCTTGGAGCCGCTATGGAAGCTTCCTGGCCAACAGTCATTAACAGCCACAGCAACCCATCAGGCAAGATGGATCAATGCAACAGTGCTCCCTGTGTTCTTGGAGAAGGTGGCATGTACAATGGCTCAGACAGTGGAGTTATACTATGCTATTATTTTAAGTTTTTTCCTATTTTAAATTTTCCTTGTTATTAGGCAACTGGACAAAATCTAGGGGGAGTTTCACTCTGTGTAATTACCACACACAATTGTTACTGACAGGCTGCATGAATCTATTGTCTGGTTGAGAAAGCTGTGCATCTTTCTTACAGCCATTGGTGGTGCTGTTGCTCTTGTTTCCACAAAAGGGCAAAATAATTCTCCTTAAAACATTTATCATCAGTAAATAATCTGAATGTGGATGCCAAAAAAATCGAAATGTCATATTGATGTCTTTATTTTTGGAAGACCTGGAGGAGCTTAGCCCTGATAGTCCATTTATAGCAGTTATTCCTCATTATACACAGTTGGGTCCATACGGATTTGTTTAGTAACTGCGCTTATTGGTAGACTGATGGTTCATATTTTAGGTCTGTCCCTCTAGTGTACAGATGTGTGTACAGAACTTCCACACAACAATGAGGATCTGTCAGTCAGTCTGTCAAACAAAAATAATGACAATGGTAATACTATTTCTTTATAAGTAAAGATGCACAGCTCTCTTAAGATCCCAGACCAGCATCTCAATGGGGTTGAAGCCTGGACTTTGACTTGGCCATTCCAACACCTTGATTTTTGTTTCTTTAGCCATTCAGATGTCGAGTTGCTGGTGTGCTTGGGATCATTGTCCTGTTTGCATGACCCAATTTTGGCCCAGCTTAAGCTGCAGGACAGATGGCCTCATATTTGTCTGAAGAATATTCTGGTATAAAGTGGAGTTCATGATTGTCTCAATGACTGCAAATTTCCCAGGTCCTGTGGCTGCAAAACAAGCCATCTCGTCACCCCTCCACCACCATGCTTGACAGTTGTTATGAGGTGTTTATAGATACACACTGTGTTTGGTTTTCATGCTGTGCATGATGGTGAAAACGTCTACACATTGGTCTCATCAGTCCAAAGGATATTATTACAGAACTTTTGTGGTTTGTTCAGATACAGTTTTGCAAACCAAAGTCATGCTGCCATATTCATTTTGAATGTTGCCGTTTTCCTAGCCACCCTTCCATGAAAGCCATATTGTTCAGTCTTTTTCTGATTGTGCTGTCATGAACATAAACATTTAGTGTGCTTACAGAGGCCTGTAGGTCACATGATGTAGCTCGTGAGTTTTCCTTTATATCTCTGAGCATTATGTGGTCTGAATTTGGATTGAATTTGCTGGAATGTCCCTGCGAAGATGCCCCTGGCAACTGTCATGAAGGCTCTCCATTTGTAAATAATCTTCTCACTGTAGAATGGTGAATTTCAAATTGTTTGGAGATGACCTTATAACCTTCCAACAATTGCTTCTCTGAGGTCGTGATGACCAAACATCATCTTTGGCAGTTTGGTTTTCTGCAGCACTCAGGTGAGTGTCTACATCTTGGCATGTTGTAGACACACACCTGAGTGCTCCATAACACCAAACTGCCGAAGGTTCTGCTTTTAGAAAAGTAGTCACACTTAGTAGTACCACCTGGCTGCTAATTACTCCCTTAATGATTGCGGAAGTAGGAAGGGTATACTTATTTTTCCCACCTGGTTTATAAAAGTTGGTGGGAAAAATGAGTACATATTGAAATCTGTTGTGTTTTTTGTTGTCACCTGAGATTATTTTTTTTTGTTTATAGAAGTTGGTGAGGACCACACATATCTAATAGTTCTTTAGGCCCTGATAAATAAAAACAGAACTGACAGAGAGCGTACTTTCTTTTTCCCATGACTGTACAGCATTTGTTATTTTGATTCTAAAACATGCAGTAAAGCTTCAAACAGATTAAAAGGTCTAAAAGATTAAAAAGTATTCATCATAGAATGTTAAATAATTGATCTGTTTCAATCCTGAGCTTTGCTTACTGTCTGACCTCCCAGAAACATGCCAGTATGTGGACTGGTCATGCTAAATTGCCCCTAGATGTGAATTAATGTGAGAATGTTTGTGCATGGTGCCCTGATATGGACTGGAGTACTATAATAATTTTACATTTATAAAAAAAATTAATTACTAAAAATTGTAAATAAACAATGAAGGATTAAAAGTAACAGATTACAAAAGATATTAAAGATTTTTAAAAATCTAGAATCACAATCTGTTTTCATGGTCAAACATTCATCCAATCTCTGTACTGCTTATTCTACACAGGGTTGAGGGGGAGCCTGGAGCCTCTCCCAGGGGGACAAGATGGGAGACCTGCTTGGGTGGGGTGCTAACCCATTGCAGGGTGCACACACACTGTGGATGATTTAGAGATGCCAATCAGCCTACAATGCATGTCTTTGGACTGGAGAGGAAACCCCTAAAGCACAGGGACAACATGCAAACTCTGCCCACACTGGATGGAGGTGGAGATCAAACCCCCAACCCCAGAGGTGCAGGGCAAACGTGCTAACCATTAAGCCACCGTGCCCCCCGTGATAAGGTCCCACTTTGTCCCACTTTGGAGGCTAAATAAGGAAAACATCTGTACTTGTTTGCATTTTAATCTAAATATACTAGATCAGACGATTGATCGTTTATCATTGAGTTTATCTTCAAAGGGATTGCTTTAATGCCGCAACAATACCTGATACAGTTTCATTCAGTTAATCCTTTCTGGAATTCTAAACACACCCATTTCTTATGAACATAATTACTAGAAACTATCACACCCCATCAATCACTCCCATATATCATTTCCGTACTGTGTTTCTTCCTGATGTGCTTTGTGGGTTAGGCTGACAGTTTGATCTGTATGAACTTTGGATTCTGTTTAAAAAACATTTTGCTGCATGGCTTTAGAGTCAGTAAAACATTATTATGAATATCAATGTAATGGCTGTATTAATCAAAACAATTGTATAACTTGTTACTCATAATCTGGTAGATTAACGAAAAAAACCCAACAGCAATCATGCTTGCGTTTCTGAGGCATACATTTTGAGTTAAGCAAAAAAATATTTTTCATTAACATTAACATTTTTAAATGTCTACACAGACATTAGATTCTTTTTTGTAGGAAAAAGGTAGCTTTATTGAAAAGATTGTATATGTACATCTGAAATAAAATCACAGTAAATGGTGACTATAGTAGAACATATTGCTCCCATGACCCATATTATTCATGTCTGATAAAACCTGCAAATTTTTGTCCTGTTTCACTCCCAACACGGGTAACAAGTCTCTAAACTAACAGCCCTTAAACCAGACAGCTCCTGATTTGTTTATTTAGTTATCCTTTCTAACACTGCTATAGCAGATTTAATATCGCATAAATAGTTTCAAGAATGTCTACTTTTGTTAGTTGCTTCTGTGTTGGTCGTCATCATAAATCTCCTTTCTAAAACTATTCCCTTTATGTACTTTATATTCAGTGCTCCTCCCACTGCCACCCCGTTTACTTGCTTCTCTTTGTATTTAACCTTACTGTCCATGCCATGATAAAAATTTTTTTTTTTTAAAAACTGTCCCTTTTGCAAATGTATATATTCACACACATGTATGTATGTGTACACACACATACACACACACACACACACCCCATCTATATGACACATTATATCTCATAAGCTATACATTAAACCATTTTCTGATTTCTGAACCCATATGAAGTACTAGTTCTGTGATTTTAATTTTAGTCTATTAATCTGAATCATTGAATGCACTATGCACTGGACAAACCAAATACCATAACTAAACAAGTCCGATTCCATTTCAGTAAACTTTTGTTGCAACGGTGTAGTAAATGGACATGCGGTAGTTTTCCACTCTGCTTTCATCTCGCGCAAATACAAATATGTTAAGTAAATATTTGCTGATCGTATCATTTAATTTAACTATGTATCTTAGGACATTTTAAGCATCAGTCTCTCTTTGAGCAAATCTCAAATATTTTAAAAGAGACGAAAGTTTATAATCCATTTCCCGGAAAACAACTATACTCCATATTGATGTGAGAAACAGTTCACAATGAAGTGTCCAGCGACAGAAAAAAAAAAAGGGGCTAGTGCACAAGTGTTATTGGCCAACATTCTTCAGTCCATCTTCAGGCTGCGATAGATATAACGGATAAATGCCAGTGAGGCCCAGAATGAAACGGTCCCGAGCATGAGTGAGAACACGAATGCAGTGAGTAAGGAATAGCCAAAGAACTCCATGCTCTGCACCAGACCACTCATGCTTGATCGATTCCAATAGTAGAAAAGTGAGTAGACAAATATGAAGAGGCCGGTGGATCCCGTACTCAGGATGCTTCGCCACCACCAGCGATAATCTTCACCCGACAGCAGGAAGTAGGTGAGAGCCACGGAGATGCAGGCTCCCACCGACAGCAGGATGGCGAAGACACAGAGCAGGATGCCATAAAGCGTGTACTGCTCCCGACCCCACACAGTTGCAAATATGTAGTAGAGCTCCACCGAGATGGCGCTGTGAAATAAGGGGGCGACACAGACAAACGGAAATTAAATTCAAAAATAATTTGCATTTCCGAGTACGGTGGAACTAAACAGCACACGCTTTTGGATAAAGGCTCAAGATGAGTGTAAGGTTAAGATAGCATTTTGTTCTCATTCTCTCACACTGGTCACCTGAAAGGCAGGAATCCACCAATGGCCATGTGCACGGCTGTGTGTTTGTACCAGGGTTGCTGTGGGATCTGGCGCGGAATGTTGCGTGTGCGACATGGAGCCTGAAAGCTGCCGGCCCGGTTCTTACCCACAATTCCCCCAATGACTGTAAGGGGAAAACCCACTAGCACCCAAGCACCTAACAACAGGAGCACTGTGGATGCAGGGAGTGCCTGTGTGGAACCACTCCACCAGTGTACAGAGTTTACAACACTCCAGGTCAGAAAGAGAGGAGCTACGAGAGAGCGAGAGAGAGGGAGAGAGAGAGAGTGTGGGTTTAAGTACAACAAAATTGCTACACTAATGGTTTGCTTTAGTTAAACTGAACATTAATGCATCAATACAGATAACAGAGGCCGGGTATGCATACCCTATACTAACAATGCTAAAACACAATATCTCACCAGAGAAGAGGGTGGAGGTGAGGATGATGTTCCAAACCCAGCGGTGACCATGGATCTGGGTGTAGAAGCTACATGAGCAGTATCCCGACACACAGCTAGTCAGCGCATACAATACAATCGCTGCAGAGTTTATGGCTCCATGGCGATGCACGTTGAACATCCCTAGCAATGCCATGATGATAATTCCTAACAATGGAAAGAGCAGGCCAGTATATTAAGTTAGATCTTATTGTCGGTGCATTTGTGTCAACAATAACGATGCAATCTTTAGTTAGGAGCAGTCCTCTCACATTCACAAAAGCCAACATGTGTTGTCCATTTATGTTTTCGCAGTGCACAGATTCTTACCAGTGGCCAAAGTAAGAAACTGAGCTCCTACTCCAAGCACAGCACAAAGCAAGCTTTTGTATGGTGGAAAACGAAAGACATCTGTGTGAATGATCTTCCAGCCGTTATCACCCTGATCCAGATCATCACAGCTGCCATCTTCTTCTACATTATATCTGTAACAGTTATACATTTTAACAGTATTAAATCAGGAACTGAGCTGCAGACGTGACTAGAATGCTTCACTGACTATACCTTTCCCAGAAATTTAGTCACAATTATTAGTAATCTGTTCCTCTGAACCTTCTCTTGATCAGAGAGTCGATTCCTCTTTAATGCTGTATGAACACTACAGACACTCTGGTTCCTCTCCTCCTGGTTACTTCCTTCTGTGTCTTTGATATCATGTCTATCCCTCCTCACCTGGCAAAGTCATTCTTTAAGACCCTCATAAGGATGATGATTACGAAGCCTAACAGCAGCACCACCAGCACCAACGAGTTGATGATTGACAGCCAGTGGATCTCCAGAGTCTTAGGGAAGAAGGAGTAGTCTCGGAGACGCTCGGCTCTGCGTGCATGGGGCAACGGGCTCTCAAACCAGCGTACGCTGTAGGTGTGGGTCACTGAGAGACGTCCACTATTGCTGTTTGCCCCGTCGCCTCCTCCCTCCTCCAAAGGCACCGGCTTCACATCTTTAACAGACACGTTGGCAAAGATCACAGAGTTGCCATTATACTCAATATTGAAGTCCAAGTGGGTCCACAACCCAACCTGAGGAAAAACAAAAAGGCAGGAGCATTCATTACACCAGGGTTTTACAAATCATAAATTGATTGGATAGTGTAAGTGAAAGCGCCAGTGTGCTTGCCTGTGTTATACTTGCACAAAAGTCCAAATAATTAGGCTAAAAAGCGGCAACTAACGGAACTCAAAAGTGCGAGAAGCTTATTATGTGAAATAATATAGACAAGCCCCTGTGTATGAGCTGCTACTATAAAAACAATAACACATTAGAACAAACACATTAATATCAACCTATCGTTCATGTTACAGCCGAAACTAGTGTCCGAGCTGACCAATCAGATTCGACGATTCAATTGCACTGTGGTATAAAGAAATATCAAATGAAAAGATTTCTTTGGGCAAGTCAATACAGTAGAGACTCTTTCTCTGGTTTTTCTTCTTCTGAAGAAGAAAAACAAAGTGAAAAAACAACTAAACAGCCTACTAAACATGTTTATCTGCTGGGCAACTGCAATGAAAAACTAACAGCTCAGAAATATAAGGTCTTGGGCACCCAGGCTAGTGATTTGTCTAGATCTGTATACTGACAGTAAGTGCAAGAATAAAGTGTTACTTGGCAGCAATGAACCGAGCCAGAACATCCAGAGCTGCAATAATAAAATGAGGATCAGCAAGTGACATAGCACAAGAGAGGGAGGAAATCAGAGAACCAGATTCAAAGGCATTCAGACAGGCAGACCTTGTGACTGTGAGGCAGGAAACCGCTTTCCTCCATATATCCCACAAAGCCCCAGATTGGAATATCATCCAGGACAAATTCAAAGTAAAACAGCTCTTCAATTGCTTCTCTCAACTGATCCACCTACAAAAAACAATACAGTCACAAACAAAAAAAAAAACATTCAATATTTCAAAAATATGGATTTTTGTCTAAGATGAAATATTTAGCATGCAAGCCTAATTTGTGGGGATGAGCATTATATTGTAGTGTATGCCTCATAAATCAACACGAATGTTAGTCTGAAAGTATAAACACAAAGAACATAAATGTGGTGATGACTATATGACATCGAAAGTAAACAGGATTGTCCGATGTAAACAATACCTCTTTCTCAGACAGTGTGAGCTGACATAGTGTCTGTTTTTCTGTGTTCTGCCTGAAGTGGATGCTGTATAAAGACTCTGCCATCCTGTCACCATCCAAAACCTCGCCCAGGCTTAAGGCTTTATGGCGCACCTGTGCAATTAGCAAATCAACTATAAAGTCAATGGCACAATGATGTCAAAACCAGCTGTAATTGAAAGCCACGTTCACCTCTTTGGGTCTGCAGACAGGGAGCGTATAATAATGGTAGGTTTCCTGGGGATTATGATAAGGCCCCACTTTATTCACGTAAAGCATGACGGGATCGCCTTCTTTGTACGTGGTTGTCCAGGCAACTTGTGGGAACAGGCACAGAAGAAGCAGCCGAGAGCGCACGATCCAGCCAAGAGTTGCCATCATAGTCCCTACGCGAGAGCAAATTCATTTATATGTCATTCAAGAAAAGCCTTAACAGTCACTTAATAGTGAATGAAATTTTGTTATAAATTATGTTATCTGATCAGACCAAATTTTACACTCTCTTCAAAACTATTTTTCCACAACCAAGCGATGGTTAGAAAAGTGAATAGAGTGAGTGAAGAGACACATCCACAAAAAAAAAAAAAAAAAAAAAAAAAAACCACCCCACACACACACACACACACACACACACACACACACACACACACACACACACACACACACACACACACACACACACACACACACAGAGACAAACCATGTTTACAGCTAATGAGCTACTGCTGAAGAGCAAGACCCTCCCCGGGGTTGGGATATACAGGCCGGGCCCGTGGCTTAGGCGACATAGACGGTTGGCTAGGCTGCAAAATGTCAGAGAGGCACCGCGCGATAAGTTTTTTTTTTTTTTGGTCAGAAGTGCACCCTTTTGTGAAGACTCTGCACCCCTCTACCTACACTATATTACCAAAAGTATTCGTCACCCATCCAAATGATCAGAATCAGGTGTCCTAATCACTTGGCCTGGCCACAGGTGTATAAAATCAAGCACTTAGGCATGCAGACTGTTTTTACAAACATTTGTGAAAGAATGGGCCGCTCTCAGGAGCTCAGTGAATTCCTGCGTGGAACTGTCATAGGATGCCACCTGTGCAACAAATCCAGTCGTGAAATTTCC
>CM040975.1:9393418-9415241 GCA_022985145.1 Pangasius djambal
TTTGGAAGAATGGTCAAAAATTCCTATAAACACACTCCTCAACCTTGTGGACAGCCTTCCCAGAAGAGTTGAAGCTGTAATAGCTGCAAAAGGTGAACCGACATCATAT
Organism: Pangasius djambal; assembly: GCA_022985145.1. NCBI lineage: Eukaryota > Metazoa > Chordata > Actinopteri > Siluriformes > Pangasiidae > Pangasius > Pangasius djambal. The sequence goes on from CM040975.1 coordinate 9,393,528, forward strand.
TGAACCCTATGGGTTAGGAATGGGATGGCACTTAAGTTCATATGTGAGTCAAGGCAGGTGACCGAATACTTTTGGTAATATAGTGTATGTTGAAAAAAATGAGTGGGGGGAGGGGAGAGGAAGAGGAAAAAAAAAAAAAAAAGAAAAAAAAAAAAAAAGATCAGGTGCACAATGCAGGAAGCAGCGCAAAGAAGAGGAGCATATATATATTTAAAAAAGCTTATTTAGAACCTCTTAACTGACACGGATATTGTGGATCAATTTTTTGTTTGTTTTATTTAAGTTTATTGCAAGTTAAGTTTTCTTTAAAATACTCTTACGTTTCTATAATGTTGTTTTAATTCCAGTTACATTGCTGCTTGCTTTCGGTTCATCAAAAAACAGGTGAGTGTCTTCTTTTAAAAGAAACCATGATTAGACCCGTAGTGTAAATCATTTAATTTAAGGTATGCCATTTTCCAGTCTATGCTCAATAATGGAGATGACAGGCAAGAGGCTAATCAGACTAACTAGCTAACTAGCTAGATCTAAAATCCTGCCTGGGGTGCCGACAGAGCCCGGGTCGGTCCTGGGGCTACACGGTACTGTGCAAAGGTTTTAGGCGCATGCAAAGAAGTGCTGGAAAGCAAAGGTGCCTTCAAAAGTAACGAAGTTAATGTTTCTAAATCCGAAAAAAGATCTTCTATAAATGAGCAGTAATAAATTAAACAAAGTCAACTTTTAACTTGTTTTTTGTACATGCAGCCTTCATTATGTCTGAAAAGTGGTTTGCTGTGTAATATGTTGCTTTCTTTACTGCCATACAAACATTTTTCTGTCATTTTTGTTTTTTGCTGGAAAAGTAAGATTTGGAAATACAAAATGTTTTTGTACTGACTGAATAACGCATACAGTAAACATCTATAACAAAATTTGTACTAAGAAGGGGTAGCTAACACTTTGGCACAGTACTGTATATGGCTCTAGAGATCTTTTCATTGGACGGTCACAAAATCGTGATGTTATGAATCATTGAAAATGTTTGATCGTTCTCCTAGAACTATTACATTAAAATGAAAAAAATCTCCAAAACTATAGTATAGGAGTCGGACACTTGAATATTTCATGAACAGGTGTCCTGACAAACTGTCCTACTGAGATGTCCTACCCGGAGTTTCCGTGCATGCATGCTTCACTTCTGCATGTGTATTCATTCATGCTTCTTCATGTATTTTAAAGCTGGAGGCATTTTCTGCCTTATGTCAGATCGAGTGGCTTTTTTTTTTTTTTTGCGCAGATGCTAGCGACTGCCCTGCACTCGATACGCTTCACAGACGCTGGTTATATAAGCTGAGACTCGGGCTTTACTACTCACACACACTGGTGGAAAGCCTGACTGAGTTGCGTCTGCGTGAGCATATGTCCCCTACGACCAATCACTGCGCACCGGTGTCTGTCCCACCCATACACCTCTTTGTTCTTCACTTCAAATTCGCCTCTTGGCTGTATTTACAAGTAATAAAAGTGAGTTATTACATCCATAACCATTTCTGACATTTCTATTTCCAGACTACTCACTACCACTGCTTCTTTTTGTCTGCATTCTTGATAGAAATAGTATTTTGGAAATGTGTAAAGAGGAGGTAAATATAAGGAGTGAGTTAATTAATACACTCTATATTACTCTTTTTCACTATAATGACACTAGTGTAGCTCAGCAAAAAAACGGACAAACTTCACCCTTCCCCTACCTCCGCTAACAAGTCTTCTTATTACAGTTTTCCTATTACTGTCTGAAAGCTCTGTTTTGCGTCCCAGTCCTTCTTAGTAAATATTTTAGAACGTAAGGTCAGAGGCTTTTTCGATTTGAGATGCAGTTCATGACAACAGCGGAAAATGTTTAGGAGAGGCAGAGCTCGTCAGTGTGGTTAACACTGCTGTGCATAAAATCGGAAAACATTTTACAGATCAACTTGGAAACCTGATGGACACCTGATGGACAGGGATGTTTTGGTTCGGATGTGCAATCTAGTGGAGGTCGCTTAAATCCTCTGGATGTACATAAGATATGCAGCGAGTGTGTGAATCACAATGCCACTCACGCATGGCGTAAACTTTGTGTCTCAATTCTGCGTGTGTGAGCAGATATTTTGAGCGAACGAAAGGTGGTTTTGATTTTTTGGGACGCACAGCAACTTCATGTTGTACAGCATTTTGTTAACATGTGAGGGATAATTAACTTTGAGGACGCAAAACAGAATGCTGTACACAATAAAAGTTTGATTGCTACCCCCACATATGCAGAACTCATACTTACACCCTCTGATTTAATGGCTTCATAACTAATCAGAAAGCGCAGCAGGTAGTTTCAAGTAGTATGAAGCCTTCCGATCAGGAATTAGCGTTGTCGTTTCTGATTGGCCGAAATTGTGGCACATCGTAAAGCACCGTAACGTGGAGAGAGAAACTGAGACAGGTGTGCAGGAGAACAAGACACACGAAGAGGGTATGAGGGCAGCAGTTAATATGAGGGTAAACTTTTATTGAGTACAACATTCAGGTTCATTTTCGCAAAAAGTTAACAATCCCTTGCGTGTCAACTGTGCGTGCAAAAAAAAAAGCCTTTTGCTCGCTCAAAATATCCGCTTGTACATGCAGGATTGTGGTACAGATATAACGCCATCCTCATGTCACTGCTGCTTCTGCACGTGCGTGCTGAGCAATAAACCAGGCTGCTTTGTGTTGGCCTGTGGATTATTTTCCTATAACAACAAAAAACACTTGTCACTAGACTGGCAAAGCAGGGCACCGAATATTCCTCTGGTTTTTAGTCACGTACGCTAAACGTATGCAGGGTTGGGTATGTTACTTCGAAAAAGTAATTCACTACTAATTACATCGTCAACATTGCATTTAAATGACTGAATAATTACTCCGTCTGAAAAGTAACTGCATTACTCATTACTCCTTAAAATCTGTATCAACCTTGACAACAGAAATGAAACGCTTCCTTGAATTCTTTAAATTTCATGGAAGAGTTTAGCCTATTAAGCATAGCTTTATTAAACCATTTCTAATTCGAAACTGGCTTATCAATAAGAGCTACTAAAAACAAAAGCAACTCCTGACTCAATAAGCCATAGTAAAACTGTAACAGTACTTCAACACAACCTCTTGAGAACTTGTGTCATCATCTGACAAAGAGAATTACTCCGCATCTCTAGCACTACGTATCCTGCGATCAGTTTTTTTTAAGCTCACCTTCAGACACTTTCTGTACTGTGGATGTAAAATCGAGTTTCGCCTGCTTAACAGGGCTTGCCGCAGTTACATCTGTCGCCGTACGCGGATCACTCAGAAGTGTGTGCCTCTGCTGCCGTGTCAGGTGCTTCAGAAGGTTACTTGTGCTTCAGAGAGAGAATGATAGCGTTTTCCCCCAGGACATTACTTACATTTTACCGTGATGTTCTTGTCTACATGTGTCAAAAAATAATGAAGTTAGCAAAACAGCCACTGGTTTCTGCTGACATCCTTGAACCTGAGCAACGTCGCAGCCACCTGGCGCAAGTTCTCACGCCAGCCTATAGCTAACGAATTTAAACGGGCCAAGTTAATTTAGAAAACATTTTATCTTTAGATGATAAATTTAGATTTTAAATTCGATATTGTTTTATACAGAATTGTTGAAGGTCTATACAGTGTATAATGCAAGTACATCATAAGTAACTATAGTTAAATTACTTAAAAATGAAGAGTAATCCCTTACTTCACTTTTTTTCCCGGGGAAAAGTAATATCATTATATGGAATTAAATTTGTGCCAAAAGTACTGAACGTAACTTTTCAAGAAACGAACCAAAATCTAAAATGAGAAAGAGGAAAAAACTGCAAAACTGTTTCCTACGCTTCCTTTCCATGAATCATGGTTTATGAATGCGCTGCTAGAGTTTTCTTTTACGCCGTCAAAATTTTCGTTTACGCATACCATTCTGGCACAAACCTCTCCCGTGGGCGGGGCTTAATAGCCCCTTTACTTTCATTGGCTAGTGAGATTTGGATTGACAGCTCAAGTGTCCAGCTAAGGAGGAGGAGGAGGAGGAGGAGGAGGATGATGATTACACTCCGTGCTGCTCCTGAGAGCTCATCTCAAAAAAATAGTTGTGCGAGTCTACCCAAACCTCAAATACTAATTACGAACTAATACACCGACAAAGTAATTTCCACTACAAAGTGAAAACACTATAACTACACAGAGAACCGCATCCAGAATGCTCTCCAAATTTCACGCCAATGATGTCTCTACTTCCAGGTCAGGGAGCTGTCCATCACTAGCCAATGAGAGTAAAGGGGCTGTTAAGCCCCGCCCACACGAGAGGTTTGTGCCAGAATAGCGAACGTAAACTTGTAAACTGTGAAAACTTTGAAAGCGTAAATGAAAACTCTAGCAGCGCATTCATAAACCATGATTCATGGGAAGGAAGCGTAGAGAGCTGTTAACAAAGAATGCGGTTTATTTGAAGACCATGTTAAATTTTTGCCGTTTCAGTTTTGCAGTTTTTCTTCTCTCTCACTTTATGTTTTGGTTCGTTCCTTGAAAAGTTACGTTCAGTACTTTTGGCACAAATTTAGTTCCATGTAATTGCAGTCACGCCTCACTTAGTTATGCATTACACCCAGCACTGCGTAAAGGGCAGTGGTAGCTCGGTGGTTAAGTTGGGGTCGCATAAGCTTCATTTGCGGTCATCTGTGTAAAAAAGTTTGGCAACCTTTGATTCGTCATGTTATGATATTCAAATCATCGTGACGATTCAGAGCGGTCTATGACATCATCTGGCGACTTCAACTGACTTTCCGAGCATGCAGGAGCTACTTTCCCCTGAAAACACTGTGTAAGATAGAGTAGACAGCCTATCAAAATACGAAACATGAAACTATAGTAATAAAGTAGACAAAATACTCGCGGTATTGTTTTATAAAGCCCTCTAAACAACAAGTTTGATCAAGGAAGACAAAAATGTTGGAACACCGGCATCATTTCTATCAGTTAATCAGTTCATTATTTCTACTTTCTTAGTTTATAGTTTCACTTACAGACACTAAATACCGTGTAGCTTCAGGTAAACAAGCTCTAACGATGTTTTTTTATCCCCAGCCTGGTACTAAATGGGAGTATAAATCTCTCGGCTTGGTTAAAAGGGGATAGCTATGTGGCTAGCCTGTAGGAAGCGCTTCCGTACAAGCGAACTGCAGCACAAACCTGTTTCCGCTGCCTGCAGTCCAGAAACGCTCCTGTTCCGAGCTCAGGCTCGGGGGAAAGCCGCGTCTTCTCGCTTCAGCTCCTTACAGTCACTATTGTAGCCGCATTTCTGCGAGTAGCACTCATCACACGGCCAAAAACAGTCCAAAGCAGGTCGCTTTACTTCTCTAACACATCCAAATGACTCAAGAGGAGGCGACCAGCTGCGTATCCACGTCACCTTACAATCAAAATATCGCCAATGTTCCGGGATGGGCGTGGCAAAGAGAAGCCTCACCTGCTTGCATAGCTTTACTTTCCCCCAGTAAAATGCTCCACTAAAAATTTGCAAAAAAAAAAAAAATAATAAAAATAATAATAATATAGGAAGCCAGCAAATAGCCTGTCTTTTTTTAAAAAGATTTTTTAAAATCATGTATATCCACTCAAGGCAAGTCTCATCGCTCGGCGAGTATTTCTGTAACTCTGATTTGACGCATGCGTGTTACAGAAGCTGATCTTGTAATAATAATTGACCCGGAATTCTTCCTGAGCATTATGTGTGGATCATATACTGAACACGGAACCTCCTACTTCCGACATTAGAGCGTTCGCGTGAACTGAACTGCCTGAAGTAGGAAATAAAACGAATACTCACAATAATCTGGCGCTAAACTGGAGTCAAAGAGTTCTTTTGGTTAAGTGCTTGTTAAAGTGGAAGTGATCATTTTGTTAATATCGCCGTAAAAAAAACATGAAAGAGCAGTTTGTTTAATAAAAAAAAAACTTACAGAAAGCGAAATAACATTCCGATTATTCAAATATAATCAGAAAGTTAAAAAAGACTGCTTAAAAACCTTAAATCACGCTGTTAATTTCTTGTTCTTACTTTTCCCCCTGAGCGCCGCCATGTTGAAGTGACGTCACGGAATCGCAACTCGGAGTTTTCGGAAAAACTCGGACTTTCTCGGAGTTGCAGAGCTGTTCAAACGCATCTTTCCGACTCGACAGTCGGAACCATCCCAGTTCCCACTTGGTACGAGTACAGCAATACAACCTGCAACAAAAGCCTGCGGCGTCGTTTGCGCACGAGCCCAAGTAAATCAATCTTGAGAAATCGATACACAGCTTCCGGGTGATGACGTTACCTGCAAGATCGACTCGTAATGTCTGATTACGTCGGTCTTCACAGCGCGCGAAAATACGTGCTCATCCCGCGCTTGAGTAGGTGTGCAGACCGGCGTGGAATAGTATTATATTTTTTGGGTGAGTTATGTCATTTGGTTATTTTTCTGCTTATTGCATTATTACATGCTATCACATTTTCTGGAAGACATGTTCAGTATGAATGTTGTGATACAGCCTTTAATGTCCTTATAGCAGCTGCGCGTGAAGGCTCTTTCTTCTCGCGATATAGCGCGCGAAGTTATTTACACATAACTGTTTTAGGATAATAGAGATAATAGAGTGTATTCTTTTTTTTACTCATACTTACTACATACACAAAGGATGTATTCGCATTAATAGAGGAGTATAAGACAGCATGATAAATAAGAGAAGCAAGAGCATATACACATGTAATCAATGAGGTGTACAAGGCTTTGTATAAATTATATACATTTAAAGTCTTAATCTCTTTCTTACCCTATTTGCATTTATGGATGTGCTGTAGTATTCAGAATGAGATTTCAAACAAACTTTTTATCATCATCATCACTACTTCCACAATAATGGAATACAATAACCCCAAGAAGATAAAAAAAAAAGATTCAGTATCTAGCCAACATATTTTGACATATGTACAATCATAGAAGAGGTGAGAAAGAAGTGAACTAAATTTAGAGAATATACAGTTTAAATCAAGATCCAGCTTAAACCTTAGCATCACCTGGGTTTTGTCTGGTAAATGAAGCGAGTAATTTTAAATCAAACATCTCTAACCGTATTGTTTACACAGAACCTGCTGTAATTCCAAACCTTTTTCCAGTCAGTATCTAAAAAAAAAATTCAGTAAGCCATTGTTGTTTGGTAAGTGGGACAGTGTGTTCATGACAAATCTTCCTAAACCATTTGTTAGAGCATTATTTTATACCATCAAGTGTAAGATTTACACCGATCAGCCGTAACATTAAAACTACTGACAGGCGAAGTGAGTAATCACATTGATTATCTTGTTACAATGGCACCTGTCAAGCGGTGGGATATATTAGGTTGCAAGTGAACAGTCAGTTCTCAAAGTTGATGTGTTGGAAGCAGGAAAAATGGGCAAGCGTAAGGATCAGAGCAACACTGACAAGGCCCAAATTGTGCTGTAATGCCAAGCTGCCCCACTTCACAACTGACAGGACTTAAAGGATCTGCTGCTAACGTCTTCGTGCCAGATACCACAGCACACCTTCAGAGGTCTTGTGGAGTCCATGCCTCGACGGCTCAGAGCTGTTTTGGCGGCACAAGGGGGACCTACACAATATTAGGCTGGTGGTTTTAATGTTACGGCTGATTGGTGTATATCAAAATTGTGATAATTATCAAGTGAACCCTACAAAGCCTTAAAAGACCTGATGGTATAACCTTAGCTACAGTTGCCATTTCGGTTTCACTTACAGTTCTATACTTTTCTAAATATTCTGAATATGTGTGTATATATATATATATATATATCCCCATTTTTATTAATAGCTGAGTCATATTAGAATATTCACATTTCTTTCCACTCATTTGTTAAGGTATACACTTTTGTTTTATAGTTTCTGTCTTTGTTGTTTCAAATTAAGCATTAGAATCCGTGTAATCTTTCCAGTCTAGTTTGCAGTTATCCAGTTGATCAACATGGGAATTCACGGCCTTGCTAAGTTAATAGCTGATCAGGCGCCAACAGCCATCAAGGAGCAGGATATTAAAAATTACTTCGGTAAGTTTGCATACTATCATACTCTGTTTTTCTCAGTATAGTGACCGGTTATGTGCGCAACGATCATCATCAACACATGACGTGCTCTGTGATACTTAAAATAAATAGTTTTGTATTATTATGTGGATTATATATTACTATTTTTAAGCCCTTTTTTTTCTTAACAACTACAACAAAGAATACAGTAAACAGGAGTACATACCATACCAGTGCATACCATAACATCTATTTCTTCAAAGCAAACACTGATATTGGTCTCTCTAATATAAATTTGCAATTTATTTTTACTATGGTTTATAACCAAAATATATGCAGAATCGTTACTGTTACAGAAAACAGATTTATCATCTATATTCATTAAATCAGTGGACAACAAGGGTCTTAACCGAGCAATATTTGAAGAATTATTTTGTATGACACCTCCTTAACTTCATTCTACAATATTTATTGGGCATTATCCCTATTTGTTTTCCACTCAAACCTTTTTCCAAATGAGGAATTCCTCATATGTTAGAACGTTGTCTTCTTAGATCTTAAAAATGTATTATGTATTATGTAATGGGAATGATATTCATTACAGGGAGATATTGATCAAAATGAATAAACACCTCTATTAACAAACTTAGTGTACTTATATATTTCACTATTTGGATTAAGTATTCTAGTGTGAACTGCAGACCTCTGAACTGTATTTTAGTTTTGTCCCTGCTCTCCTGTGATCTCATTTAGGGCGCAAGATTGCCATAGATGCCTCCATGTGCATTTACCAGTTTCTGATTGCCGTCAGACAAGACGGCAATGTTTTACAGAATGACGACGGCGAGACGACAAGGTATTATACAAGTGACACTGTTCCACAGCATTATGCATGCACCAATCTGCCTTACACATTTTGCATAGGAGCTCTGCGTTTTTCCACTGGAGTACGGTGCTGAGTTATCACTCATAAACATGCAAAACATCAGTCGGAGTACGTTTCGAGTTCACTGATGTGAAATAAAAAGCTATCAGTGTATTTTTGACTTGGCTAACATTAGACGAGTATATAGAAGATTATATAGAAACTTTTTTGGCTTAAAGAGGGGGAAAAAAAAGGCCTAGAGTGAAGTGTAATATCTAACACGTTACAAATAATTTAAACGGTAATGACAATTAGAAAGCGATTAAACATGTTGCTTGCTTTGTTGCACAGGTAAGCGCAGCCATATTCATACTGCATGGTCAAGCCTGATGAGGTAGAAACTGGAGTGTGGGTGTATACGGGGTGCTGCCAGTGTCTGGCGGTTACTGTAAAACCCCATATGTACATACATTACAGTTTCTACCATATGCAAGTGATTTGTGAAAGGACTATATTCAAAATGTACTAATCCTTTTGCCTGGCAGCCACCTCATGGGCATGTTCTACAGGACCATCCGAATGCTGGACAGTGGCATCAAGCCTGTGTATGTGTTTGATGGGAAGCCCCCTCAGCTCAAGTCCGGAGAGGTAATAAACAAAGAAACGACTACTTACTCAGCAAATTACATGAGATGATCCAAATTTACAATGCATCTCAGAGGGAGATTTTGCATTACTCCCAACACTGGTCTGTCACTTAAGAAAAATGTAAAAAAAAAAAAAAATATTGTGAAAGATTAAAGCCAGACTGTGGTAGAAATAACATTTATGCGTAATTTTTGGAGCTTCATATCCTAGGTATACCACTTTTGAACCACAGTGTGATATTGTGAATCACTTACATAAAGGGAAATTTAATAAACACACTCCATTTTTAATCAGTTTTGATATTTTGGTTGACATTACAAAAACAGAATTTACATGTCTTTGTAAAGTCTATATGTAATTAAAGATGAACCTACAATAAGCTGATTTTGCATGTTAAAACATCCAGTGAATTATATTATGCAGTATATGTGAGCTTCTGTTGTTGAATAAATCTCTCACATCTAATTACAGATGAAGCAGTGATTTTCTGTCTTCTAATATTTCTCACATATTCACAAACTCCCACTATGGGAAACCACTTGTATCATAGAATACAATGGATATAAAATGTCTACACACCCCTGTTAAAAGTGCAGGTTTTTGTAATGTAAAAAAAATGATACCAAGATACTGTAAATCAACAGTATGCAACCAGGTTATAGTAAGCTTGAATTTATTTGGTTGCTATATCACAGTGAAGGTGGGAAAAAGCATGATTTATTTTGGTAAAAAAAAAAAATTTTATATCACAAAACCTGCCATTTTAACAAATATGTGTAGATTTATTATATCCACTGTGTCTAATTCTGCATTAGGTACCATATACTCCGATCAGCCATAGCATTAAAATCACTGACAAGTGGAGTGAATAATCTCGTTGATTATCTTGTTACAATAGCACCTGTCATGGGGTGGGATATATTAGGCAGCAAGTGAACAGTCAGTTCTCGAAGTTGATGTGTTGAAAGCAGGAAAAATGGGCAAGCGTAAGGATCTGAGCAACTTTGACAAGGGCCAAATTGTGATGGCTAGACGACTGGGTCAGAGCATCTCCAAAACAGCAGGTCTTGTAGGTTGTTTCTGATATGCAGTGGTTAGTACCTACTAAAAGTGGTGCAAGGAAGGACAACTGGTGAAGCGACGACAGGGTCATGGGTGCCCAAGGCTCACTGATGTGCGGGGGGAGCGAAGGTTAGCCCGTCTGGTCCAATACCACAGAAGAACTACTGTAGCACAATCTACTGAAAAAGCTAATTCTGGCTATGATGGAAAGGTGGCAGAACACACAGTGCAATGCAGCGTGCTGTGTATGGGGTTGTGTAGCTGCAGACCAGTCAGAACGCCCATGCTGACCCCTGTCCACTGCCAAAAGCGCCTACAATGGGCATGTGAGCATCAGAAATGGAGCAGTGGAAGAAGATGGCCTGGTCTGATAAAACACGTTTTCTTTTACATCATGTGGATGGCTGGGTGCATGTGCGAAGCTTACCTGGAGAAGACCTGGCACCAGGATGCACTGTGGGCGGAGGCAGTGTGATGCTCTGGGCAATGTTCTGTTGGGAAACCTTGGGTCCTGGCATTCATGTGTATTACTTTGACATGTACCACCTAACTAAACATGGTTGCAGACCAAGTACACCCCTTCATGGCAGCAGTATTCCCTAATGGCAGTGGCCTCTTTCAGCAGGATAATGCGCCTGCCACACTGCAAAAATTGTTCAGGAATGGTTTGAGGAACATGACAAAAAGTTCAGCTTGTTGACTTGGCCTCCAAATTGCCCGGATCTCAATCCGATTGAGCATCTGTGGGATGTGCTGGACAAACAAGTCCAATCCATAGAGGCCCCACCTCGCAGCTTACAGGACTTAAAGGATCTGCTGCTAACGTCTTGGTGCCAGACACCACAGCACACCTTCAGAGGTCTTGGCGGCACAAGGGGGACCTACACAACATTAGGCAGGTGGTTTTAATATTATGGCTGATCAGCCTATGGAGTAATTTTGGTGAGCTGAAAGTGACAGTGCAGCATATTTGTCCAAAATATAGTGACTAATTTGAAATGTTTTTTGAAGTAAGAATATTTTGCATTCCTAATGCCACTAGATATTAGAAACTGTAACGTTTTGAGGCTGTGCCTTTCTCACTGAACTTTTGTTTTTGTTTTGCAGTTGGAGAAGAGAGGGGAGAAGAGAGCAGAAGCAGAAAAGCTGCTGGCACAAGCACAGGAAATGGGTATAACAGAACATCCGCTAATGTTAAAATCTTGTGTAAAAAGCTTTGTTTAATGGCCATGACCTTTCATTGTTTTGGACCATAGGTGAACAGGAGAACATCGACAAGTTCAGCAAACGTCTCGTAAAAGTCACGAGGCAGCATAATGATGAGTGTAAAAAACTCCTCACGTTAATGGGAGTGCCTTATATAGAGGTATTGTTTTTTTTTCCCTAGTTAATCTTAAACTCAGTTATGTCATTATATAATTCTTCAGTTACAAAAACGAGTACATCATAGTTCAGCAGATATGAATTTCAAAACACTGATAAAATTCTTGTCCAGGCTCCATGTGAGGCCGAGGCCAGCTGTGCAGCTCTGGTAAAGGCAGGAAAAGTGTATGCCACAGCAACTGAAGATATGGATGGATTAACGTTTGGAACAAGCGTCCTGCTGAGACACTTAACTGCTAGTGAAGCTAAGTATGTTTCCCAAGCTGTATTAGGGTTAATGGTTCTGTGTTATTTCATGCAACATCATTTCTAGAAACGAAGGCTTTGGCACATTTGCTGTATAAGATGTACTGTTTAAGGCATCACTGTACATTTTTTTATTTTGAAATTTTGAAATGTTAAACTTCTTTGTGTTCTGAGATGTCTTTTGAAGTTAAATGTCGCTCAAATTTGGACCAATATTTCCTGGTTTTTAAGACCTATTCTACATTGTTTATGTTATTTATGTAAAACTAAGATCTCTCAAAAAGCTGAAATCCAGTAAGGTTCCAGTACAGTGAGTTGAGCACTTTAGGACTGCTCACAGCAAGTGCTCACTGTCTGTGTGTGTGTGTGTGTGTGTGTGCGCGTGTGTGCGCGTGTGTGTGTGTGTGTGTGTGTGTGTGTGTGTGCGCATGTGTGTGTGTGTGTGTGTGTGTGTGTGTGTGTAGGTCTATCAGTTTAAAGAACAAAATACATACTTTTCACCTAAAATCAATTCTCACCCACTAGGGATGTGTACGAATACCCAGTTAACCGCCTGAAGCATCAGTATTCGAATAGCAAAATCACTACTCGGCTATTCATCACACCTTGCGTTCACATGAAGTGAATGAGGGAAAAATTTGAAAAAAGTTGTGTCTGCTAGTATTCTGAGGCGAAGAGCAGCAGTGTTGTGTAGGCTTGTGCAATATACCAGTTTAATTGTTCCTACACAACCTTACACTGCCATAATGTCCAGAGACATTTACTCCTATTATATTATATTACTATATACGCCAGCCTTTATGCATTTCGCGTAAGACTTCCACAATCTAACATCAGCGTTATCACTCAAAAATAGGCCAAAATAGCAGTCTTCTTTTCCCCTAAAAAAACTTAAGATGATTCAATCGATGTATGAATCTTGGCTGATTTTTCGCAGGTGCTTTGAACTCTCCGATATTTGAATCCTTGCCCCCTTCCACCATCTCACATGCTCTTAACTCGACTCACACTGTGCTCTCACGTTGTACCAAGGTAAATGGACTATCTTTGGACTGCTTTGACTTAGCTAGACAAGAATATACATAACATCAATCCATTAACTATATTTATAAACGATATCACCGAAACTTTGGGGAAAAATGGTTAAAAACAGCACTTATGGTTTTGAGCTGAAAAAAAGAAAAGATTGACTAGGAAAAAAAGTTTAAATAGGCCTACAGCAAAGTGTCAGCTGTAATGCTTTAGAAAGCATGTTAATGCAAATTAGAAATTAAAAATTTTCTTGCATTTTTTTTTTTTTTACTTGCTCTTTTGTGCCGCATTCAAACACTAAGCAACAGATCAACCATGTAAAATGTCAGCCATGTGGACAAGTGAACTGTAAAAGGATTATATCGAAAACTGTACAGTTTTGCAATTGCCTCTAAGTTCCCGAAGTTCCCGCCTACACAGCTGGTAATATTATTACACCCTCCCCGTACTCTTCTTAAACCTGAAATGATGGAAATGCCTTGTGTGTGGTGGCCTAGGAAAACAAACTAAAGACTTTTGTCAAACTAAAGACTTGCCTGACCTGAAAATGTGTTTCCCTTTTGCATGTGTTTCTCAATATCACTTGTAAAGTTCTAGCATTTTAAAATCTGGTTACCCCCAAAAGTGAACAGGCAGAAAGTTGCATTGAAACATTCCATTCCATCTCCAGTGAATAACACAAACAAACTGATTTGAATTGAATTTAATATGCAATAAATATGATACACAAATTAGAAATATGACCATAAAAACTATGTAGATCTTTAGTCTTTATTTTTAGCCTAAAGACAGGCTATTCAGAAGCTAGTAGTAGTAGTTAGTAGTTGTAATAATAATAATAATAATATCATTTATTTCTATTTTACTATATTATTTATAAAAAGTGCAAACATTTATAGATTAGAAATCATTCTATTTACATCATAACCTATTTAAAGAGTCCTTAATAACCAGTCATTCATAAAAGTAGTGAACTAGTCATCTTTTCCATGGTTAAAGCAAAAATTGATTCCGGGCATTGCTATTTTCAGGCTGTTTTATTTGTGCAGTTAAATGCACAATGCACATCAATTAACAGTCACACACAGGTTACAGGAAACTACATTACATGTATTTAATATATTTATTATCATTATTCATAGTACAGTCTAAAAAAGCAGCTTCACTGCCTCTTTAGACTGTACTATGAATAATGATAATAAATATATTAAATGCATTTATGCCACAGCGCAGTTGAATGCTCAAATCCGATTGGTCAGAAGGTGAACTGACACTGGTCAGTGGGGAAATCTATCAATAGAGCCCTCTTTATAGCTCAGTGACCAGCCTTGGATGGAGGCTACTATGTCTACAACAACATCTGGGAGGTTTTTCTGCCGTGTTCAAAAGAAATGTTTCAGTATGTGTTGAATTGTTGACTATATTGCTCCAAAACAATATTGTGCACCTTCCCTAGAATATATGAAGAATCTTAATATGGGTACTTTCCTGCTTTTTGTTACTTTGTCCAAATTGCTGCAGTTTGTATCTCTGGTCTTATTTCTTTCTTTATTTATTTTATTATATTATATTTGTTTTATTAATATTTATTATGTTTTGGTTGTTGGTGTGGGGCCCCAACAGTGGTTCAGGTCCAGGGGTCCCCCACCACTCTGAGTCCACCCCTGAGTGTAATTGAATAAGATACGATATGGGGGGATCTGGATATGATATATTTTTTTGATACAGCAAAAATTAGCATTGCCTGAATGTGCCTTAGCTTTCCATTTTCATCTTGTTATAACATTCATCACTGAAACTTCATAATGACAGTGTTTTCCATTCAGACTCTTAGCATTATAGAAAAATAGCCCAATTTTCTATTTAAAAAAAAAAAAGAAAACAACGCTGGTAACCCTGATAGCGTGACTCTAAAGGGGTGTGTGTCTGAAGTCACGCAGCTTTCTGAAGCTCAAAAGTGTTTTTGAATCCTGTGTTGTTCTCTAACGGGTAGAGTCTCATCTGCAGCTCTGAACTTCCCAATCATCACATCATCCAGAATGAATCAGCCGGGAAATGCTGTCTTAACGCATGCAATGTTTGTTTCTCTCTCTCTCTTTTTATAAGCTATATTTTCAGAGAATTGAGTGTGGGCTTGATCAAATTTAAATATTTTACACTTAATATAAGCAGTATTTTGATCAAGCCCACACTCCATTCTCTGAAAATATAGCTTGAACAAATTTAAATGTTTATTAGACCTCACATAATATAAACAGTATTTTATGACGAATAGCAGACGTATCGAATCGAGAGCCTTGTATCAAATGATACAATACGGGACAATACAATAAAGTGCATTGTTACACTGCTGTTGGTTTCCTAGCAGTAGCTATTATCACTATACAATCAACTACAATCAACCAGGCATGCATGCCAGCCAACAGGGAAATAAAACCATTGAAACAGCCCACCCATGAAGAAACATTTACCCAGTATTCAAATACATCACTGTACAAAATGAGTAGTCAGTGTAGTCTCTGGGGCAGTGGTGGCTCAACGGTTAAGGCTCTGTCTTACAACTCAGAGGGTCAGGGTGGTTCAAGCCCCAGCACTGCCAAGCTGCTACTGTCGGGCTCTTGAGTAAGGCCCTTAACCTTCTCTGCTCCAGGGGTGCCGTATCAGGGCTGACCCTGCACTCTGACCCCAACTTCCTAACAAGCTGGGATATGCGAAGAAAAAAATTTCACTGTCCTGTAAAGTATATGTAACAAAAAGGCTTCTTCTTCATATTTTACAGCAGACGTATTAATGGCTACATTTTTGCCCTAGTGACCCTATTTTCCTGCCCTCACTTGCAGGAAACTTCCAATCCAGGAATTTCATTTCAACCGCATTCTGCAGGAGATGAGCTTGTCACATCAACAGTTCATCGATTTATGTATCCTACTGGGCTGTGACTACTGCGGCACAATCAAAGGAATTGGACCTAAGAGAGCAATTGACCTCATCAAACAACATGGTTCAATTGAAGAAATCCTTGACAACATTGACCAATCTGTGAGTTCACATACATGCACAAACAGTTAAGCTGTATCTTATGTTCGAAATAAAGACTGTAGCGCTTAAGTGATACCATAGTTTATAATGAAAACATGTTGACAACGAATGCTATTTGTGCCAAACAGCCTAGATGAAGGTGAATATGTTTTGGGCATTTTAGATAGTGTCTATCAGTTACATTTACAGCCTTTAGCAGAGGCCCTTATCCAGAGCCACTTACAGAAGTGCTTTGAAGTCTCCATCAAAAACATGTCCTCATGCTTGTACAAGTAGGTCAGGGTCTAAGAATACTATCAGGCTTAAAACCTTGTGAGAGAAAATATCAGGTAGAGCAAGAAAAAACAGTACAAGATGAAGGTTTTTTTTTTTAAAATAAATAAAATAATTAGTGCACATTTAATTGTTTAGTGAAGAGGAAAGTTCATTCCACCATCTGCCAGTACAGAGTAGAGCCTTGATGCATGCCTTTCTTTTTATAAATGAGAATTGGTTAAAGGTCTCCATGAACTATTTAAACACCTAGTCACCATGACATGGTGCCTGTAAACTGATTTACCAACAAGTGGCAATTTTTGGATTCAGTAAAATTCTGACCAGGGTTAGGGTTGCTAAGATAAATACGTCTCCCTTTAATCTTACATACATGCAGTGTATTTGATTGAATCATGAGGTATGTGTGTGGCTGTTCCGACAGAAACACCCTGCCCCAGAAGACTGGCTCTATAAGGAAGCTCGAGCTCTGTTTCTGGAGCCTGAGGTGGTGGACTGTTCCACTGTGGAGCTCAAGTGGAATGAGCCTGATGAGGAGGGACTGGTCCAGTTTATGTGCAGTGAGAAACAGTTCAGGTAAACATGGGACACTTCACACTACACACCTCTCCATGATCTTAAAATACTGATTTCTGAAGGATTCAGATTGATAAGAAACAGTCACATGTTGAGTCTTCTGATTTTAGAATCTAGCTAGTGTCCGTATCATACTTAACAAAACTGTAGTCTAAATGCAGTTTTTTACAAGTAAATGTTTATATTTTAAGGAAACATTTCAGACAAGAGACAAGGTAACTGTCTGTATATGACAGTGTAACGATACTGAAAAGAACCCAGTTATTAGGTCTAGTGCCCATGTACACTATTTAACAGTTATTATTTTTATGTTCATTGCCAGTGAGGAGCGTATCCGTAATGGCTGTAAGAAAATAATGAAGAGCAGACAGGGGAGCACTCAAGGGAGACTGGACACATTCTTTACTGTCACAGGATCCATCTCTTCTAAACGCAAGGTGTGTACTTCTGACAGCGGAGTATGGTGTTTACTTTAGGTTTGCCAGAATGTTTGTAGATTCTGTTTATTAAGGCTGCGCTGGATGAGGAATATTTAAGGTTTACAGCCACAGCTGCTCCACAAAATGAATTCTTTCCTTACTGCGCTGCCACCAGCTTTGTACTGGTTCCAAATAGTTCTGATTTCCATTTCATGTAACTACAGGAGCCTGAAGCAAAAGGATCAGCCAAGAAGAAACAGAAGACAAGTGCAACACCAGGCAAATTCAAGAAGGGCAAATGAAAAAGTCTCAAGTGAACGTCTGTGGGACTACAAGAAGCCGTAACAGTAGAACGTGATATGACAGTCCTTGTGCTGCTTCGTGTGACCTTTTCATATTGAAAAGTTACCTGGAGCAACACAATGCTGCAAAACGTGTTTCAGTGAACTTATTTTGAGTTTTTAGTTCCTGTTTGAATTAAATAAAGAAACTTTTCTGAACGCTTTTGTGTAAAAGGTTTAGTTGCTGTGAATTGTCATGTCAGTAATTTGACTGAAAATATGTGTTTATAACAGCTCAGAAGCTGAAAGGCAAAAAAAAAAAAGATTAGTAGTTGCATGTGCATACAGTAGTCATGCTCATTTCCTCTAAGTGTGCGCTTTAGTGACGTCAACAAAGTGTGAACCTGTGAACAAAATTGTCCTTGAGGGTGCATGGGTTTAAAAAATGGAGTATTATTAGTACACTTTAGGGCCTGACACAATAGGAGAATTAAAGTTAGGCCAGGTAAATACAGTCTAAAAGGAAAAGACTATGGGAAATCCATTTAATGGATGGATCATTCAAATAATTGAATATTTTAAAAGGGTTAAATACCGGATTTATTTGAGTCATCTGTTCAAGTGTGTAACCCTATGGTCAAACTAGCACTAAAATGATATATAGCTTTCAAAGCTAACACTAATCAGTATGACAATCTTTGATACTTCCTTCCAGGCCTTATTTTTCTTCGAAAAATTCTTCCATATAGTACCTAGTATAGTATCGTATCTGATCCTGTACATGTGACAAGATCAGATCAAATGAAACTGTGGTACGAAGTTTTCATTCTATTTTTTGCAAGTCAAACAGTAAATGGGAACTAATGGCAGGTAGGAACTAAAGTTGTAAGTGGGGAGCCGAACAAATATTAGACCAGAGGATTGGTTCAAGGAATCATTATAGCCATCACTATAGGAAAAGCAAGCAAACATTTCTATTTCAACCTTCAACCATTCCTGCAGCAGGGAAAAAGGCTTACTCTAGCTATAGTTTGTTAGATACCTGCATTAACTAATACCTCTGGTTTGGTTGCTGAGACTGAATCAGAGTGAAATTGATATTTTACTATTTGGTTAGGTTGTTTTCTCATTGCACATAATTAAACGAACCAGGAGCCAAAAAACGGAGGTGTGTGTAAGCCTGAAAACGCATGAATAAAACTCCTTCATTCATTGGCCAGGAATATGACTACGAAAACAAAAGGCAACAAACCTTTGTCAAATGCACATAGAAATCAAACAAATTAGCCGAGCACAGAGAACACAGAGCCACTCAATGTATTACTAGATAATTATATAAATGACTAGTTTAGAACATTTTGTGTATCGCATTCACTGTTTATTTTCTCTTTTTATTCATCAGTCCAAATCTCCTGAACACATATTTTAGTTTGCACCTCGCAGGTTAGCAGCTCACATCTACAGAAAAATGTCACCAGCATCCCAAAATATACAGCATGTTTGAATAGCTTTTCTCACGGCAACTAAACTGTATTAGAGTTCAACTGGAACTGATTATTTTGGTCCAGACAATTGTTGTCTTCTCGGCTGCCTAAACAAACCGCAGCAAAGAGTAAAATGTACCAGAGTTTGACTCAAATGGACTGAACACTACATCTGTGAAAGCACCCTAAGTGTGCTAAATTAGTCCCTTGCATTAAATTTCTAATTTCTCTTAAGAACATTTAAACTAATATATATATATATATATATATATATATATATATATATATATATATATATATATATATATATATATATATATATATATATACACACACACACACACATACACACATACATACATACATACATACATACATATACATACATTATATATAATGCCATAACATTAAAACCACTGACAGGTGAAGTGAATAACATTGATTATCTCGTTTCAGTGGCACCTGTCAAGGGGTGGGATATATTAGGCAGCAAGTGAACAGTCAGTTCTTGAAGTTGGTGTGTTGGGACCAGGAAAAATGGGCAAGCGTAAGGATCTGAGCAACTTTGACAAAGGCCAAATTGTGATGGCTAGACGACTGGGTCAGAGCATCTTCAAAACAGCAGGTCTTGTGGGGTGTTCCTGGTATGCAGTGGTTAGTGTATAGGTGGGGCCTCCATGGATTGGACTTGTTTGTCCAGCACATCCCACAGATGCCCGATCGGCTTGAGATCTGGGGAATTTGGAGGCCAAGTCAACACCCTGAACTCTTTGTCATGTTCCTCAAACCATTCCTGAACAATTTTTGCAGTGTGGCAGGCGCATTATCCTTCTAAAAGAGGCCAGTGCCATTAGGGAATACCGTTGCCATGAAGGGGTGTACTTGGTCTGCAACAATGTTTAGGTAGGTGGTACATGTCAAAGTAATATCCACAAGAATGCCAGGACCCAAGGTTTCCCAGCAGAACATTGCCTCCACCAGCTTGCTTTCTTCCCACAGTGTATCCTGGTGCCAACTCTTCCCCTGGTAAGCTAATGTATATTATCTTTTACATAATGTAAAAGAAAACATGATTCATCAGACCAAGCCACCTTCTTCCATTGCTCCATGGTCCAGTTCTGATGCTCACATACCCATTGAAGGCACTTTCGGTGGTGGGCAGGGGTCAGGGGTCAGCACTCTGACCGGTTTGTGGCTACACAGCCCCATACACAGTAAGCCGCGATGCACTGTGTGTTCTGCCACCTTTCTATCATAGCCAGCATTAACTTTTTCAGCAAATTGTGCTACTGTTGCTGTTCTGTGGGATCAGACCAGACGGGCTAGCCTTCACTCCCCAGGCAGGTCAATGAGCCTTTGGCGCCCATGAACCTGTCGTCGGTTGTCCTTCCTTGGACCACTTTCAGTAGGTACTAACCTCTGCATACCAGGAACACCTCACAAGACCTGTTATTTTGGAGATGCTCTGACCCAGTCGTCTAGCCATCACGATTTTGTCAAAGTCAGTCAGATCCTTATGCTTGCCCATTTTTCCTGCTTCCAACACATCAACTTCGAGATCAGCCATAACATTAAAACCACTGACAGGTGAAGTGAATAACATTGATTATCTTGTTACAGTGGCACCTGTCAAAGGGTGGGATATATTAGGCAGGGAGTGAACAGTAAGTTCTCAAAGTTGACATGTTGGAAGCAGGAAAATTCCTTTATCTATTCCTTTATTGTCACACAGTCTCTCACTGAACAGCCCATTTGATTGTTTATGCCTTGTGCATTAAGACTGGACAGGGGTTATTCACACAAAAATGCAGATGTAAAAGCACTGAATAAGGCATTTAAAACAGATTTCAACAAGCTTTTAAAACACTTTAAGAGATCCAAGATGTATTTTAACCAGATTTTAGAAGTGTAAAGACATCCATCTCCCTAAGCCACATACATTGACACTTCATGCTGCTCATTGTACTTTGTACAATTACTTGAGCATTTGCACAACAAAGACTATGTTGCACTGTTACATATTGCCACACTTAACTGCATATCATTGTTGCACTGCTATGATTCACGCATCTATTTGTATAACCTGGATAACTTAACTTATTTTTGACTTCTGGTCAGCTTGTATAACTTGTATAATGTAACTTGTCTAACTTCTGGTCAGCTCTATACACTAACCAGTTTATAATGACTGTAAGTAAGTAAATTCATAAGGTATATACACTGTCATATCTTTATACTTAGTACCGACTGTACAGACTTATGGTGCTATTTTAATCTATTACCTTTCCCTTTCTGTTTTGTTACT
>CM040975.1:9430180-9447049 GCA_022985145.1 Pangasius djambal
TTGAAATACACTGACAGAACCAAATGGACAAATTCTGAAATAAAACTGAAATGCTGTGATACTTTGAGTGTTGAATTGATCAAAATGATCTCTATTGCTGCCAATGCCATGCATATAAATCTCAGGATAGTATAAACAGAATACAATGCATAAGGTAAATATGCTCGGGAATTAGTGAAATTATGTTAAAGGGAAACCTGAATTTAGAGAACCAAATATATTAAAGCATTTAGCATGTTTTGCTGGTGCAAAATACAAATCATTCTTTTTTTTTTTTTTTTCCCAGGCATTTCTCATTTTCCACTTTACCCTTATATAATGTGAACACTGAAACTGCAAGTGCAGACAGTTTAAGCTTACACTACATGGCCAAACGTATGTGGACACCTGACCATCACGCCCATTACTGGGCTTTCCCCGAACTGTTGCCACAAAGTCGCAAGCACACAATTGTCTAGAATGTCACTGTATGCTGTAGCGTTAAGATTTCCTTTCATTGGAACTGAAGGGACTGAAAGAGCAAGCACAAAGCAAGGTTCATAAAGCGCTGACCTCAACCCCACTGAACACCCTTGGGATTAATTTGAAAGTCTACTGCATATGAGGACTTATCACTCGACATCAGTGTTCAACCTCACTAATGCTCTTGTGGCCGAATGGGCACAAATCCCCACAGTCATGCTCCAAAATCTATTGGAAAGCCTTTCCAGAAGAGTGGAGGCTGTAATAACAGCAGAGAGAGAGCCAACTCTGTTAATGCCCATGGTTTTGGAATGGGTACATATGGATGTGATGGGCAGGTGAGCACATATTTTTGGTCATATAGAGTATGCCTAAATGTTTGTGTAAATCCAGACCCATGATACTACCTGAGATGAAAAAGAAGTGTTCTGTTATTGTAAGGTAGCCTCAGGAGAGAGACATGGTTTGCAGTAGTACATTTCATATATTTTCCCTATGTTCAAAGAGGATTAGCAAACACTGATTTTGCAACTGTGCTCTAGACAAAATGGCTTCTACAAGATATGGGAAGTCTTAAAATAGGCTTTGAACTAAACCTGAGAGAATTGCACACGCTTTTCACCAAACTTAAAAATAGCTATATGCTACTGTGGAGTGTTACCCAATGCACATTTCCATATGAGATGGCCTTGATGGAGTAGACATCATAATTGCATAAGGCAGGTAATAAATCTCCACTGGTTAAAAACGTTACTTGTTTAATATATCCTATAATTGATCTGGGATTAGCTCCTCCCTGTCCATATCACTTTGGGATCTGAAATGAAATCATATTAGGATATGTATTTTAAAAAAAAAAAAAAGTATCCAACATGATTGACATTCTTTTTTTAAAAGAAGCTTGCTAACAATAAGCCCGTGTCTTTTAAAAGTAAAAGGTAAAATGCTAGAATCCTCCAAGGTATAGCTCCAGTTTTTGGGGTTCATTTTGCACTTGGATGCAATGGTTGAAAGTGTTCTTCTTAAATTGCTGTGATATTTGGGGGGGACGGGACGGGACGGGGGGACTTTGTGAAAGTGCTGGGTCCATTTATGAGTGTCGTCAGGTTAAACGTGTCCCACTGATGAAGTTGTACACCAGAAACTGCGAGGTTCCACAGTAATGAGTAGCAAAAAGCTTGCCATCAGGTGTTGGGTCTGAGAAAGCAATCTCATCTTTGCTTAAATGCGACCCATAGATGAAATTGTTCCTGAAATGGGAAAACAAACATTAAAGTTAGAGTTAAATGTAGAAAGGATTTCGTATTTGGCAGTTAAAAATAAACGTAATATTTTTTAAAAAAAATTTTCATATTGACTGTGTAAAAATATTTATGCTAAGATGTTTAAATTTTGTAAGACAAACACACTATGGAGTGGCTAAATAACTAACACCATAACTCAAGGAGAAACACATTTCAAGTCTAAACACACAGAATACTGATAATGGTATATATGAGAATTATAAAGTACAACGATTGTAAGTCTAAATACACTGATTACTAATGATGTTGTATATGACAGCGAATCTTGACTATTACAAGTCTAAATAAACAGATTCTCATATAGACCATTTAACAAATTATAATCAATGGGAAAGAAATTGTTAATTAAATGAATTTCAAAAAGGTAAAACAATTCAAATTATCAACACTTTCACTATTAACATTAAACCTGTTACTTCTTACCGGCACTCGAGTTTTTATTATTTTAATAAAGATGTATAGTCTTTTGGATGAATGGGGAAATTAGTGCATGATTTATCCTCATTGGGTCAAGGGAATTTATATCACTACCAAGTTGTGAAGTTGTTTTAACTAGTAATGGGCAGCTAATGATAACTAGCTAATGACGAACAGGAAGTGTGTGTTTCTCTGCATTTTTGTACTACAAGCCATTATATTGCGTGAGAGTGAGTTATTCAAGGTGTTTGCTGTATAACAAAATATATGCTGTAGATGCTGGAGAACAAAATACACATATTAGATACTAAAATGCATGGAGTCACAGATCAGGTTGCTGTAAGTGTAAATGTAAATGTATTGGATAATAAAAAACATACACTGGGTCTCATTTATCAACCATTTGGCAAAGGTTTGGGCAAATGTTTGTGAAAGTCAAACCAAATAGTGACTTTAGACATATAGACATAGACATAGAGACATGTCTATATGTCTTTAGACCACTTTAGACATTAGACTAATAGACATAGTGAACTAGCATGAGGATGTGTTTTTGATAGAGACTACAAAGCACTTCTATAAGTCGCTCTGGATAAGGCCATCCGCTAAATAATGCAAACGTAATAAAAAACAAGCAATTTAAACTCGACAGTGCAATCCATACATAAAAGTGCAGTAATCCATGCAAATTAAATGATTCAAAGTCAATCAAATCATGGTTTATATTACTTCTTGGTCTTCTTATATGTAAATTTACACATACAAAAATTTCATTCACTATTCACCGAAGGCCTTCCACCTAAGGGCATACAAGGCCCATGTGCTAGGAGATCCTGCATTCAGGAATGTTTCCAGCACTGCTAGGTTACAGTCTTCAAGTGATGATCCAGTCCAAACCTTTCCATCTTCCAGGGACAGAAGATCTGCTTGAGGGGAAGGACCTAGAGTGTTCCAACCACTAGTGAAAGCAATAGTAAAAACCAAGGTTCTGCCTTCCATCTCAGAGGCATGAGCAGGTCTCTGTGGCTTGGTTGCTGAATTCTGTGCAACACTGGAAGAATGTTGAGGAGAGGAGATGGTGAGGCCAGTTGTGGGGTAGCCGGCTTTCCAGCTCTATCATGGGAGAGCCACAACCTGCAATCTGCTGACTTGCCATTAGCGAAGTGGTCCAATAGTGCCTTGCCAAAACTTTCTCAGATGTTGGGTAAAATTTCTGGGTGCAGATGCCACCCCCTTGGACTTATATGCCCTCTTGACGGGAGTGTCTACTGCACCACTGTATAGCCCTGGCAAAGCAGAGTGTGCTAACCAACGCTGATGCTGTGCATAAACTAAGTTGGCAGAGAGATGCATCATATCCTGGCTAAGGTATCCCACCATGAGGACAGAGAAAATCTAAAACTCTGTTACTCAGTTGGGTTTTGTATCCTAAGAGCATTGTTACCCTGAAACAGCCGAGGCCTCACTTGAACTCTGACCACACTGTGGTTGTGACTATTAGCATAGCTAATAATCTGTTCTCTCTTTCTGTCAAGCTGTATGTGCACTCCACCCCTGCTGACTAACGTGAGGTCTGACCCTGACACAATCCTCTCGCCCTGTGGAACGGTCTGAGTCATCTTGATACTCTGCTTCAGCTTGGAGTTGTGACACAAGTATGTAAAATTAATGCAACAAATCATTTAAGTTTAACATATTCTTCAAAATATTTGTGCACAATACTGTTTATTTAAAACAGTAAAACACTGTCAAATGTTTCCAGTCAACATTTCACATTAACACCAATCAACCATAACATTAAAACCCACTGACAAGTTAAGTGAATAACACTTATTATCTCATTGATTATCTCTTGGACAATGGACTTTGTGATGGCTGGATCTTGTGGGGTGTTCACGGTATGCAGTGGTTAGTACCTACCAAAAGTGGTCCAAAGAAGGACTACCGGTGGACCAGCGACAGGGGCATGGGTGCACAAGGCTCACAGAAGAGATGGCATCAGAATGCACTATGGGAAGAAGGCAAGCTGGTGGAGGCAGTGTGATGCTCTGGGCAATGTTCTGCTGGGAAACCTTGGGTCCTGGCATGCATGTGGATGTTACTTTGACATGTACCACCTACCTAAACATGGTTGCAAAGCAAGTACACCCCTTCATGGCAACGGTGTTCCCTAATGGCACTGGCCACTTTCAGCAGGATAATGCGCCCTGCCACACTTCAGAAATTGTTCAGGAATGGTTTGACGAACATGACAAAGAATTCAAGGTCTTGACCTGGCCTCCAAATTCCCCAGATCTCAATCCTTTCGAGTATCTGTGGGATGTGCTGGACAAACAAGTCCGTTCGATGGAGGCCTCACCTCACAATTTCTTTTAACACAAAAGCATACTGCATAATATAATTTAATTACTCTCATTATCTCATTTCACAATAATTTCTTTCCATACTTGTATTTAATCTACATGTTTTCAGTTTTATATGCGTATTTAAAATTTATATGCATGTAGTATAGGGTTTCCAACTTGGTTTCTCGAATGTTTTGTGGCCTGTAAGTGAAATTTTTGGCCATCGCTTGCCAAAATTAATCTGTGGTAAAATGAGTACATTATAACCAAACAAAAGACTTACAAGGCCACAAAGGGACTAGTTAGCCAAAGTGTAAAACTCCAACAGCCAAAGAAGTCTTCAGCCTTTCATTTTCCTTTGCTGATTTATTTATCCACTGACCAACCAACATTGCTAACTATCTGACTATTGAATTCTGGCATGTTAGAAAGAGTTTTTTTTTTTTAGGTACATTTTAAGAAATGTACATAAAATGACTAACCAGATATGCCCGAACCATGTTATGTATGTGATTTACTAAAAGCATTGCTGCAATGATGAAATATATATATATGATACAATAGCTGATGCTCACCTGAGACACTCAATCATTCGTGAGGCAATGCCTCTCCTCCTCATCATGTTGAAGACCCAAATGCGACTAATCCCACACACTGCTGGCTCTGGAACAGTAGAGCAGCACCAGGCCCTCTGGCGTTCAAACATCACCTTCTCCCTCTCTGAACCCTCTGGCAATGGCTCTTCGATCACCCTGTAACCCTACACACAGAATTAATAAATCCAAATCCAAAATTAAATAAGATGCAATAAGACACAAATGACAGTAATGTCATTGCAGTAATGTCATTGTTGTAACATTGAGCCTCACTTAACAAGCTGGATATGAACGGATTTATGCACAAATCGTTCATATGAGCATTTACACAGAAAAATTATTATTCATGAAAATCCCATAAATTCAAAAAAATGATTCATATCCTAAAATTCGTATCCTACTCCTGAGTGTGTAAATTTCTGCATAAGAAGACTAACTAATGTAAACCTCGATTGATTGGCTCTGATCAATTTTCCATTATATATTGCAATGAGTTACACTATTTTTACGCACAGATTATGGTGTCAAGTTCAAATCACTTATTTATTTCAAATATACACGCAAATTCAATATTTTTTGGACCCGTCATTCCATATAGGCCTAAATGGCATAAAAGAAATATTTTACACACACACACACACATACATACATGCATACATATATATATATATATATATCTCATGTGGTAGCAGCGCAGTGCAAACAATCATGCAGATACAGGTCAAGAGCTTCAGTTGATGTTCACATCAGAATAAAGAAAAGTGTGATCTCTGTGACTTTGATCATGGCATGGCTGTTGGTACCAGATGGGCTGGTCTGAGTATTTCAGAAACTGCTGATCTCCTAGGATTTTCACACAATGGTCTTTAGATTTTACACTGAATGGTGCATTCTGAGATGCATTTCTGCTCACCAGGGTTGTAAAGAGTGACTATTTGAGTTACTACTGACTTCCTGTCAGCTCAAACCAGTCTGGTCATTCTCTTCTGATCTCTCTTCAACAAGGTGTTTCAGCCTGCAGATCCTCCGCTTACAGGATTCCGTGTTAACTCTAGAGACTGTTGTGTGCGAAAATCCCAGGAGATCAGCAGTTTCTTAAATACTCAATCCAGCCCATCTGGTACCAACAACCAGATCACAAAAGTCACAAACTGAAACACATTAACTGAAGCTTGTGACCTGTATCTGCATGATCTTTTGCACTGCGCTGCTGCCACATGATTGGTTGATTAGATAACTGCATGAATGTGCAGGGGTACCTAATAAAGTGGAAGGTGAGTGTGGTGTACACATACTGTATACACACACACACAAAGACAGCACGTAAACCCCAATCTTAAGACTAGTTGCTCAGTTAGGATGAAACGCTGGTGTATAAAAGGAGGGTGAGGCTGGTCTGTACAGATGGTAGCTGCAAGCCGAGGCGGTGCAAATGGCAGAATTGATATTACTAGAACAGTTAGCACATGATGCCCTCAGGAGGCAACAGATATTTCGAGACTGGTATGATTTTTTTCCCCTCCAGAGGATAAAAGTCAGTTTTAAAAAGCTTTGTCTGGTTTCGTCTCCCCTGGAAGCAGAGAAACTCCTTTTTTTCTTTTTTTGTGTCAAACCATTTTCCTTTGATCTTACTTACATTGTACTTTATGGACGACAGTAAATTCACCTCCAAAATTTCTCTCTGTATTTTGGCCTTTTCAGGCGCTGGAAATGCTGCAAAACAATACTTTTTTATTCTCGTACACGAGTCAAAATTACTTCGACTTCTGCCTCAGATGTTGGCCGTTTAGTAGCCATTTTGCGCTTTCTGCTCTGTGAACTCGACCATTTTACGGAGTTTTGTAGGCGTCACCAAACGCAAATCAGCTGCACGCACCCAATAATTTATGGGTGATTGCCATTAATCAACATACACACATATACTGCTGACATTTTAAGCAACACTGATTTAAAATGTTTTCATACGTTCACGGTACTGGACAGAAAAGACCCTAACTTAATCTCTTAAAAAAGGCAAAAAGCAGTAACCTCCTGAATGTGTTCGGCGATCAGACACCCCGTCACCTTCTTGTCATTTGAAATGAAGAGGAAGGTTTTGGTCTGGGAAGGGACCTTAGTCTCCACTTGCTGGAATCCTAGATCATTGTCCACCATTTCTCTTATTTCCTCCACCTCAAAGCAGAAACAATTAAAACAAACTATTAAGGACAATAAATTCGCTTGATTAACTTAAGCTTTTATTTAGCACTAATTAAGACCAGTGAATAAAGGACTTCTTTAACTACTCCAGCACCCAAGGTTCATCACTGAACAATTTTATCCTGTGCTGTATTTCTGTGGCAATGAAAGCACTTTAAATTAGGATGCAGTACCTTTTTCAGTGCATATTTAGGGTCATCTGGGAGAACAAGTATAATCTTGCCATCTGGGTATTCCCCTAAAATCCTCTCCTTCTTCCAACCCTGTAAAAGATTCAAAATAAGCTGTGTTGATATCAGTGTGTCCAAAAAGACAGCAGACGTTATATAGGTAGTCCATCTCACGTGTGAAATATTTTAACCAGAATTTAAAATAAAATTCAAAGGAACTATTGTAATATCCAGTAAGGTAAGCCAAAATGCACACCACATATCTGACAGCACTGATGAACTGGTTGTGGAACAGTAGGTGCTGGGTCTCATCCTCGGTGGTGGAAGGAGAATAGAGCATCCCACACACACTGCAAGTCGTGGCTCCGAACGCATTCTGGTTATTGTCCTTCATTACACCAAATATATTGTTATCAGACAGGAACTTTCATTAATACTGTGCACAACCTGAGATGGAAATTTTTGTGTACAGTCTAAAATTATAGGTAATGTCATAAAAACAACGTCAACTGACTTGATATGTGTACTGATTCAGATAATACTTACACATCACATTTCAGTAAAAATCTAAGGTATACTAACAGCCGAACAGGTGAATACAAATTTGAGAAATATACATTGATTATACTTACATTTAATTACATGGTTCAGTTAATTAGACAAAAAAAATTATAAAAGCATTGTAAAACATCCACAGTAATTACGCATATAAATCTTAAGAATCAGCTATAATCGTGACAGTTGAATCTCTAATCTTGACTTCTTGGAGCTCATTATGAAATTAAACTTACGGGGTTTTTTTGCTCTCCTTCTAGACTTCCAGCCCTTAAATTATTCGTAACTTCATTCCTAAGCTCTGTGTCTGACCCACTGCCACAGCTGCCCCTAAAAAAACAAAAACAAACACACCAATATATATATACAGTGCATATGAAGTACAATCATGAGAAACACCACTTTAACAGAGCACCCTGGTGCTTTTTATTCGTCTGTGTTCATCTCCGCTGCCCAAATGAAGATCTCAGGTGAATAATGGGTTTGTTCACTTGGTTTATTCCTAGCAGATATAACTGAAGCATTTCCTTGTTCAAACCTAGTAGTAGTTCTACTTTCAACAGCAGTTCAGTTTACACATGATAGTGTGCTAAACTACTCTGGCTGCAGGTGTGTGGTTATGGAGTGCAGTACATGTCTTGCTGTTATTTCAATGTGTATAAGAAGATTCAAGAGGTTCATTGTCATATGCACGGTGAAAACACAACGGTTCAGACCATACAATGAAATTCTTACTTTGCACGTCTCCCTTTTTAAAAAAAAAAAAAAAAAAAGAGGAGCAACAGCAACAAGAAAAATATACATTACAAAAATGTATATATATATATGTATATAATATATAAAAATATAAAAATATACAGTCCCTGAGCTGATAAGGAAGTAGGGTGCTCTGTGCATTGTGTGGCAACAGGATAACAGTCAGTAGGGGTGATGGGGAGTGAGGTGATTAGTGTTTGCAGCATTGTTCAGGAGTCTGATTGCTTGTGGATAGAAGCTGTCAGTGAGTCTTTATGTCCTTGATTTCTTGATTTCACACTCCTGTAGCGTCTCCCAGATGGCCAAAGTGTGAAAAGACTGTGCTGTGGATGTGTATTGTCCCTGATGACCCTGGTGGTGTAAATGTGATGGGAATGCTACTTCACAGATGAACTGTGCAGTTTTTACGACATGCTGGAGAGCTTCCGTGCCACACTGCGGTTGAGCTGATGATCACTCTTTCAACTGTACATCTGTAGAAGTTGCTGAGGATTTCGGTTGACATGCCAAATTTCCTCAGCCTTCTTAAGAAGTACATCTCAGGAGCTGCTGAGTGTTGTGAGACCAGATGAGGACCTCGCTGACGTAAATTCCTATGAATTTAAAGGTTTTCACCCGCTCCACCTCTGTCTCACCGATGTAGACTGGGGTGTGCTGCTCCTTCCACCTCCTCCTAGGATCAATAATCATCTCCTTTTGGTCTTGTCTATATTTAAATGAAGATTATTTTTCCTGAAACCAGTCTATCAGTCCTGCTACCTCCCTTCTGTATGATGTTTCCTCTCCACCAGTGATCAGTCCGATGACTGTGGTGTCATCCGCAAATTTTATTATCCTGGTGTTGGTCTGGGAGGCCACGCAGTCATAGGTGAAGTGGGTGTACAGCAGTGGGCTCAGGACACAGCCTTGGGGGGTCCCAAGGGTGAGGAGCTTTTCAGAGAGCCTGTGTGGTATGACTGTGTTGAATGCCAAGCTGTAGTCAATGAATAGCATGTATGTGTCCTTACTCTCCAAGTGTGTGAGGGCTGTGTGGATGGCGTCGTTGACAGCATCATCAGTGGACCGGTTTTGTCGATATGGGAACTGAAATGGGTCCAAGGTGGCTGGGATTGTGCTTTTTATGTGGGTCATGACTATCCTTTCAAAACACTTCATCACAGTTGGGGTGAGTGCAACAGGACGATCGTCATTCAGGCAGGTCACAGTGCTCCTCTTTTGGGGGGGCACGATGGTGGTGGAGTTGAAGCAGGAGGGCACCGAGGCCTGAGCGAGGGACAGATTGTAGATGTCCGTGAGCATGTCAGCCAGCTCCGACGAGCAAACCCTGAGAGCCCGCACGGGGATGTTATCTGGGCCGGCTGCCTTCCATGGGTTCGTTCTCTTCAGAGTCAATAAATGTGTATTTATTCTCAAAAGTGATTTAAGCCAGACATACAATACATAAGTAGCTCGTTTTTTTTCCCCCTATCATGAAATTCTACAAAAGTGGTGAGAAACACTGTAACCCCATTGAAAACTTTTTGGGCAACATGTTTATAAAGTTTAGTACTTTTTTTTTAGACACAATTAAAATATAATTCTAGTACAACTCCTTAAATCATATGAAAGAAAAAAAGCTAAAATACTGTTTCCTAATATGCCTTTTAAATTACTACTAAAATAAACAGATATTTTCATGTGTTTTAGAGGTACAGTATTAGAAGCATTGATTCAAACTATTTTACTGTTTTCAAAATAATTTAAGTTCCAAAATGCTATGCAGATATGCAGTGCAGTTGTGCTGAGTTAGGGGGTGTGGACGGCAACCAACTCGGCTCAGCTAGCTAGCGATCTACGAGATATCTTATGCTCTTATACTCCACAACAGGCCTAGGCTTTAAACTGGTAATACCATTGGGCATGGGTGGTGCCACAGCGGGGAGTGTTCTCCTGCACCCGCTTTGACACACTTGCTGGAGCAAGTGGTGTAGGAGAATGAGGAGAAAGGCTGACTTGACCGGTTGACATTGAAATGGGTTTAAAAAAAAAATAAATCTGGCCATTTTCCTCTGACCTCTCTAATCAACAAGGCGTTTCAACCCACAGAACTGTTGCTCACTCAATGTTTTTTTATGTCATTCTGTGTAAACTCTAGAGACTTGTGTGTGAAAATCCCAGGAGATCAGCAACTTCTGAAATACTCAAACCAGCCCATCTGGTTTGAGATGCCATGGTTAAAGACACAGAGATCACACTTTTTCCCCATTCTGATGTTTGATGTGAACATTAACTAAAGCTCTTGATGTGTATCTGCATGATTTTATGCACTGTGCTGCTGCCACACTGGCTGATTAGATTAAATGCATAAATGAACAGGTGTACAGGTGTTCCTATTAAAGTGGACAGTGAGTGTATATGGCTAGTAAAGCTCAAAATTAAAGAAATTTTATTACCAGTTCGAAGACAAGAAAAGGTACAATACCTGTTTTTCACTTCTGAATTGTCTGTTGGTGTCTTATCACAACCATCTTGTTGGTTAGAGGACTTGATACCTGTAGATGCTAGTAACAGAAAAACAATATTCAGAATAAATGTAATGGGTTTTTGGCTATTGAAAGGAATAAATCATAGTCCACACAGGAATTTACGATGCTCAGATTGAGACTAAACATTTTCAAAAAAGGTACAGACTTGGGGATAACCAAGCATCTTGTGACCATTTAACGAAAAACATACAACTTGAATGCAAAGATCAGACTCCACAATTTTACAGAGAGTCTAAGATTGATCACTAAATGTAGGTATAGTGAACAATGTCTGATGTTTACCTGTAAGGGTCTTGATGCATATGTGCTTTCCCATTGTTCTAGAGGACTCTACAGCCAAAGATGAGAGTTGCTCCATTCTGCCCTATGAATAAATTAGACATAAAAATGGAATAACTGTGCCAGATATAGCGTATTGTTTGTGCTACATATGTTTGTTGAGATAAAAACAGACACTTCATTAGTAGAACTGATGAGTATGGTTGTGTCAGGGGCAGAATAAGGGCAACATGACATGTACAATGGTCTTGATGTCTTTACCTCCTGTTTGGGAACAGCTGGCTTGCTAGTCTCTTCTCCTGGATCATCCAGCTCAAAGTCATCTGGTGAGTATTTTGGTCGGGGATTATATGGCTTATACTCCACAACAGGCCTAGGCTTTAAACCGGTAATACCATTGGGCATGGGGGGTGCCATCGCCGGGAGTGTTCTCCTGCACTCGCTTGATCCCACTTTTATCACATTCGCTGGAGCAAGTGATGTGGGAGAATGAGGAGGAAGACTGACTTCACTGGCTGATGCTGAAATGGGTAAAGTCTGTGTGGAGTCTTTTGCATCATCTTGACTAGCCTGATCTGATTTCAGCTTTTTAACACGCGTCCATGTCAGTTTGTCCCTCTGTAGCTCGATCTGTCTCAGTTTCTGGAAGCGGGACAGCTTCTTTTTTTCTTGAGTTTTAAGGGGGACGGACACTTGGCTAAGGAAAAAGCGTTTCTTGGGTGCACTCCCGTGTACCTTGGGTTCAAATGTCTCCTCAGTGAGGCTTTCTGGGATGGGGAGGTCACTGGAAACAGTGGGAATTGTTGCATTCTCTACCTCATTTTTACTCTGAATCATCTCGCCGGACTGAATGCTATCTTCTGTCTTCTCTTCTTTCACTGCCGTTGTATCAGATGCAATGTCGTCTGCGATTTCCTCGCACAGAGCTAGGAGATTGAGCTGCTTGGGGGGTGGCCTCCTAGCAGCAGCTGCTCTCTCCTTAGCCATCGCTGCCAGACGAGCCTTGGTTCTGGCCTGAGGATTCATTGCTTGCTTCTTGGGAGGTTCTGCACTGGCCTGTGCAAGGGAACCTTGTGTGGAGTCTTTTACACTGTCTTGTGGAAGAGAAGGAGTTGACGTACTCTCCTTGCATACCACAGCTTTGCTGGTTTCTTTGAGTCCATTTGATTCCTGCAAGTCCTGGGGGGGCTGCTCGTTATTTTCTAAGGCACTGAGGTCACCAGCCACTTCTTCCAACGTTTCAATCTCAACTACACAGTGTTCAATCTCAATATCATCCAGTGTTTCTGAGGTCAGAGAGCTCTGTGTCACGCCAGGAACATCAGAGGCCACCAGATTATGTAGAGTATCCTGTAGAAAACATGCATTCACCATGGCAAATGCACCAATATCTGAGATGTTTTCACTATTTAACTCATGTTTGTTTAAGCTAGTTTCTTGAATGACATTAGAAAATGCTTGTACAGGAGACAGAGATTCTCCCATCACACCTACTCCAGCATCTACATGTAGAGCGATTTTCCCAATGGGGTCAACTGAGAGGTCTTTCTGTTCTTCAAGTGATATTTTTTTCATTGTTTTCGTCTCAGAGGATTGACTCACTTGGGTCACTGAATGATACACTGCAGCATCATGTTCATCATTCAGATCAAGCCCAAAACTGGTGATTCCTCCGAGCTTGTTTTTATCTGGCAGTGTTGTTTCTTCACTGTGTGAATCAGGAGGCTGACCGTAGCTGTGCTCTACTAACACAGGGTACAGTACTGCAGACACTGTGCAAGCTGTTTCCGAAAGCGGAGACTGACATTTATCCTTCTTCACTCTTGAAGAGTATTTCCTGCTTCCTCTTTTAAGGACAGGCAAACTCAGACACAATTTATCCCCATCTCTGTTTGAAGTTTTACTACTAATTTTGGAGCCTGGCTCCTTTGCCACTGCAGATTTAACTGATGTTTTTTTCCTTTTTACCCCAGTCACCATCTTCGAGGGTGTTTTCAGTCTAGAGGAGCGACGCGGTGGGTTTTCCACATCATCTCTTAGCTGTGTTGGAGATTTTCTTTTGGACTTAACTGAAACTTTCTTCTGTAGGGCTCCGGACCTTTGGGACCTCTTGGGCCGCAGAGATGTTCGGCTGGGTTTATCAGACGCTGTCAGGCTCGGATCCACCTGTTTCTTATTGTCTTGAGGTTCAGTAGATTGCATTTTCCTTTTTTGACATGGCATTCTAGTGAAAATTAAATACTGGAACACAGTCACAAATGAAAAAATATTTAACACATGAGCAATGGATTAGCACGCAAGTTAGGCAAGTTAAAAGATCATTAATAATGGTAATTGCAAACAAACTAAAGATTATTTGAGAAAAGATAACATGATAAACTATAAACAGCCATGGCACATGTGTAGGCAACATACACAAATTATGGAGTTCCACTGCACATTGTCTTGTGTCCCTTGCTTTCTTGATATCACTAGGAGATTTCATTTGCATAGAAACATATCAGAAAGACCTGACAAATTTTGCCAGAAAAGCAATTTGTACGAGGGGGGTCAAAGGCTGGCCGGCCAGTCTGCATATGAACCCAGATAACACTGAAATCATTCTTGGAGCCAACACTATTAGAAATAAGATGCCTGAGCACATTATATCAGCTGATGCCAAGCGAAATATACTAAACTTTTGACGTTACAGTCTCTTATTATATGTCATCCAAGGGGCTTGATATTTTGTGATGTAGTAGTTAGATATGTGCCAGTGTGTAGCATGACACCATGTGAAATTAAATTTAGTCTGTTAATTAGGCTGTTTCATTTTGGCTTATTAAGATTAACGATGAGTGCAGTTTAGTTCGTGAGAATATCCAGTTACATATCCAAAAATTCCAAGTAGCTTTTATTTAAAAGAAATTCCTTATGGAACTAGTTATTCGTAATTTTAATTCGGTTACTGTTATCAACACAGGGTATTCTCCTTATTAGATTAGCAATAGAAGAGAACGTCATGAGAGTAACAAGATTTTAAATGTTATGACGTTCCTCACAGTTTTGTTTTACATTATATTTAAAAATGCTACTGATATTTGCTTGTCATTTATAAGCCACATTTAATCCAATTAATCGATTGTTTGTAGATTCATAATTAATCATGATTAATCATGACACCTATATATGTCCACGCTCCCATGCTGGACACTTACAAGACCCTGTTCTCACTTCTGATGGACTGATATATGACTACACTGTCTGCTTTACCTACAGTATAATGATTACGGCCACAACTAGATTCCTGGTGTTGCCTAGAAAGTGCAATCAGGCAATCATACTGCAACTTGTTAACATTATGAAAGGTCAGGGGGAAAACAAAGTCAGATGCTCTGTATTGCATGGGGCAGAACTTCTGAAACGGAGCTCACTTGCTCACTGAGAGCTTATGCATTGCTTATAAAGGTGCTTTTGTGCTGCACTATAAAAAGGCCAAGTGTACTCTAACTTTCTGCATGAAGACATTCACACAACATAGTACTGAACGTGCAGTGAAAAATATCAAGATCAGCTCCCTGATAAGGATCATAAGAGGTTCAAGAAGTTTGAAAAAGAAACATAAAAAAATGAAGTGATCAGCAGGAAGTCAGTGTGATCTGTCCCACTAGGACTAGGTGCTGGGAATCTACTTCCATAAAGGAGATTTAAAAAAAAAAAATCTGTTTTCTCATTAGACTCGATTCTAGACACTGGGTGTTATATTAGAAGCGAGCATTTAGGCATTTAGGAGTCTGCAGCAGCTGAGAAAACGTCCAAAAGCACACTAAACAACATGTCAGAGCATCAGACTAGGACATGAGGCTGAAATACTATTTTGACAAGTTGCTGATTTCGGTAGGATGTGGTTTTGGACGATATCGCAGCTTTAGCAAAGCAGCTAACCTGCGGACAGCCATTCAAAAGCAATTCCTTGGTTAGAAAATTGTTGCTGGAAACCCAAAGACATACAGAAATGCACGAAAAACGCATAAAACGTAATTACAACGAAATAGAACCACGTATACGAGCTAAAACTTACTTATCTTACTCGGTTTTCGAAAACAGCTGTTCTGTGCTGTGCTGTGGGAAGTTTACGTTCGCTTCCGGAGCTTGTGTCTTCTTCGTCGGCTTTGGCCTGGTGATTGTTTGTGTGAATAATCGCCACCTGCCGGACTGGCGCGAGGAGCTGATCTGCTGTATATAAAACTTAATCCAGGCTAAGCTATTTATATTTTTATTTTTTGTAATTTTCCTGCAAATATCTAATTACGTAGGTCATATAGGTTTTAACGCCATTTATACCTCGCGCTGTTTTGTTTTTCTCGATCTAACCAACAGAGGGCGCTAATGCGTCTCTGGACTGACTGATGGGCGTAAGGTTGGCGAGCAAGTCTTCGATGGCTGAATCCCAAATGCGCCACAGCTCCTTATATGCGTACACTATTTAGGGTATTGAAAAGGATACACATAGTGCACTACATAGTGCAATATGGAGGCATTTGGACGTGAGACAAACACGATCTGGCGCCGGATTCGTTTGTTATTTCAGGTTGAGGCTGTGAGCTGTAGCTGTATGTACTTCGTCGGTAAGAATGAACTTTTATTGTTACTTCTAGTATTTACGTTTGTAATTAGATATTTTGATACAGAAGCAACAACTGATAAGGAAAATTATAAATTTTTTTAAAGATTTTTTTTTTTCTGCTAATGTAACATAACGTATAACATAATATATAACATAATATAATAGCTAGCTAACGCTAAATCAGTATTGGATTACGGTTCAGGTCAGAGCTGCACGATACTGAAGAAAAATACGATATGCACTATGATAATGCTATAAGTGTGTAACATCAACTATATATATACATATAAGTTGATATAAATATTTAAGAGGTTCCACAAAAATATGGCATTTACCATTTAGGAATTACAGCCATTTTCAACAAATTACCTCCATTTTCAGGGGCTCAAAGGTATTTGGACAAAGCGACATAATTGTAAATATAACCATAATTTTAATACTTGCATGAAAATCCTATGCAGTCAATGACTGCCTGAAGTCTGGAGCCCATGTTCTCAAAACTCAAATTCTGAGTTTCCTCCTTGGAGATGCTTTGCCAGGCCTTCACTGCAGCCACCTTCAGTTGCTGCTTGTTTGTGGGTCTTTCTGCCTTCAGTCTTGTCTTCAGTAAGTGAAAAGCAGCTCTATTGGGTTGAGATCAGGCGACTGACTTGGC
>CM040975.1:9447149-9461384 GCA_022985145.1 Pangasius djambal
TGTCCTATCAGTTTTGTAGCATTTGGCTGAATGTGAGCAGAGAGTACAGCCCTATACACCTCAGAATTCATCTTGCTACTTCTTTCAGCAGTCACATCATCATTATACACCAGTGAGCCCGTTCCATTGGAAGCCATACATGCCCATGCCATAACACTGCCTCCACCATGTTTGACACATGATGTGGTATACTTTGAATCATGAGCTGTTCCTTTCTTTCGCCATACTTTTCTCTTCCCATCATTCTGGTACAAGTTAATCTTGGTTTCATCAGTCCAAAGAATCTTATTCCAGAACATGGGAGGCTTTTTTAGATGTTTTCTGGCAAAGTCTAATCTGGCTTTCCTGTTCTTGAATGTTACCAGCGGTTTGCACCTTGTTGTAAACCCCCTGTATTTACATTCATGAAGGCGTCTCTTGATTGTAGATTTTGACAATGATACGCCTACCTTCTCCAGAGTATTCTTGACTTCTGTTGATGTTGTGAAGGGGTTTTTCTTCACCAAGGAAAGGATTCTGCGACCATCCACTTTAGTTGTCTTCTGTGGTCTTCCAGGCCTTTCGATGTTGTTGAGCTCACCAGTGCTTTCTTTCTTTTTAAGAATATACCCAACTGTTGATTTGGCCACACCTAAGGTGTTTGCTGTCTCTCTTATATATTTATGTTGTTTTTTTCAGCCTAATGATGGCCTCCTTCACTTGCATTGAGATCTCCTTGGACTTCATATTGGTAGCTCCAGTCGAACAGCTGCCAAATGCCAACTCAATACCTGATATCAACTCCAGACCTTTTATCTGCTTCACTTGTCTTGAAGTAACAAGGGAATGGACTGCACCTGGTCAATTAACTTCTTGTCAGTCAATTGTCCAAACACCTTTGAGCCCCTGAAAATGGAGGTACTTTGCTTAAAATGGCTGTAATTCCTAAATGGTAAATGCCATATTTTTGTGGAACCTCTTAAAATAAAGCTGAAAGCCTACACTTCGATCACATCTTGATTGTTTTATTTAAAATCCATTGTGGTGGTGTATAAGGCAAAATCACAAAAAACTCTGTCATTGCCCAAATACTTCCAGACCTAACTGTATGTATGTATATATGTATGTACATGGCATCAGTATGACCTACATACATGCTTCCTGTTCTTCTGAGAAAAAGAAAGTATTCTCTGCTATCTGTGTCACCCTAAAACTTTTCCTAACTTTCTGAAGTATTAAAATCATCCAGTTATATTGTAATATTTACATTGGCGATTTTGATAATTTCGATATATTGTGCAGCCCTAGTTCAGTTTTATGTTTGCCTGCCAGCTTCCTCCAGCACGGCCTTTTGAGTGTGTTGTCGTCTTTGGCTCTAACCCCCATAAAGGCAGCTTGTTGTCCTGACTGAAGTGAAGAATGAGCAGTGCTCAGTGTAGTGATGAAGCATGCACTCCGGGTAGCAGCACGAGAGCCGCCGAGAGCACAGAGCTGTTCCAAGACCTGCTGGAGCGCCTCAGAGAGTGCCATGATAATGCAGTGCAAGGTCATCTGTGCCTTTTTTTTAACCATTCTCATTTATTTTATTACTAACATGACCCACTTATGGCAGTGATTATGGTGGTGATAACTATCATCTCTCCAATTCTGTTATTTGTTGGTTCATGTGAAGTGTAAGCAGGTGTTCACTAATAATAGTAACATTAAAGTAACTATTATTTTTGTTCTTCTTCTTCTTCTTTTCAGGACTGCAGTTAAAAGTGAATAAACTGAAGAAGGAGCGTTGTTTGTAAGTAGAATTTAAAAAAATCTGCATTTTTGTTTCCAAATCCATTTTTCCGCAAATATATATTTTTATTTTGTTCAGACAGGGGTGGATAATTTTGGGGCTTGGTGGGTTAGTGATTTGGGGGCCCTAGGCAAAATATAGGAATGGGGCCCTATTCAATTGCACACATTTACCTTGATTATCCTTGAGCTTCCTTTCTCTGTTCTGATAACAGCGAGATGAATCATTTCAAAGTTTTAACATTGATATCTAAATTTTCAGCACATGTTATTTAGCATTAATAATTAAAAATATATATAATTTGAATTTTTAGGGGGCCCTTGGCATCTAGGGGCCCCAAGGTGGTTGCCTACCTTTGCCTAGTGCTAATCTGCCCCGGGTCCAGATCCAGATATTTCCATTCTGAAAGTTAATTTCAGGCCAACTGCTTCCATCATGAGTTATTTCATCAACAAAGATGAGCTCGTTCCAGAAGCAGCCATGTAAGCCCAAGCCATGGCACTTGCTTGACCAATGAGCTCATATATTTTGGATCATGAGCAGATCCTTCCAATTCTTACTTACTGATGATTCTTACGGCCTCTATATTTCTGCTCTCAAAGTCTTGTCATACCACCACCCCTGCCCTGTGAATGTTGTTGTTGTTAATGTCACTGGCCATTGTTTAGAGGTTTTCTTCACAGCTCTCGTAATGCTTCTGTCATCAACTGCAGTTGTTTTCCCTTGGCTGACCTGTTGGATGTCTGGTTGTTAGTACACCAGTGGTTTCTTTCCTTTTCAGGACATTCCAAATTGTTGTATTGGCTCTGATTGATTTTTTCCCCCCTTTTCTTTCCAAATGGTTTGCTTTTCTCCCATAGACAGCTCTCTTGTCTTCATGTTGGTTTATCCTTTTTTAACAACAAATTCAGTCTTCACAGGTGAAACCCAGGGCTCAAACCAAGAGTAGACATTTAGAACTATTAATTATTTAAACAATCAGTCTAACAGAGCACATCTGGCAACAAGAATCACCTGTCGGTCACATGTTCCAATATTTTTTGATCACTGGAAAAATGGGTGGGTTCAAACAAAAGATCTCATTCATATTTAAACCTGGAATGTTCTGTCAGTGGTCTTTGGGGTGTTTTTTAGATGAAAGTACACATAATCTTTACAAAATAGATACAGTATGTTGTTTAAGGATATGTTTATAAGGACACTGTTTTTTTCTGAGTCTGCCTGGTTGCTTTCTTCATTAGTGATGCGCAAAGACTGGAGGAGTTTTATAACAAGAATCAGCATTTACGTGAGCAACAGAGAACACTGCAGGAATCCATCAAAGTCCTGAAAGAAAGGTACTTCATACAGTTTCATCTCAATTTTACCATTTCCATCCATTAATACTTGCATATAACATCCATACTTTACACTTTATACAGATATATAAAAAGGTTTTTGACCAATTAAGAGAAATTAATTATGGAATTTATTTGTGTAAAATAAAACTATATATGGTAAGTAGAAAAAATACAAAAAAAACCCGTTTTGAATTGTTTTCTCCATTCCACTTGTTTTGCACAGCTTCAGTTCAGTTATTTGGCAGTCTGAGCTGATGAATTTAATTCTGCACTTTGTCCCAAGTCACATCTGCTCCAGCTGGGGTTTAATTGTGTTTGCAGCGCAATTGCAATTTTTTTACAAGATCCTCTACAACACTGGCAGAAATGCACTACAAACCATTTTAGAGCTGTAGCCTACATACATCTCATCAGATCTTAACATACTATTAACTTTAAGAGTGCAAAAAAAAAAAAAAAACCTGAGGCAATATTACAACAATGTTGTGTTGTACTAGCTTTGATTAGCTTTCTTGGACATAGCAGAATTCACTTTGCCACAGGATTTTATTGAGTTTTAAAGCGAGATTGAGACAGTCAGCTCATATACATCCAATGTCCTTGGAGCACATTCTGGCAAATATGATAGTTCTTGAAGAGGTTGGGCTAAGCTACATACCTGCCGTTGATGTCTGTCTCTCATGCTGCCAAAGTGCTGAGGGCACACACGACTGATATATTTAGTGGGAATTTTTTTTTTCATCATAAATGGCACACACTGGCAAGACATTATATTTCTTACTCCTTGTTACTTATTTCATTACTAACCAGGATATAGCGCAACTCTTTAGCAACTTTCTCTATGCCTGACGTCAGGTGTGGCTAGCACAATCTGCTTTGCTGGACATGTGCATACCCTGATCATTCTGTCCTGTGTGTACTGGGGTTGCTCTTTGGGTCTACCACCAAAGAAGCCCTGAGTGGAATAATGAAACCAGCAAGGCCAAACAGACCACAGCACTGTCCTTGTGCAAGCCTTAAGCTGTGGGAGTCATGCCACACCAAGGGGTCTGCTTGGGAGCGGTGCACCATCAGAGATACAGTGCCTAGTTGTCATGGATGCTTCTTTTACAGGCTGGGGAATGGTGTGGTGCCACAGAGACACAGGCAGAGAGTTTTTTTGGAAAATGCAAAAATTCTTGTTACCTTTAATGAATGATTTAGCACTTATTTTTTGTTTAATGTTCATTAGCATTTATGATGTTGTTATATACTGTATATTGCTGGCCTAATACTTTTGCATTGTACAGTACGTATATTCGAGTGAGGTGAACAGGCATAAATAAATGATCACATAAATAGTTATTCCAGTTTTAATTAGAAGTACTGGAGTACTTAATATCTTTTAAATAAAATAGTGCTATTAAACTCATGAAGTCAGGTGAGTTTAGGGAAAAATCAAGAAATATAAAGTGAACCATAATATACATGTGTAATATGTGATACATATGTTACTAGATTACAATCTGGACCTTGTGATCGCTGCAGAGAAACAGAAAAGCAGGTGAAAAAAACACAGGCTGTGTTTGAAAATCTCCCACTCCTCAATGAACTCCGTAAGTACATGCCTGCCTCTCTTTCTGAGTTTCCCTTTGGACTACAGTGCGGTAGGCATTTGTTCTACACTTCTGGGCCAAATTAATTTCTATAAACTAATTTGAGCTAGTTTTTCAATGTTATGTCATGTAGATATGCATTGTAGTTTGAAAGAGTGGCAACTGATCTACATTTGTGCAGACAT
The DNA here is from genome assembly GCA_022985145.1 of Pangasius djambal. NCBI lineage: Eukaryota > Metazoa > Chordata > Actinopteri > Siluriformes > Pangasiidae > Pangasius > Pangasius djambal. The sequence continues at coordinate 9,452,038 of CM040975.1, forward strand.
GTACAGAGTTCAGATTATAGCTTGTAGAATTTATTGTAGCAGCCCCAGGCAGAGTGACGCACAATTGTTAAAAAAAAAAATAAATAATGTAAAATGCTTATATGCTTACAGTGTTTTTCTTTTTAATATAATGTTATGTACACATGTTTATCATGTATTTATTATATATATTGTACTTTCTGCAGTTGGTTTATCGGTGTGTATGTTGATGTTTAGAGTCTGAGAGAAATATGCTTAAAGAAGAGAACAGGAAGCTCAGTCTACAGCTAGAGCAATTACGTGCACAACTGTAAGTGAAATGAACAAGGACACTCACCTCACATTACTGTACCAGAAGCACGTTTCATGTTCAAGGTTTCCATGCGTTCTGGAAAAAAAATGACAATTTATAGACTAGTTTTCTAATTTTAGCTTGGAAAATGAGGAAATGGATGAAATGTACTGGTAATGCAAAATTGTGCCACTAAGATTGTATGTTTTAGCATATTTGTTCTCAGCAGTCTTGGCATATACACGTTTATCCTACATTTAACACTCAGTGAGCCTATATACTTCACTTCTAATATTCCATTAAAACATTATCAAATGACAGTTGGTTAAGGAAAGGCTTATGAGAGCGTGTGTTTCAGTCACTCAGGTGGTGGTGGTGGTGGTGTTGTTGTTGAGTTGAGTTGTATTGTATTGTTGGCTTCAGTGTTAAGGATGTTGACGGATGTGAGCATTCATTTGCTGGTAAATAATTTCTGTCATCTTGCATGTTTAGCTTCCCGCAGACCTCCGTCTCAGAGCCAGAGGAAGGCATGATCCCAGATTCACCAAAGCAGCCACTGTCCTTTCCTGTAGTCAACAAGATGAAGCGCAAGAGAGATCAGAGCCATGTTCGCTATGCTGAAAAACTGCTTTCCCAGCCACTACCTGGTTAGTCATACAGAAAGTACAGACACATGCACACTATGTTACATTTTTTATACCATTGCAGACCTGCCAGCCTTTACAAAGTTTGCGTCCTTTGCAGTTTAACATCAGTACGCTGCTGGTTATCACTCAAAAATATGCAAAAAGAGTCTGGATTTGGTTGTTGCGCCCAGTCTCTCTCTGTCAGGGTAAATGGAGAATATTTTGAGTTCATTGATTAAGCAATATTGCCTGAGCAAAAGTGCTGTTGTACTGAATATCTGACTACTGAATGTGATTCTCTCTGATATTCAGTCCAAAAGCATGATTGTAAGTGTGATATATTTTGTTTATTTAATTTAACAAACTATTGCTAGAATTGGACATTTATGTAGTAAACACAGACAAGTGAAGTGATATAAACAGTGAAATGTACCAGTGCTGTTGTGCTAAATATCAGCACTCTTAGAACGCTGCTTATCCAATCAAATTTGTGGACCGGAACTAACTGTTGTTTAATGGGAAATAAAATCTATCGACCTATGCTTGACTTGGCTAACATTATACAATATTATTAACCTCACTTAACTATATTTTTTAGGGATGGCACTGAAAAATTTCAGCTGAAAATGGACAAACACGGCACTTTTCCAGAAAGGAGCGCCTTTTTTTTCGCCAGGAAAAAAAAAACAATGTTAATGTGTTTACAATGCAGTGTCATAACTAACACTTGAAAAGTAATTTAAAATGCTCTTTGCTTTCCTGCGTTGGTCAGCACTGATGTGCTCAATTAGCACTGTCAAGCCTGTCATGGTAGAAACTGATGTGCATTGACAGTCAAGTGCCTTAATATTTGGTTATTGTTATTTAAGCTGTCTACCACATTGTACATTGGGGTTGAAATTACATAATGAATATGCATTTCAGCTTTAATTTGAGAGTATTTACATCCAATTCGAGTGAACAGTGTAGGAATTACAGCACTTTTATTATATGGTCCCCTCCTTTTTAAGGCTCCATAAGTAACTGGAGAATTAGCTGCTTAGCTCAGGAACACCAGAAGGCCTGGAGGACCACAGAAAACAACTGTGAAAGATCACAGAAGATTTTTTTTTTTTCCCTGCTGAAGAAAAACCCCTTCACAACAGATCAAGAAACCCTACAAGAGGTAGGCATATCCGTATCAAAGTCAACAGTCAAGAGATGTCTTCACCCAAGTACATACAGGGGGTTTACCACAAGATGTAAAACACTGGTAAGCCTCACACTAGGAAGACCAGATCAGAATTAGCCAAAAATGAGACACAAATGAACTTTGTATCAGAATGATGGGAAGAGGAGGGCATGAAAAAGGGAAGGAACTGCTGTTGATCTGAAGCATACCACCTCATCTTATGGTGTGGGCATGTATGGCTGCCAATGGAACTGGTTCCCTTGTATTTATTGATGTGACAGCTGAAAAAAGCAGCAGGATGAATGAAGTGTATATGGCTATATTATCTGCTCAGATTCAGGCAAATGCTCATTATACAGCACTTTGCCCTGTAGATGGACAATGACCCAATGCATACTTCAAAACTAACCCAAGACCTTTTTAAGGCAAAGAAGTGCAATGTTCTGCAATAGCCAGGTCAATCAACTGACCTGAATCCAATTGAGCGTACTGAAGGCAAAGCACCTAATTAACAAGCAGGAATTGAAGACAGCAGCAGTATAGGCCTGGCAGAGCACGACCAGGGAAGAAACCCACCATCTGGTGATGTCTATGGGTTTCAGACTTAAGGCAATCATTGACTGGATGCAAAGGACCTGGATGTAAATAAACGTAAATTAAAGCTGAATGTCTGCACTTTGAGGTCATATTCATTATTTAATTTCAACTTCAATATACTGTGGTAGACAGCTAAAATAACAATAACTTTGTCAGTGTCCAAATATTTATGGACTAACCTTACATTTTCACAGTGAGTGTGAACGACAGTTTTGTTGTTTTGTGTTCTGTAGACCCCCAGAAAAAAGAGCTGGCTACATCCTTGGGCTGCCATGCTGGAGCTGTGCTTGTTCCAGAGACATGTGATATGGATGTAACATGTATTACAAGTAAGAACATTATTAATTGATGAAATAATGCCCAAAAATCACATGTTGTCAAACTGTGGATCATCCTCACTATTCATTCACAATCAAAAGAGGTGATCAGAAAAGTATAAAATCAAAAGCTGTCAAAATTATGACAATCATCTTTATATGGAGCTATTTTTAGAAAAAAAGTTTTTTTATAACTCTGTATACACACCAGTTATTTACATATCAGCATGCTCTGCTATTTCTTTTCCTAGCCCTTCTACCATGCCTAACTTATTTGTCTGATATTTATTTAGAGAGCAATGCCAAGATTCATGACAGGACTGTGGTTGCAGAAAGTTGTCAAATAGACCTAAATTCTGAGCAGGTTTGTCAGACTTTATTGCTTTTTCAATTAAATGTACTTATTTTAGATACCAGGGATTAACACAAAATATATTTAACGAACTACTTCTGTGATCCCATACTGAAGAGACTAGTGGACTAAAAATGATTGTCTCAGTATTGATGTACTGACTTGTGTAGGGACTTTGAATGTGTGCAAAATGACTGCGCTGTGTGAATGAATAATGCAAACAGTAGTACTCTAATACACATTCTGCATTTGGAGTCTGTCACCGTAAGGTGTGGCAGTGCCTTTACTTTGTTAACTTCAAGCATCCCTTCCTTCAGATGCCTGAGAGAGAGGTAAACTCTCAGAACATTCTCAGTGAACCTAAGCACAAGGCAAAGAATTTCACTAGGTAAGTAGATATTCCCAGCAAGCCAAACATGATTTCCTGTTATCAGGAAATTAACCAGTATGAAAGAAGTATGATGTGATTATGAATGTACTAATATTTCCTTTTTGCTGTTCTCACCTTCTGTGTGTAACTCAAGTTCCTCTGTATTCCATGACTCACCATTTATTTTGCAAGGTGATATGGTTGATTGTTTTGGGCATATGCAGCTAACTTCAGGTGACAATCCCAGCTGCATGTCCTCACTTCAGCTAGACTCATCTTTAGCATACAACAGAAGTAATTTTAGCCTCTCAGAGGGAGGGAAGCAAAAGCATGTGCTTGTCTTTTCTCTGCCCTAATAGTTGTCCGGGGGCCGAAGAGCAGAATATGGGGAAGAATCATGATAGGCCAAAGTCTTCAGAGAAACAGTCTAGCAGACACATTGAGCAGGTAAATGTTCATGAAAGACATAGTGTGTTAGGTGTTTCTACTTCTTATAAAATGCTCTGTAGCTCATACAAGACCAGCTTTGCACTTTTATCATCATCATTACATTTTGGAGTTACTTGTATTATATTCTTATAAATACACATTTCAAGGAACCATGCAAAAGAAGAAGCTGGGAGACAGAATGGGCCATGCCTGATGCCCCATGTACGAGTCCATGTACTCCATGCAAGAGTCCTTTGCTGAGCCAGAATTGTAGTCCAAATGGTATGTATGTATGTAACATTTCCTAATATTACAGTTGCTGTGGACAGAATGCACACATTTGTCATCATTATGTAAAAGTACAAATGTATTTTCATTTCCAATTTTGTGGCACAAATTATTTACCCAGTTTAAAAAACGGACCAGCACCCACTTACCTCAGAGAACTTATCACATCCCGCCCTGCACCATCTCCCTCTGATCCTCTACCACTGTTTGACTGGTCCCACCATGCATCAAGGCATGCATCAAGACTCTTCTCTGTTCTGGCATCTAGGTGGTGGAATGAACTTCCCCTATATGTCTGAACAGATGAGTCACTAGCAGTCTTCAAACGATGTGTAAAGACCTACCTCTTTCTAAAATACTTAAATTAGCACTTAAAAAAAAAATCATTGTGTTATTTGTGTGTGTTTTACTATTTTGCCTTCCCAACAGAGTTTTTAGACTGATGGTATTCTTAGTCTGTGACCTAGCGAACCAGTATCAGAATGCATTTATTGAAAAGAGACTTCAAAGCACTTCTGTAAGTCGCTCTGGATAAGGGCGTCTGCCAAATGTAAATCCTAAAATACCTTGGTATACCAAAGCACCCAACCTCGCATATAAATACAGTCAAAAAGAGTTTAATTACTACTAAACCTGTGAGTGGCAGTTTTAGCACTTCAGCCATTCCTATATTCGCTAGTCTAGCTAGCACCCTCCCTGACTGACACACAAACAAACCAATAACAAGCAAGAGTAGACAGTTCCTTGGCTTACGTTTTCTCCTCATTTTCTTGGGCAACATAGCAGCATGGTGAAGTTGGTGCCTAAAAGATTTAGCATCAGTTATATGGAACTGCTGGATTTTAAAAAATAGTTGATTTCTAAAAATACTTCTTAAAAAAAATAATTGATCCTATACTTTTAAAAAAAATAGTTGGTCCTACAGAATTATTTTTTCTAACACCTTTATTGCGTAGTTGTACACAGAATTCCAAGAGAATTGCAATGAAAACCAATACACTGAAACACGAATGCTTATTTTGAAAATGTTAAATAAAATATAAAACCAACTCAGCTAATGTATTCAGTATTTACACATATTTAAAATACTCATTCGACTGTTAATCACCTTTCCATTTATTGCAATTGTAAATACTGAAGACATTAGTAGAAGTGATGTACTTTTTATTTAAAATTTTTTAAAATATGCTACCCATGCTTGATTGTTTTCATTTTTTTTTTGTTTATGTTTTGTTGGGAAGTGCACTTTATTAAAATTTGTGTGAAAAGGTACTGTGGCCTAAGTGGTCTCTGTTATTCTGTAATTGATTTTGAGGTTGATATTTCCTTGTAGAGCAATATTTTCATCAATAGGGAAATTAGTTTGGTTGCTTTGTTCAGTAACTTGCAAAATAGTCTTTAAAACCTACTTGTAAAATTACTATGTTAACATTGTGGATCGAGATCCAGCCTGAAAAAACTTGTGATATGATGTTTTTGCCAGATCACACTAGTTTAAGTTTAAGTTTCATATAGTTTCATATTTGAATTTAATATGGAAGTTTACCCTGTATTTTCGGGGGCACTCTCTAAGTGTTGTCTTATTTCAGTCCAGCATCTCCCTCTTTGCTGTCCTGAGTGAGAGAGTGATTGCAGACAGGGCTTTTGTGTTTACCTGAAACACATAATGCTCATGTTAAAACACTGTGCTTTATAAATTAAGGAAGTTGTGTCTCACGCCGCTTAATAAACTAAGATGGTAAAACGTTTTAATTTTTTAACTTACCATTTCAACATGATTTAACAACTATCCAGAAATTATTTTTCCTATCCAGGAGCTCTAATTTGTGCAATCCTGTACTTTAGAAATAATAGCGTGTTTCTATGTAAATAATATTCATATTTTCTCCTTTCAGATGAGAGCTGGAGCATGGACCCAGCTGCTGCTCTGTCCCAATATGACACAAGTATCCTTCCTCATCCAGAGGTACTATTCTACAATACATATTTCTTTAGCTTAGGTAGTAGAATTGTGGAGTTAAAGTCCTAATTTAGATAAAGCATACTGTTTATTCTCAACTTAAAACAAAGCCCATTAATCTGATTTGGTATAAGTGTTTATTGCTGTGCAAATGCTATTACACTGTGAAAAATTTTATTCACAAAAGTATTCAGATACTTGCTCACTGGCGCTCCAAACTGTGGTCAGGTGCATCCTGTTTGCTTTAATTATGCTTGAGATGTGTCTAGAACTCAACTGGAGTCCACCTGTTGCAAATTGAATTGACTGGATGTAGTTTGGAAAGGCACACACCAGGGTCTGTAACAGGGTCTTTACACTGCATTGTCAGGACAAAAACCAAGCCATGAAGTTCCAAGGAACTGTCTGTGGATCTCTGAGATCAGATTGTAGGCAAGGCATAGATCAGGGTAAGGATATAAAACGATTTCTAAGGCTTTGAGTGTTCCCAGGACCTCAGCGGCCTCAATAATTTTGAAATGGATGAAGCTTGACACAACCTTGAGCCTTCCTATAGTTGGCCATCCAGCCAAATTGGGCATCCGGGAAGGAAGGGCCTTGGTCACGGAGGTACGAAAGAACCCAACAGTCACTCTGAAAGAGTTTCAAAAGTCCTGTGCAGAGATGGGAGAACCTGGTAGATGGACAACCATCTCTGCAGTACTCCATAAATCAGGGCTTCATGGCAGAGTGGCAAGATGGAAGCCACTGTTGAGTAAAAGGCATATGACAGCATAAAGGACTTGTGGAAAAAGATTCTCTGGTCTGATGAGACGAAAACTGAACTCTTTGTGCAGAACAGCAAGCACTATGTCTGGCAAAAAAAAGGCACTCGCACATCACTTGGCTAATACCATCACTACGGTGAAACATGGTGGTAGCTGCGTCGTGCTATGGGGTGCTTTTCAGTGGCAGGGACAGGGAGACTGGTAACAGAGACAGATGAATGCAGCCAAATACATCCTTGAAGAAAACTTCCAGAGCACACACAAACTTAGTCAGGTGACAGTTCACCTTTCAACACACCAATGACCCTAAGCAAGTCTCCAGGGCAAGTCTCTGAATATCCTTGAGAGGCCCAGCCGAAGCCCAGACTTAAACCTCATCGAGCATCTGTGAAGAGAGACCTGAAGATGGCAGTTCACACACTCACCATCCAGTCTGACAGAGCTCGAGACGATCTGCCATGAAGAATGGGATAGACTGCCCAAATCCAGGTGTGCAAAACTTGTAGAGATGTATCCAAGAAGACTTGTAACTTTAACTGCTGCCAAAGGGGCTTATACAAAGTATTGGATAAAGGGTCTGAATACTTTTGTGAATAAGAGATTTCAGTTTTTGTTTTTTAATTAATTTTTGAAAATATCTAAACATTTTTTTCACTTTCACTTCAACATTATGGGGGATTAAGATTATTTTAAGGGATTAAGATCAAATCCAGAACACAATAAAGTGTGCAACAAGTAACGGGGTCTGGATACTTTCTGAACTTTTTTTTTTTCCCCCCATAGCCCAAAATACAGGCAGAGACTGTAGACATGGACTGCACATATGTGAGTCATAGTTTGCTAGTAGCTCACCAAAAGCAGACTGAAGTGGACCAGACAAACAGCATCACAGGTATATGGAATTCTACTGACACTCATCCAAACATTAGAAATGTATTAAATGTGCTTGCAGCCAATGTAGTGCCAGGAAAATTGCACTAATACCTTCTGATGCTGAGAATGTAGGTTGAAATACCTACCCAAGACGAGCAAGATGACAGAAGGCATGGACATTATGGAAATTAATGGAAATTATCAGCTTCACATAAAGACATAAGTTTAGTAATATTTCAGAAATCAGAGTCAGTAATCATCAAAAGGTCACAGCTACACAATGCTTCTCAACCAATTAAGGTTGAAGACATATTTGGGTAGGTAATTTCTAGTTAAAATTTCTAGAAGCCTTTTGACCAAAAACTTGTTTTAGAATCTAGTCCTTAATTTGCTTTTAACCATTCTTAATCCTTAAAATGTTGGTATTTTTATTTATTTATGCTTAGATGGAGTGTCAGGCCACACATCTCACTTGTTTCCTTGAAGAATCCAAAGTGTTGCCCATTCATTATTCAATTCATTCATTCATTATTATTGTTGAGACCTCATGTTTGCTATTGGCTGCTATGTTCGAAGAACCAAGAATATGTACTTTTATAGCTGTTATGTTTAGGTTCAGTACAACTGAAACCAGTGAAAGCCACAATCTTAATACTACAAAGCTTAAAATATCTTAATAAAGTAATGAAAACTGAGGGTCTAGTCACAAAAATTGCTGTGATATCAAAATTATTTACTAACTATGCCAAATCAAACCCCAAAATTTTGTTCTTCTCTCTGGTATTTATATTCATTACAGTTCAAATCAAAAGAGCATTAATATACAGTTAGATCTGGAGTTTTTGTGATTTTGCCTTTATACACTACCACAATGGATTTGAAATAAAACAATCAAGATGTGATCGAAGTGTAGACTTTCAGCTTCATATTAAGAGGTTACACAAAAATATGGCATTTACCATTTAGGAATTACAGCCATTTTCAACAAAGTACCTCCATTTTCAGGGGCTCAAAGATATTTGGACAAAGTGACATAATTGTAAATATAACTATAATTTTAATACTTGGATGAAAATACTTTGCAGTCAATGACTGACTGAAGTCTGGAGCCCATGTTCTCAAAACTCAAATTCTGAGTTTTCTCCCTGGAGATGCTTTGCCAGGCCTTCACTGCAGCCACCTTCAGTTGCTGCTTGTTTGTGGGTCTTTCTGCCTTCAGTCTTGTCTTCAGTAAGTGAAAAGCAGCTCTATTGGGTTGAGATCAGGCGACTGACTTGGCCATTGAAGAATATTCCATTTCTTTGCCTTCAAAAAGTCTTGAGTTGC
>CM040975.1:9461484-9484005 GCA_022985145.1 Pangasius djambal
GGAAAATGCCCCAAGAACAAGCAGGAACTGAAGACAGTTGCAGTAGAGGCCTGGCAGAGCATCACCAGGGATGAAACCCAGCGTCTGGTGATGTCTATGCGTTCCAGACTTCAGGCTGTAATTGACTGCAAAGGATTTGCAACCAAGTATTAAAAAAGTGAAAGTTTGATTTATGATAATTATTCTGTCCCATTACTTTCGGTCCCTTAACAAGTGGGAGGCACATATGCAAACTGTTGTAATTCCTACACCGTTCACCCGATTTGGATGTAAATACCCTCAAATTAAAGCTGACAGTCTGCAGTTAAAGCACATCTTGTTCGTTTCATTTGAAATCCATTGTGGTGGTGTATAGAGCCAAAAATGTTAGAATTGTGTCGATGTCCCAATATTTATGGACCTGACTGTATATATATTTATTTGGTACCCTTCCACAAAAAAAGAACCCACAATTTTCTCTGAAATAACTTGAAACTGACAAAAGTAATCGTCATCCATCATCCATTGTTTATTCCATATTTAATAAAAATCTGACTTTACTTTTGATTTTTGATTCAACAGAATATTTTAAATTATAAAACAAATGAAAATGGCATGGACAAAAATGATGGGACCCTTAACCTAACCTAACCTTGCACAACCTTTAGAGGATCTGTAGCTCTCAATGAGACTTCCGCACCTGCCAACAGGTAGTTTGTCCCATTCTCCCTGAGCAAACTGCTCTAGCTGTCTCAGGTTTGAAGTGTGCATTCTCCAGACTGCAGTTTCAGCTCCTTAGATTCCATAGATGTTCGATAGGATTCAGATCAGGGTTCATGGAAGGCCACTTCAGAATAGTCCATTGCTTTGTTCTTAGCCATTCTTGGATGCTTGTCAAAATAAAATTCCAGTCTGGCTTTTTTTTTTGTTTTTCTTTCAATAGTTGAGTCCTCCTGGTTCTTCTTCCATTGAGCCCACTGTCACTCAAAAAGTGACGGATGGTGCAATCAGACACTGATGTACCTTGACCTTGGAGTTCAGCTTGTATCTCTTTGGAAGTTTTTCTTGGCTCTTTGTCTTCCTTTTGCACTATCCTTCTGTTCAATCTGGCAATGATTTTCCTCTTGTAGCCACATCCAGGGAGGGTGTCTGCAGTCTCATGGACCTTAAACATCTTAATAATATTTGTAACTGTAGTCACAGGATCATCGAACTGTTGGATATGGTCTTATAGCCTATGCCTTTAACATACTTGTCTATAATTTTCTTTCTGATCCCCTCAGACAACAGTCTCCTTTGCTTTCTCTGGTCCATGTTCGATGTGGTATACACAATGATACCATACAGTAGAGTGACTACTATGCTCCATTTAAATAGGGTGAATGATTGATTACAAGATTGAAGGCATGTGTGATACTACTTAATAGGACAATTAGCTTGAAATATGACTATAATCTGAATAATTTTTATAATCTTTTCTAGGGGTACCAACAAATCTGTCCAGGCCATTTTAGAATATCTTTGTAGAATAAGAAATAATTTCTCTCTTTTCATACTTTCTTTGCTTTACTCTATGACATACCAAAGGCATGCAGATATACATGAGACAATTGCTTTTAATTTCATCACTTTTCAGGAGGAATGAAGCATTGTTTCAATGTGCTGTAAGGGTACCAACAAATTTGTCCACGTGTGTGTGTGTGTGTGTTTTTTTATATTATATATATATATACACATACACATACATACATACACACACACACACACACACACACACATATATATACACACATACATACATATACACACACACACACACACACACACACAAACAGGATATAGGATAGACAGAACGAACCTGTGACTGAGCTGAAGGTCAGGCCTCTACTCCTCACTCCTTCAAACACAGTATAGAGAGTGAAGTTGTATCTGGTCCCAGGAGAGAGTGATGAAACTGTATGTGTCATTACAGAACTTTTTCCTAATGCAGCAATTGTGGTCTCAGCCTTGCTACCGTTTCTCAGAATGTAGCTGATATTATTGCTTTTCACTTCTTCCCAAGAAAGTTCCAACAGATTTGCAAATCGCTGTGTTACATTAACTCTTGCCACATTGACAGGCACTGAAACAAAAAAAAAAAAAAATTCAGAAATATTCACTTTTTCCACAGCCATAGTCTAAAATGGAATTGCATTTAATTCAAACGCCACAAAAAAAGTTTTGGTAAAAAATAGCCTTTTGCACTATTTAGCGACACCAACTCAAATTTATGATAATTTGCTTAATCTAAAAAAAACTACTTTTGCTAACTAGTCCTAGAAATTTTGCCATATCTTGACAAATTTGTATGGCAGAGCTTAATATACTCTATCATCTATATAAGAAGGTTTCAGACATCACCACCAAACTTGAGTTGTAGGTCAGCATTTTACAGTACTGTTCAACTACTAGTTAACTATTAGTTAATTATTCAGTATGTTAGTTCACTTAACTATGCAGTAATTAATGAGTCTTAAACAGTAATTAGTCTTACATTTCTCCTGTAGAACTACTATTTAACTATGTCTCTTTATAATAACTACTGATTAATTACTGATCACACCACACCTAATTCCAATACCTCAGTGTCTTAAAAAGTAAATGTTGATATTTATTATAGATCTCCTCAGAGGAGCACATATACACAAGCATTCCATAATTTAGAGGAGGCTTTCTCTGTTGTAATGTGCTCTACAATTTACATTACACATATTTCAGTTTAAGTGAAGTGACAGAGTTCAACACAGCATGCATAACACAGTCCAACTAAATGATAATGAAATTCATTACCAAATATTTTAATTATCAATTTTTATTATATGTTGCTGATTAGTTGTTGCATCCCTGCCTATGTGTTTTCCAAAAGGCATGTTGGAGACTCAAAGGTGGAAAAATGTTCTCTGGTCTGATGAGACCAAAATTTTACTATTTGGCCTTGATACAAAGTGATATGTTTGATGGAAACCCAATACACCCTGCTCATCACCCTGAGAACACCCTACAGTGAAACATGATGGTGATAGCATCATGTTATAGGGAAGCTTTTCATCAGCAGGCATTGGGAAACTGGTCAGGGTTGAGGGCAAGATGGATGGAGCTAAATACAGGGCAATAATAGATTTAAAAAAAAAAAAAAAAAAAAAAACTGTTCCAGTCAGTAATAAATTTGAGATTGGTGTGGAGGTTCACCTTTCAGCTTTTCTCTCATATTTTGCTAGACATTATAAAAGACAATTGGTAAAAGTCCCAATTATGTTTGTTTTAATTCTAGTTTGCAACACCACAAAATGTAGAAAGGTTCATGGGGTAAATACTTATGCAATACATGGTTCACTGACTAATTGTATAGGATACAAATTAAATTCTCATTACTGTAATATTCAGTCTCCCAATAGTTGTTACTTCCAAAACATTAAGTCTCCATGATAATAAATTATAGTTATGTTATTTTATAATAAATTAAATATGGAATATCATTACACCACAAGACATTAGCTTCATTAGGTTTTTGCCAGTACAGAATTAATTCATTCTGATTTCAGATTCCCAATTAACTTTTTATATGCAGCTTAAAAGGGAGAATTTTCATTTATATGTACAGTGCAAGTAATCCAATCCAATCCAATGTTATGCTCATACTGCGAGCATGGTATAGTGTCAACGTTACAATAATAAGTTTTTAATCACACTGCTTGTGTTGTTAATGATATTCAAATTATTTCTATGATAGCAAAAGCCTCAGCCAAGTGTGATTTTTAAAAGGATAAAGTTTGTGACCATAATAAAGTTGCTCAACATTTCAAGTGTGGGTGACATTTGAGAACACACAGGCTCTCATTGTGGAAAACACACACACACACACATTATCCACTGTTTTACTGCCTTTGCTCATCTTCTAATTCTTACCACCATTAAATGTCTGAATAATTGCACAAGAAATAAATGTTTTAAAGGTTTTATTTTACTGTGTTCTACATCCTTGTTGAATTTCTGATGATCAATTACAGAGGTCAAATCCCATCCTTCATCTGCCTTAAAATGTTGGACTGACACCAATAATTCTATTACAATACATTTAAAGCCATAATACTAGCACATATACTTGACTATGGTTGAGATTTTTAAATTACACCTTAAAATCATGTGGGCAATACTAATAAAATGTCACTTGCAGTCAATTTACATAACATTAATGGACTATATGACAAAAGCCAAGAATGGTCAATGGAAAAAAAAAAAAAAAAAAAAAAAAAAAACTAACACCTGTTCAACAGGTAATGCTAATGTGTGATGCAAATTTTTATGTATTTGCATAAACCAGTCACCCAGTAACAAAGAAATTCAAGTCATGACGATGTGTTATTAGGATGTTCATGAGCGTCGCGCAGGGCCCGCTTGTCCGGGATGACAATATATGGTGTGGAATGGAGCCAAGTGGGGAGACGGATCAAAAAGGCTCTGCCTAAAATGCAGGTACCTAGAGCAGGACATGAACTGGAGAGGTTGTGAACCCCAAGCCATAATGTTATCCGCTGAGGTAACTCCACAGTATGGGGTTCATGAGTGTTGCAGTGCTTCTGAAACTGGATCGGGGAAAACTCAGAGCAAATTGCTGAACTCAAAAGCACCGCAGCGCAGCGGGAAAAACACAACTCAAACTGGCCTTCCTTCTGGCCGAATTTAAAGGCACCAAATGAGAAAGGAACAACCTCTAACTTAAGATAGCTGAATATTTACCTCGGCATGAGGATTCTCAGTCTATACTCCTCTTTATTTTTCTGTCTATGTCCTCTTTAATTCTGAGCTCCCTTTTCTTTCTTTCCCTCAATAATTTCTCTCCCTTTCCTTTTCTTTCTAAACCTCAATATTTTTTTCTTCTCTATTTACATCTTCGAAAAATCACTGATCAGAGTAGCATGGCGCTGCTCTGTTACCTGGCACAGATCTATGTCCGCACGCGGAGTGAGGCAATCGGAGGGCTTATAAAGAGGCGCGGCCAGGTGCTGCACATTTACGCTGATTACCTTCCTGAGAACACCGTGTTATTAAAGCCCATGCAGGTGGCCACGGATCTGCCCGAGAAGGCACCTGCCATGTTACAGTTATAAGTTGTTAATTACCAATATATAAAATAGCCAATATTACACCACAAAGTGGAAGCATAAGGCCTTAAATCTGAATAACTGTGCTTGGACCCAGCAGATTGCAGCTTGCAACTATACTGGTCTACAAGGAGAAAGCCTCGGAAATGAAAAGTAGCCAAATTTTACCAGAATTGGGTCACTAATAAAGGAAAATTAAGTCCTGAGTGTTAATTGGCTCCAGTTTCCAAGATACAGCTTCAGGTCAAAACTGTATCAAAATCAGAAGGGGTGTGTGCTCCATAACTTTTTTGCAAAATGTGATATAGCAATGAGAATGGTGCCACAACAATCATTATAAATTTATCTTTTTATTGTTACCAATAACAACTTTCCATTCATTTATTGTTTTTTTTCCATGTAACATTTTCATGCTTTTTTTTCATGAAAAACTGACCGAATTGTGGGTGGGTTGGTCCCATCGCTGAGTACCTTCACAGACTAAGATACAACCTCAAACTTACAGTTTTAAAGCTTATGAAATATAATGTGAATATCAGATAATTACAGAATACTAGCTCTAACATCAGATTAAACAACAAGGTTCCATCTTTATTCTGTATCTAAACGACACTTTTTGGCTTGTCTCTTGTGAACTGCAGTAGGATCATCCCTGGAGAGATTCCAGCGGTAATTGGCAAGCATGGACGGACTCCATTTCCCTTGGTATCTTTTCTCCATTCCTGTGAATGGTGGAATCTCTCCCCATGCTCATCACTCACTGCCCCAAAGTTCAAAGGGAAATAATCTAAATGCGGGTGCAAGAAGTGAATTTTCAGTGACATGTTTGCACCAAGTGCAAATTTTCTACGTGTTTTCCGTAGTCATCTGCCTTGCTGTTCCCAAGAAACTCCGTTACCACGGACTTGAAGGCTTCTCATGCCTTATTTTCCTTTAACCAACAAAGATGCCTTCCTTGATTTTTGCTTCGCTAAGTCTTGGAAACTTTTCATACATCGGAAACCTTGTTTTGTTTTGTCCATAGCCTTTACAAAGTTCTTTACCAGCCACAATTCTTCCACCAGTTCTTCACATAGAACAGTGGTGGTAAAATTTTCTGAGAGTCAACAAGAGGTGGATTTTGAACATTCTTCTTTCCTGGCTCCCAGGACTGTCTTGATGGCCAGTCTTTCTTGACATAATGAGAATCTCTGGCTCGACTGTCCCATTCACAGAGGAAACAACAGTACTTCATGTATCAACCCTGCAGGCCAACAACTTTCAAATCACCACAGAGCTGCCAATAATGTTCCTCATACTATATACACCTCAGCAGCTGTTTCATGTTTTCGTATGTTTCCTTCATGTGAACTGCATGCCCAACAGGAACAGACGGCAAAACATAATAAAACAGCTTTTAGACTCGTTTTAGTTGAATCTATGAACAATCTCCATTCATCTGGATTGTGGGTAATGTTAATGGCTCTCATTAAGTCATCGATATCATTGCAATAAACCAAATCCCCTTCCACCAAGAAATACTAAACCAGATCTTTTTGGAGATCATGGAAAATGGAGATCCTGACATCACTCTGCAAGAGGTTCCACTGTTGTAATCTGGAGCCCAGTAGCTCTGCCTTACTCGTAGGTAATTCCAAATCCCTGAGCAGGTCATTCAGTTCACGCTGTGAAAGTAGATGTGGTTCAGGAGGAGCATATGGTGGGCTAAAGTCTGGGACCACTGACGTCGACAGCCCCGGATCAGTTGCATCCTGCTCATCGTCTTGATCAGCAGAGTCTAGAGAGTAGGATTCCGGTGGATCTGGAATTGGCAAGTCCTCACCATGGGGTACAGGACACAGTGCGGATGGAATGTTTGGATATTCCACGGTCCACTTCTTTCTTGGAGATCCCTTTTGCAATTGGGGGAACCATGCAAAAATAGCAATCGCTACGGTGATTGGTGGGTTCCCTCCACACCATTGGGACTGCGAAAGGCATGAACTTTTTCTTCTTGTTTAGCCAATGATGCAGATAAGTTGCACATGTAATGCAACAAAAATGAGGGGCCCAACTCTTGTCCTGATCCCCTATTTTGCATCCAAAATATGGAAATGTAACCTCGCTGCAAATGTAGCAGAAGTTATCTGCGTTGTTTACACAGTTTTGAGGCATCTTGGTTTCTGAGGGAAAAAGATCATGCGACTGTTCCTTGGAAATGTTAGGCAATGACACTTTCACAAGCCACCAAATGTAACTGTATGATGCGTAGATCTGGCCAAGACAAATGTACTCTGCAATAAAAGACCAATAAATTACAGTTAGGTAATAATCTTTAAAAAATTTATGAACCTTATATGGTACCATTTTCATTGTTCTACCGTACTTTGTCAAGAAGTTACGAGGCATCATGATCAGACACCCCCTCCCTTGTCGGCAAATATACTCGCCTGTGTATAGATAATTATAAATCTTAATCGTGAATATCTTGAAAACTTTAGCCAGTCAGCACCTTGATCACCCGTTTTCTAATTCATCTAATCAAAATATATAAGAATTAGCACATTTTATCTCGGAGGTTGATAATTTCCCAAAAATTTGTAGGCCAGTATATATGCAGTATATATGCAGTATATATATATATATATATATATATATATATATATATATATATATATGATATTTTAGTAGTAGTAGTTATAGTATTAATTTTTATTTCATTAAAACAAATCATGCAGACCAAATCCACTTTAGGTCCTAAGATTTTGGGCCCATCTTCAAAAACATGGTGTCTAACACACAACTACTCAGTAGCAGGTCCTCCTCAATAATCATCAAAAACATTGGAGAAACGTACACAATATGGCCACCATATGCCAATTCTAGTTGGTTGGAGCTAAATTTTCTCAAATAGCTTTCATTCCTGAGTGGTTGCATGGACTCACATGATTCTTGAAAAGCATATAGAGGACAAGATTCTAAGTTCACCACATTGGTGATGGACACAGTACGCAAGCTTGCATGCTAATATTACCTGAAGTGCTACTTAAAATGTAGCATCAGCTAATGTGGCAAGCACAGCACAGTCGTATAATTTTCACAGGTCTGCAGTATCTGCAATTAGTTACCCATCTTTTATGCACTGTTTGGTCTGTCAGTGCAGTTCATTTGAAAATGAGAGACTGGCTAACTACTTCAGTGTTTGCTAAGGTCATACAGTCAATCATAAATTATGAAATTTAACTAGTGTTCGCTCCCTCAGTCTTTGAAACAGTTTAAAGCAGAACAGCTGCAGATGTGATTTTCTAAAGCTTCAGATGCGGTTTGGATAGTGTGTGCACATTCATGAATCTAGACCGTCATGTCCAAAACTGTCAATGCATTTATTATAAAGAAAACTATTGGGAGAGATAGCACGGTCAACTGAGCTTTTAAAAAACACTATTCCTGAAAATAATTTGCAGAGATGTAACTTAAAATGGAAGTTTGCCATCTGTCCCACTGACCAAGATGGAAAGAGGTTATGACATCCACCCATATTTTATCCATCTGTCTGTCCAAGCATGTTCTGTTAGGATTTTTCTTCGTCTTGTGTATGGAGCATACATAAAAGGGGGAAAATATGTAGCTCCTGAGGCATTGTTTCCATATTTAGCCCAACAAATCCACAGTCTAGTACGGGTGTTCAGAGTATGGTTCACCGATTTTCTTCTACATGGTGGAACCTTAAGTTCTGCACGCTGTAGGAAATTAGCTGTTTTAGGTTAAGCTGCATGTATTCTCCACCAAAATATGTAGGAGATTAGCAGATCAGCTTAATACTTTAATAGATGAACAACTGTTCATCCAGCAATAAGTTGAAATTAGTGTATTTATTAATTGTGCATGGCATATTTACCTCTGTTGCACTGTGTGTTTGTAGACTTTGAGAAAGCGTATGACAGGGTGCCAAGAGAAGAGCTGTGGTACTGTATGAGGAAGTCAGGAATAGCAGAGAAGTATGTCAGAGTGGTGCAGGACATGTATGAGAGGAGCAGGACAGTGGTGAGGTGTGCTGTAGGTCAGACAGAGGAGTTCAAAGTGGAAGTGGAACTGCATCAGGGATCAGCTCTGAGCCCCTTCCTGTTTGCTATGGTGAACGACCAGTTGTCGGAGGAGGTCAGACAAGAGTCTCCTTACACAATGATGTTTGCGGATGACATTGTGATCTGTGGTGAGAGCAGGGAGCAGGTGGAGGAAAACCTGGAGAGGTGGAGGTTTGCGCTGGAGAGAAGAGGAATGAAAGTCAGTCGTAGTAAGACCAAGTACATGTGTGTGAATGAAAGGGAGGGAAGTGGAACAGTAAGATTACAGGGTGAAGAGGTGAAGAAGGTACAGGAGTTTAGGTACTTGGGGTCAACAGTCCAGAGTAATGGTGAGTGTGGGAAAGAGGTAAAGAAGTGAGTGCAGGCAGGTTGGAATGGGTGGAGAAAGGTGTTGGGAGTTGTGTGATAGAAAAATATGAGCAAGAATCAAGGGGAAGGTGTACAAGACAGTGGTGAGACCGGCCATGCTGTATAGTTTAGAGACAGTGTCACTGAGGAAGAGACAGGAGTCAGAGCTAGAGGTAGCAGAGCTGAAGATGTTGAGGTTCTCTTTGGGAGTGACAAGGTTGGACAGGATTAGTAATGAGTACATCAGAGGGACAGCTCATGTTGGACGTTTGGGGGACAACATTAGGGAAGCCAGATTAAGATGGTTTGGACATGTTCAGAGGAGGGAGAGTGAGTATATTGGTAGGAGAATGTTGGATATGGAGCTGCCAGGCAGGAGGCAAAGAGGAAGGACAAAGAGGAGGTATATGGACGTAATAAATGAGGATATGAAGCTAGTGGGTGCAAGTGTTGAGGATACAGAAGATAGGGATAGGTGGAGAGTGATGATTCGCTGTGGCGACCCCTGAAGGGAAAAGCCAAAAGAAGAAGAAGAGTGGATGGGTGATCACCTGGCTATTGATTACAGTATTTTGGACAGTACAGGAAGTTTAATCTTGCTTTAAATGAATGCCTTTAGGGTCATTCAAAGGGGGGAATTTATGTGATTATTTTCTATTCTTCCGTGGTTGTTAATGGATACATGATTTATTCATTTGAAGATCAATTCAAATTAATGTGATGTTTGTAATCATCTTTGTTCACTCATGATGAACACGTGTCTGTTCCTTGGGTCATGATGTTCTGTCCTTGCTCAGGTTTCTCTCCTATTTTAGCCTTGGGCATTATCTATATGGTCTAGAGTGTATCCTCACGCACACGTTAGTATATAAACCAGCTGTGTCCAACTTTTGTTTAGAATATAGAACACCAAGGTTGTCTTCATGCATGCACTAAACCAGCCCTTTTTATTGTAACCTGGCTTTTGGTTTCCTGACTTTTCAGTTATCTTACTTCTGATGAAACTGCAGTGTCTTAATGCAAAAAGATTTACAACACTAGGATAATGCAGTTACTACAGATGAATGAATGAATTCATTCTGATTACAGATTCCGAATGAACTATATACTAATCTGGACATTCTGGATTAGATTTCAAGTAGCGTACAGAAATGCACATATAGTTGCATCAACTTGTGTACTAAATCCCTTACCTACACGTTTCTCAAAACAGATTATGAGAAGCAAATCTCATCGGTTCTAAAAATCAATTATTCTCTTAGCACTGGCTATGTACCTACATACTTTACAGTAAATTAACAGGTATAAAACCCCTGATTAAAAACCTGACCTTGACCCCTGTCAGCTATCCAACTATAGGCCAATATCAAACCTCCTCTTTATCTCCAAGATCCTAGAAAAGTTTGTCACACAGCAGTTATGCTCATACCTACATAGGAATAACATTCATGAAATTTATCAGTCAGGATTTAGACCTCATCATAGCACTGAGACAGCACTGGTTAAAGTGGTAAGTATCCTACCACTGGCCTCTGATCAGGGTTGTATCTCCTTCCTTTGGTTGCTTGACCTTAGTGCAGCTTTTGATACCATTGATCATACAATTCTCCTTGTCTTATTTCACGGTCCTTGATAGACAAATGTTGTTGGAGTTAAGTGAACTATTCTAGTTCAGGTCTTATTTCACTGATTGATATCTGTTTGCAGATGTAAATGGTGACTTCTCAGTGCAAACTATGGTAAAGTTTGGTGTCCTACAAAGTTCTGTTTTAGGCCCACTGCTTTTTTTCCTTTATATATGCTACCTCAGGGTAATATTTGTAAACATGGTATTATCTTCCACTGTTATGCTGATGACACAGAGTTATACATTTCAGCAAAGCCAGATGAGACACTAGCTCATTATTAACTTCCTTCTACTTAATTCTGACAAGACAGAAGTAATTGTAGTAGGACCACATGCAGCTAAAAGTAAGATTTCTGATTACATAGTAACTCTGGCTGGCCTTTTAGTTACATCATGTACAGCAATAAAATATATTTCTTATCTTAGCAATGTCACTATACAATGCAGAAACACTAGTTCATGCATTTGCTACCTCAAGGTTGTATTATTGTAATGCCTTGCTGTCTGGGTGTTCCAGTAGGTGAATAAACAAGCTCCTTTATCTTTTCCTATTTTTCCCCTTACCACTTAGTCCAGAATGCAGCAACCAGAGTTCTTACTAGAACCAGAATATATGACCACATCACCCCTCTCTTATCCACACTGCATTGGCTCCTAATCAAATTTTGATTAGGAAATACTAGTATTGACCTATAAAGCACTGAATGGTCTCATGCTGCAGTACCCAAGTGAGCCTCTGGTCTTTCATGATCTGTCACACCTACTTCAAACAAAAGGTGCAGGCTCTTTGTTGGTACCTCAAATAGTGAAGGCTACAGTAGGGGGCAGAGCTTTCTCTTACAAAGCCCCAGTTATGGAACAGCCTTGCAATTAGTGTTTGGGGCTCAGACACAGTCTCTGTGTTTAAGTCTAGGCTGAAAACATTTGTTTAGTCAAGCCTTTTGTTAATAGTTTTTCTTAGGTAAAGGAGCAGCTCTGGAGAGCTCATGGGCATAGACTGTTTTGGTGAACTGAAGTTTGGATGCTGTTGCCCCAACCCACCGCCACCCACTCTCACACGTTCACTCAGGTTTGTTGATGGTGGAGTGGATGGTCACTTTATGTCCCAGAGCACCCTCATGCCTGCGTTACCTTCTGGCTCTCCCTTTTAGTTATGCTGTCATAGCTAGTCTTGCTGGAATCCCTGCCTGTACTCTTCACACAATGTACATTTTCTTTAAACATTGCATGATAATGAGCATACCTAATAATCTGTTGCTGTGCCTTTCTCCCTCTCTGTCGAGCTACACATGCTACTCCGGAGATAACAGTGATCCTGACCCCTTCTGTTCTCCGGACCTGCCTGATCCATCCTCATGCCTACTTCTGGTTGGAGTTCTCATCACCTGAAAGCCACTCACTGCAGCTGAGGATGGCCCCCCCATGGACAGCCTAAAGATGAGGTTATTGTGAATGATACCACTTAGAAACCATAAAGATGGCTTAGGACTGCAATTTCTATCAACAGTTTTGCACTCAAGTCTCCATCATTGATAACAAAATAGACTTCAAGATAAAACTATAATGAATTCAAAAATAACCTTGATTCTCATATTCATAAGTTGCTCATAAGTTCCTGGCTACACATTTGCACTTTTTGACCATATACTATACAGATATAGAAAGGAAAATTATTTACAATCTCATGATCCAGTATCACCCAGATGAAAACAAGTTCCCTTTTGAGTCTGCTTCCTATTGTTTGAGCTTTTCCCCTTGCCACTGTCATGCGCATTAGGGATAAATTTATAAACATGTAAAATTGATATCCGGAATTTATATTTGTAAATATAAATACTGTAAAGCTGATGTGTTAATGTCCATTGTTAAAAGTGCTATACAAATAAAACTAAACTGAAATTGAATAGAACACAGCTCTACACAGCAATGGGTGCAAGACTGGATAATCTACCCTGGACGGGACGTGAATTCATGCTGATTGGAGAATATACCTGCATGTAAACATACACATTTGTATATGGCTGCAACACAATTCTAGTGAGACAGAGTCTAATTTACTCAAACATCTGCAACTCATGATTGCTCATATAGGTTTGCATGAAACTTGAAAAACTCATTCAGCACAAGGTCAGGGTGGGGTTATGTTCAAATAATTGTTTCTCAGGAACCACAAGTCCGAAGGAGCTGAAATTTGGTGTACTGCTTTGCTGTGCTCTCTAATATATGGAAGTATTTTCTGGACAAATTTCAAGATCAGCTGCAAATTGTATCTGAATATCACCACAATTTATGCATCCACAAACAGGATATGAAACTGCAAATACAATTTGCAATTGCTTTTGAAATTTGTCCAGAAAATACTTCCATACTAATATCTAAGGACGACTTGGCCAGCATCAGCCAATTAGCTTTCAGCAGGCATTTCACACTATTAACATTGAGCCAACATGAAAAAGTACAAAAACCTTCACTAAAATGAGCACAGAATGTAAAAACGTGTACACTGAACTTCAAGTTGCTCTTTTTAAGTTTTAGCCTGGGTGTGGGGCATTCATTTAATTTATTAGAGCCATGCCATGGTTCAGATGCCATGCACTGGAACCAAATATGTTTAGTTTGCTACCTGCATGCAAACAGACATGGGCTAAATTACTGATATGTTGTACATATTACAGCAGCAGTAATATGTTCCTGAAGCTGTGCTGTTCCTCTTATTCCAGGCCAGTAAAATTGCAAATACAGCATATCAGTTTGAGTGCATGCTGTTCTGTATTCCACTAGTCTAATGATGGTAGTTACAACACAGTGGGGTTTGAGTGGCATCACAATCTGCAGCACAGTGACTTGTGTGCCATTACAGTAACAAATGCACTAACCCATTAGCTTGTAAGCTGTTCAGGCAGCCAGGACAATGCCAGTCAGGATAAAGAATGGCTCAGCCCGGGTCTGGCTTTGTGTTCAAACATCTCTGGAGAGAACTGAAAATGGCTCTCCCCATCCAACTTGACGGAGCTGGAGAGATTATACCCAGAATAATGGGAGATAATGCCTATTACTTTTTATAGCCATAGCCTGGTTTATAAAAGTGAACATACTTTTGTCTCATTTCATTGGCACATTCTCATGTACATTTATACACCAATGAAATAGGTGGTCATGCATGACTGCTCGAAGAGTTCCTAAACACACTTTTAAAAAATAATAATAATAAAAATAAAATATAAATGGGAAAATGCTTGTTACATTGAGTTCATAAGAATTTCTGTGGGTGCTAATAACTGTGGTTGTGTTAAACATTTGACGTGTACTTTAATCTATTAACTTATTATTCACTTCAATTAAAGGACATTTCTCTCATTTTAAGCATGAGATTAAGCTACATAAAAAAATAAGTAAATAAATAAATAATAATAAAAAAAAACCACCACACACACACTTACTGGTTGCTGCAGAGAAGTTGTAGCCACTACTCCTCTCTCCCCCAAACACAGTGTAAAGAGTGAAGGTATATTTGGTCCCAGGACTGAGAGATGATACAGTATGTGTTGCTATAGATCCTCCCCAATACATGGGAGTGTGCACATCAGACCTGTTGCTTTGCCTCAGGATGTAAGTGTATGCATTATTGTTTTTCACCTTACTCCATTCAAATGTTAATGCAGTCTCTGAACGAGCTTTTACAGACACGCTGGCAACATTGGAGGGACCTGAGAGAGAGAGAATATTCATGCAACATCACCTCTTCACCACTACTCACATGATCTATATGATGAATCTTGAAAGATCTTACTAGTAACAGCAGTAAAGTTAAAAGCACTGTGCTTTACTCCTTTAAACACTGCATACAAAACAAAGGTGTACTTGGTCCCAGGAGACAGAGAAGAGACTGTATATCTTAAAATAGACCCATCAGCTGACACAGTAAGTGGAGTTTCTGTTCCATTACTGTATCTCAATATGTAGCTGAAATTGTTCATTTTAGTCCACTCCAAAGTTAGCAGGGTCTCAGTACGAGCCTTTACAAAGACACCCATGACATTAGGAGGAGCTGCAGAGAGAGATCATAATTTAATGAGTTAAACCTTATCCTTAATTACAATCAATATATGCAATGAGTGGAGGAAAAGCTCTTAGTGTAGAACTTGTGTGTAAAGCCCATGTGAGCCCAGCATGTGAGCAGATTGATTGAGCTAGAAGGACAGCAGTTTAAAAAGAAGGCATGCGTTACCCAAGTACATTAGTGTTACAAGGGTTTTGTCAGTATATTTGTGCTCAAATCATTTTGTAGCTTACACTGGGTGGAAACTATTAGCTAAGAATGAGAAGTGTAAAATGGAAAATGTCTTTATGCTAAAGAAAATTGGTTTGTGACATCATTAAAATTATCCAAGAACAAAAACCCCAAAACACACACACAAAAAAAAAAAGCTTTAAATCTTACATGCCAGGGATGACAGTTTCTAGAATTCAGAGATGAGAAAAATTTGGCAGCAGTTCCCCTGGTGATCACATGCACTGTTCATTTTACGGTTTACTTATTTAGCTATTAATGCATCTTAATGAAATTATGTATGTAGATTGCTTTCTTAAACCAAATCCAACATTTCAGTGCAAGAAACAAAAGTATACCAAGTGTCTAGGACTATGAATAACTGAGTTATAAACAAACAAACAAACAAACAAACAAACAAACAAGTAGAATATATTTTGATATTAGGCATAAAAGTTTACCAACTGAACAAAAATATAGAACATAGTTGACTTCATTAAATAAACCTAGATTGAATACAGAAATTATATCTTACCCACAAAGGAGCCACTGACCAACATATGAGCAGTAGTCTTATAATCCTCATTTCAGTAGCAAAGTAGAAAGCTGAAGGGATGTTGAAATCTAAAAACCGAACGCAAATTTCGACCGCGCTGCGAAGTGTTAAAAGGCACAGGCACTTTTTTTCTGTGCTTATTAACCAATCTGCGTAGAAGCGGGTTCAAGTCTTCTCATAAACACGCCACCTGCAGCTCATTATACATGACAGTGAAACGCGCATCCAAAAACCTTTTTTGAAACCTTTATATGCGTACTATTATTTAACCTATTTCTTTCTTTCTGTTTTTTAAACAAATGCATAAAACAAGTATATAATTTGTATGATAACTGGTGTGTTTACAACGGGCAAACATTAACAGTATAAAACTGTTAAGCAGACCTTTGTAAACATTTGAAATGGGACAGAACAGAACTGATTAAGGATCAGTAATCAACCAGAACCAAGTTCAGCTGTGTAGTGTAGCAGTCAGGTAAAATCTTCATTCAATTACACATGGCGTTTCCCGCAGAAACTGCAATTGATACAAAGAAAGAAAGCGATATGACTTCCTCTTGCAGCTTCACTGACTTGCCGAATATAAGATGTAGTGTAGTGTGTTTGAGTGTTGCATTGCGCTGAATGGAGTTGTGAGAGACACACACCTGCGCTTTGTTCCTTCATATATGAATGTCGCGACGCGGATTTAATCACTGTTCCAAAGCACTGCGCCCGGAAGCCTAATTATAAAACCTGCAAATGACCTTCAAGACAACTCGTAACGATATTTAACATTTTGTTAATACCTTCAGTTCTAGATGCATGTTGTTTTTCCGTTTGGGATGACTGTATGCCTGACCTAGTGCTTAGATTATTAACCACATGACCAAGAAATCATAACAAAAAGCGTTTCTGTTTCTTTCACCAAACATAAGCATCTCAGCATATTTCTTTGGTCATACATACAAGACATATGGATAAAACAATACGATTGGATCTTTCAAGATGTAATTGGCAAAGTAACCTGAGTATGTGTCAGGACCAAACCATAGACTTAAAGTTATAGCTAGAGCACCCACAGTACCCTTTTATTTCAGCAATGTTTAATGGGGTTCGACTACAAACCCACTAATGTGTTTCCGTTTACTTTCTGATAAATAGCAAGTCACAATGAATCAACAGCTTGCACACTTTCAGTACAATATTGATTGAAAAAAAATTTAAATTTCACCACAACTTGTGTGGAGGCTTCAAATGAGGTAAATACACTGAGGCATCATTTTAAAACAACAGAAAACCATCATTACAGTTACATTACAAAAGAAAGCAGAAAAGAAAAACAAAATAAATAAAACAAGCAACCATGTAAATAAAATTGTTTATTGTGTTTGTAAATAATAAACTGCAAAAAGAAAAAAATAATAACGTACAACAAATCTGTGTGGTTGAGACTTTGATTTGTTGGTCTCCTTATATCTCAGTGACGTTAGAGCAAGTGCTCTGAAATAGGAGTTTACTATTGTGTTAATTTGGCCAAGAATAAAACTAAATGTAAACTAAAAATGTGAAATGTTTGTCTTCTGTTATTAATATTTGAATGAAAATGCATCGGAATTTCAGACATGCCAAAGACAAATCCAGAAATATGTTTGAGCAAGCAAGTATGTAGATGAGCACAAGGATTCCAAAACTAATCAGATGATACAGCAGCTCTTCAGTAGTGTTTACAATGCTCAACTACATGAAAGAAAAAAAGAGGTAAAGAAATAATCCAAAGTGACCACTATAAACACAAATACTGATGTCTGAATAATGCCTGAGTACCTGCACTATCAACTGCCAAACTTCATTATTTTTATATATTTGAGTCCAGTACCAATTGTTCTGTTAGTCATGTGGCTATGCAATGCCTAAAGCAAATGTAACTAAACATTCACTACATAGCTACCTTAGCTGAAATAAATGTTTTGCCAGTTTGCTAAGTAATTAAATCTGAAAGCCCTGGACACATCAGTGAAGTAACTTTTTCGTTGATGCTTGCAACTCAAGCCACGTGTTGATGTGAAGCACAACTGTACATATATGACTGCAATTCTCTGTGTCCCAACGTCATCATATACTACACACCAACATTTTTTAAAATGAATGAATTTGATCCCAAAAAGAGTCAATTCACTGATTCCAAGCATTGAAAAGTAAAAGTTGATTCCACACACAGAAAACGATTCATACAAGTGCACAAACATAATTAAATTTAGAATAAGAGTGTTCATTTTGAACTGCAGACAAGACATATTTGCAAAAACGTCAAAAGTGTGTGGAACCTATAGAGCCCCACTGCTGACATCTCTACTTTTAAAAAAAAAATTGCATAGCCAGGATTTATACTTGTGGGATCAAGATCATTAAACCATGGCCACAAATTAGTAATATGAGGGACGAGAAAATTAAGTGTAACCACATATTAATAATGCGAAATTATTGTAATTGTAATTCAATTATTGTCATTATTATTTTTCTCAGAATATTTGGAACAGAATTTGAATGAAGAACAATTATGACCAAAAAGACTCTTTTTATTTCTGTATCATGAACAATGCATAACAATGTGCATTTTTTTCTGTATAAAACTAACTAAATTAAAAATTGCTATGAAAAGTGGTTTAATATTGTAAATAAAATGTACAAACAGTGTAACTGCATTAAATGTATAATTAATAAAATGCTGATATCACACATTTCCAAAGTACACATGAGCACATTTTTGCATCACAGTACATTGTATCATGATGATTTGTTACACCCCTACTATGTAGATTTATATGCACAATCTTTTATTAGTTGATTTTTCCTAGAATAAAATGTTTGTTTTAATTTGTTCAATTAATAAAAATATTTTTAATGCAAATAGTGTATAATGTACACTATACATAATACACTGCTCAAAAAAAATTAAAGGAACACTTTGAAAACACATCAGATCTCAATGGGGGAAAATATCATGCTGGATATCTATACTGATATGGACTGGGTAATGTGTTAGGAATGAAAGGATGCCAGATCATTTGATGGAAATGAAAATTATCAACCTACAGAGGGCTGAATTCAAAGACACCCCAAAAAAAAAAAAAAAAAAAAGATGCAGCAGGCTAGTTCATTTTGCTGAAATTTCATTGCAGCAACTCAAAATGGTACTCAGTAGTTTGTATGGCCCCCACGTGCTTGTATGCATGCCTCACTATGTCGGGGCATGCTCCTAATGAGACGACGGATGGTGTCCTGGGGTATTTCCTCCCAGATCTGGACCAGGGCATCATTGAGCTCCTGGACAGTCTGAGGTGTAACCTCAGGCATCGGATGGACCGAAACATAATGTCCCAGAGGTGTTCTATTGGATTTAGGTCAGGCGAGCTTGGGGGCCATTCAATGGTGTCAATTCTGTCATCCTCCAGGAACTGCCTCGCCACATGAGGCTGGGCATTGTCGTACACCAGGAGGAACCCAGGACCCAGTGCACCTGTGTAGGGTCTGACAATGTATCCAAGGATTTCATCCCGATACCTAATAGGAGTCAGGGTGCCATTGTCTAGCCTGTAGAGGTCTGTGCATCCCTCCATGGGTATGCCTCCCCAGACCATCACTGACCCACCACCAAACTGGTCATGCTGAACAATGTTACAGGCAGCATAACGTTCTCCACGGCTTCTCCAGACCCTTTCACGTCTGTCACATGTGCTCAGGGTGAAACTGCTCTCATCTGTGAAAAGCACAGGGTGCCAGTGGCGGACCTGCCAATTATGGTGTTCAATGGCAAATGGCAATCGAGCTCCACGGTGCCGGGCAGTGAGCACAGGGCCCAGTAGAGGATGTCGGGTCCTCAGGCCACCCTCATGAAGTCTGTTTCTGATTGTTTGGTCAGAGACATTCACACCAGTGCTCTGGCAGTGCTCATCCTGTTCCTCCTTGCACAAAGGAGCAGATACCGGTCCTGCTGATGGGTTAAGGACCTTCTACGGCCCTGTCCAGCTCTCCTAGAGTAACTGCCTGTCTCCTGGAATCTCCTCCATGCTCTTGAAATTGTGCTGGGAGACACAGCAAACCTTCTGGCTATGGCACATATTGATGTGCCATCCTGGAGGAGTTGGACTGCCTGTGCAACCTCTCTAGGGTTCAGGTATCGCCTCATGCTACCAGTAGAGACACTGACCCTAGCCAAATGCAAAACTAGTGAAAAACAGTCAGAAAAGATGAGTAGGGAAAAAAATGTCAGTGACCTCCACCTGTAAAATCATTCCTGTTTTGGGGGTCATCTCATTGTTGCCCATCTAGTGCATCTGTTGTTAATTTCATTAACACCAAAGCAGCTGAAACTGATTAACAATCCCCTCTGCTACTTAACTGACCAGGGCCCGTATTCACAAAGCTTCTTAGAATTCTCTCAGAGAGCTCCTATTTTAGCCTAAAAAGTCCTAGCTGGGAGTCCTTGACTAAAAGTGATTTAGGAAACTTCTCAGAGCAACTCTGAGTAAGGAAAGTACAAAAACCTTTATCTTAGTGAGGAGGCGTGGTTGACCCCGTTGCTAGGGATGACGCAGCAATTCAAGGACTGTGATTGGTTGATAAAAAGCCATCTGTAGAGGTCTTAAAATGCGCTCTTTGTGAAAATAGAATATATGATAATAGAAAGGACAGTGAAATCATAAAATGTTTTTATTAAGAAATTGTATAATCATGAATACAGGCTACTTTATGCAAAGCTTCTGTTATAGGCTAAATATCTTAAAGTTAATTAAAACAGCCAAATGTTGGAAACATGTCTACTTTTGAAGCAACCAGTTTCCACGCAGTACTTACTATATTTAAGTTCTTACATTTATTTACCATACTGATTTTATTACTTGTAATCCATTTCAGATTGATGGGAGCAAAA
Organism: Pangasius djambal; assembly: GCA_022985145.1. Lineage (NCBI taxonomy): Eukaryota > Metazoa > Chordata > Actinopteri > Siluriformes > Pangasiidae > Pangasius > Pangasius djambal. The sequence continues at coordinate 9,482,382 of CM040975.1, forward strand.
TGGCTCACCTTTTAGCAATTTACATGACTGCAGGACAGTCTATTTTGGATGGTATGTAGCCAACAGTCAGGGGCGCAGTAACGGGGGGAGGATTAGGACGATTCTGAGGGCCCTGGTCACACAGGGGGCCCAGCAGAACCCCATACTTTGGCGTATGATTTTGGTATTTAAATCGCCTCTTCGCACAATAATCTATTAGGACGCACGCTATAATGAAAGCAGCCCTCTGTGCCAAGAGCGTGTGTGTCCCCTTAAGACGTTCGCGGGTTATTCAGAAACGCGGCACTTCACAGACCGGCTCTGAACTTCATCATCATTCAGGTAGATGGCAAGACTCAAGAGATGGCGCAGCCAAAATCAGGATACCATAAGAGGAAAGAAAAGCGCGAAAAAGAGGAGAGAGTGAGACGGGGAAGACAGCTAGTCACCCTTTTTTTTTTTTTTTTTGAAAAAAAGGTGATTTATTGTTCCCCGTTTTATGTTATGATTCTGAAGCTAGTCTTTATGAAGCTGTTTTAAGTAACATAAAATAGAAATTCTCTCAGTTACTCACCCCGATGTCTATCCACTGGAAGTTGTAACAATATTTCCATGCAATGAACAGTAATGGAGCAGCATTCATAAAAAGATGAAAAATCACCAAGCGACAATAAAACTACTCTAGTGATGTAGTGAGCAGTGTTTGGAGAATATTTCTTCTTTCCGCCATTTTGTCCTCTGCTATAGAAACTCTTAAGCCTCTTAAAAGTCCTCCTCTCCACTCTTAATTTTTACCGTAGGAGCTGTTTTTAGGGCTAAGATGTTTCGTGAATCATTTTTATCTTTACTAAGATTCAGTCCTAAATTTAAGGGGAAGTTCTAAGAAAACGTCATAATTCTAAGAATTTTCTTAGAATTTCGTCATTAGGAGCAACTTTTAGGCTTAGGAAGCTTTGTGAATACGGGCTCAGGAGTTTAATTGACTTGATGCTATACTCTGATTAAAAAGTGTTCCTTTAATTTTTTTGAGCAGTGTATATTATTTTAGTGGAAAGAACCTTTGCAAAGCAATCATTCTGTTCAAAGATGTTACATACATTAATTAAAAATGTCAATTTTTTGGAAAATCAGCCTCATATAAAAGTTGTGTGTGTAGCGGGGCGGTACAGGACAACAGAAATTACACTAAACAAGACGACTACGCCACCCCAGGACTTTCACCCAGGGAAATACTGTGTGCCAGTGAATATTACTCAAAGGAACACAGGTTCGGTTCTACTAAGAAATAGAGCAAGAGACGTAGGTACAAAAGATGCTTTGCTTTATTATTCAATAATCACCTTTTAAAAAGAAACAAGTAAAATGCAGCTTAAAATAGTAGTACCTGCAGTTCTTCACAGTACATGTTCCATCTAAGGTTACAGGGCTGTGGCCAACTAGTATAAACTTGAGGCAGCACAATATCTAGTTACCACATGCCATCAGTGCACACATTCACACTCACTCAATACCCAGTGAAGTTATGGTGGAAGATCAGCTTTACACAGCACACAGTGAACACCAGCACCACACACACACACACACACACACACACACACACACACACACACACACACACACACACACACACACACACACACACACA
>CM040975.1:9484105-9509151 GCA_022985145.1 Pangasius djambal
AGGCTCAAAAGGGAACCCATCCTCATCTGGGTGCAACAGATGGTGCGATTAAATAAATAAATCCCTTCTATTATTGTGCGCTATAAGGACAAGTAGTGCAATTGTGCAACCAACAAATTCATCACAGTTTCCGCAAGAAGTCCGGTTGGTTAAAATCTATCCACTGTCCACTGATGGAGTCCTGAGTACGAAGCTGCTCCTGGCAACCGCAGCCCCAAAGCTACTACAGCAATCGCAGTCCCAAGCCATTTCAGTACAGCTCCCCATATGTGATCCCCAAACCATCTCCACAGCCCCCAGGTGGCACCATCCCCAGCAAATCAAACGGTTCTTCAGGCCGTCCATATGGGCCCCAGCAGCAGCGAGCGAACTCAACCGATGAGAACTCCAACCAGAAGTAGGGCATCAGGATGGGTCAAGCAGCGAGGAGGAGCAGAAGGGGTCAGGATCACTGGCAACTCAGAAGTAGCATGTGTAGCTCGACAGAGAGTGAGGGAGAGAAAGAGATGGAGAGAGAGCAAGAGAATGTTAGATAAGCTTTGTCCTCTAATGGTTAAGCACAATATACTTTGCATGCAGAGTGCAAGCAGGGACTCCGGCATAAACACTCTAGGAGACTAAATATGGCAAGTAGCAGTAGTCAAACATCTTTTTTCCAATGCAAGGCAACAGCTGCATAGAGAATCACGAACGTGCATCCGGACCGGACTAAAATTATTGGACCACCGCTGAGTTTGGCACAGTTTGCTACTGCACTCTCATGCAGTGTTGGGAGGTTTACTTTAAAAATGCATTCTGTTACAAATTACTTCATAAAAAATGTAATCAGTAACGTAATCCAAGTATCATAATATGAAAGTAATGTGATCTGATTACTTTTGGATTACTTCAAGGTCAAATAAAATCAAGAGAAAAGCAATATGAACAACATGAACAAAAGCATTTCAGACAACAACTACAGAGTTTCAACTGAAGTTATGATGGAAATGAGAAGTAACAGTGGAAATGAGAAGTGACATATCTGCAAGGGCAGTGACCAATCAAAAATTTGAAGATCAAAAATATTATTACTTTTCATAATTTTGTAACATGATTCAAGCTTAATTACACAGTAAAAAAAAATTCATTCAGCAATTTTTTTGTACTTCAAATGTACATTTGAAGTTGATGTACAAATGTGTATACATTCAAATGTCATTAACTAATGTCAACAAGTACAAGGAAAAACTGTTATTACCATCACATACAACATCAAAAAAGTCTATACCATCTACGTTAGGCTATTTCAAAATACATGTTAATCAAGGCCATGATCCATGTCATTTAACCGATTCACCTTGGGGGTTGGCGGGAGTTCCCCTTACTGGTTTTGACAGTAGGCATTCCGTGTACCGGGAGTGGATGGAGGGGGGTGAATGTGGTTGGAGTCATGTTCATTTTTATCAAAATAACGGACGTTCCCACCTAATTCAGCACAGCTGGCAACCTTACCCAAAGGTCGTCGGTTGGAAAGACTGTATAAGAAAACTGGACTTGCTGTGCATTCAATTATCTATACTGAACATCTACACAATTATCGCACAGCTCTTACTACTGCACGCTCTTCTTATCTTTCTTCTACTATTAAGAATTCTACAAGTAGACCCAAAGCCCTTTTTACTATGGTAAACAAACTCACCAGTCCCCCTAAACATACTATCTCTGGCTCTGATGAGATTGTTAATGGCTTTCTTCAATTTTTCTCTAATAAATTAAAGTCAATCACAGCATCTATCAATGGTGACACTTCTCAAACTTATGATTCACACACTAAATTACTGGCAGAACACAGAAAACTCTTTCTCTGCTTTCACTGCCATTACTCCATCTGCTATACATGAACTGATTATGAAGTCTAACACTACGTCTTGCCAGTTTGACCCTGCACCGACTGCTTTACTTAAAATGTGTGCTGTGATATTTGACCCATCATAATTAATTTGGTAAATTGTAGTTTAGTATCTGCTACTGTCCCTTCGAAATTGCTGTGGTCATGCCTGGATCATTTGAATATGAACAATTACAGACCAATTTCTAATCTGCCTTTTCTGGCAAAAATCTTAGAGGAAGTAGTAGCCTTTCAATTAAGATCTTTCTTAACTACTAATGACCTTTTTGAACCTTTCCAATCTGGGTTGCCCATCTCACAGTACTGAAACGGCTCTCACTCGGGTGGTAAATGATATTCTTCTTTCTATGGATTCTGGGTTAATAAATATCTTAATTCTCCTTGATTTAAGCTCGGCATTTGATACTGTTTGTCATGATATTCTCATCTCCCACCTCTCTGATATTGGAATCTGTGGATATGCTCTTTCTTGGTTAATTCCTTATCTCACTGATAGACAATATTACATCACCAAACAAGTCCACCACAACTTTACTGACACAAGGTGTTCCGCAGGGCTCAGTTCTTGGTCCGTTACTCTTTATCATCTATATACAGCCACTTGGTGATATAATACGTAAATATGGACTCCGTTTTCACTGTTATGCTGATGACGTCCAAATCTATTTTGCTACCTCCTCTGATACCTTCTCTTCCTGACTCAGTTACTGCATGTATCAGGGAAATCAAACACTGGATGTCCCTGAACTGTCTTAAATTAAATGAAAGCAAAACTGAAATAATATTGATTGGCCCCACTACATTTGTCAGAATGGACCTGTCCTATAATATGGATGGGGTCCTTGTTAAACCTTCCTCCCAGGTACGCAATCTTGGTGTTTTGTTAGACTCATCATTTGTCTCTCATATTGCTTTTGTTGTTAAGAATTCCTTTTATCATTTGCGTAATATTGCATGTCTCCGTTCCTCCCACAGTCTGGCTGATGCAGAAACCTTGGTCCATGCACTTATAACATCACGTTTGGACTACTGCAATGCCTTATTAATTGGCTTACCAAAGAAATATCTCAAAAGATTACAGTATGTGCAAAATGCAGCTGCCAGGGTGCTAATCTCAACCAGACGTAGTGCCCACATAACTCCCATTCTGCACAATCTTCACTGGTACCTGTTGAATCACGCATTCAGTTTAAGGTTCTTTTACTAACATTTAAGGCTCTAAATGGAGTTGCACCACTGTATCTATCAGACCTACTTCACCCATACTTGCCCACTTGGCTTATTGTCAGTTCCTAGATTCCGAATGTCTACTATTGGTGGCCAATCCTTTTGTGTTGTCGCTCCCAAGCTCTGGAATTCACTACCCCTCTCACTTCGTGATATTTCCTCTCTACCTGCTTTCAAATCTCAGCTTAAAACATATTTATTTGTATTTTCAGTGAATCGTATGTTTTATTGTACTGTGTTGATGTATTGTATTGTATTGTGTTGTATTAATTGTATTGTATTAATGTAAATCTGTTAAGCGTCCTTGAGCTTGTGGAAAGGCGCTATACAAATAAAACTTCTTCTTCTTCTACCCACAACCGTGATTATGCAAACCAGGGAATTTCAAAGCACTAACTACCAATAAATAATTTTATCTAACCTAGCTAACATGATTTCCATACTTAAATGCTTCTTTAAATTAGATGTCAAGTCCTTCGATAAAGACCGCATCTTCACAGCTCAAAGGCATAGTTTGCACTGTTCTGTGATGTTGTTGTTTCCATGATCTCCTTTATAGACAAAAAATTTCGAAATTTCCATGACTTTAATGCATTTTTTTCCAGCAGGCATCATCGTGATAAATAGCTGTTTCAATGTGCCTCTAGAACGAACCACCAGGAGGTGGCTCACATTAGTCACGACTGGCAAGAGAGAACCAGAACTATAATCAAGCAGCTGTCTATATTGTGTTATGTCAAAAGATTAATTTCTTTGGTTGTAAATGAAAAAATTGTAATCTTGATAGTTTTGATGGCCAACGATATCAATCTTCTTACAAAGATTGATGGCATTGGCCCAAATGAAAACCTGTCTTCTGAATTTAAGCGGGAAGTCCACATGCACAAATCCACTTCCAAAGAAGCTTAAAGTGCATGGAGGAGTGGGCCAAAAATCCATCTACAAATCTCTCCAACATTAGTTAGACATTACAGGGAGAGATTCACTCTCAGTGGCAGACCACTGTTTTTATTTTTTAAAAATTGCTCTTAATAAAACCTTTTGTTTTTGGAAAACAAACATTTAAGTAAAACTATATTAGTGGAATCCATATATATAATGTACACACACACAAAGTGGGAATAAAATGTCTACACACCCCTGTTAAAATGGCAGGTTTTTGTGATATAAAAAAATGAAACCACGATAAATCATGTCAGAACTTTTTCCACCCTCAATGTGAAATTACAATGTAAGAAAATTAAGTGCAAAACAATCAGACACACAGGGAAAAATAGGAAAAAATAAAAAAGTTACAATGTGCACACCCTTCTGTAATTGGGGATGTAGCTATGTTTAGAATGAACCAATCACATTCAATATCATGTGCAAAAGTAATCATCAAAAGTGTCATCAATTAAATTATTCTTTTAAAAGCATGCATGGTATCTCACTTGTTGAAAGGTATCAATCAGGAGAGGGGCATAAAATAATTTCCAAAATATTAGATGTACCATAGAGCACCACAAAGGCCATCATCAACAAATAGAGAAAATGGAGCACCACAGTCACATCACCAAGAACAGGATGTCCTTTCAAAATGTATAAAAGGACAAGACAAAAACTTACTGGGGATACTGCCAAGATTAAAGGAGGCACAGGAATATCTGACGAGTATCCACACCTTGAGGTGGATAGGTTTCAACAGCATAAGACCACATTGGGTTCCACTCCTGTCAGCCAAGAACATGTATTTGAGGCTATCATGGGCACATGGGGGTCACCCAATCTGGACAGTTGAAGTTTAGTCAAGTTTTGGTGATTCTGTGCCCATGATAGCCTAAGATTCTTGTTCACAGTTGCAAAGAGTGCTTATTTAAGTTACTATAAACCTCCTGTCAGCTCAGACCAGTCTGGTCATTCTCCTCTGATTTCTTTCAGAGATAGGTGTTTCAACCTGTAGACCCTCCGCAGACACGATGTTTTTTGTTTTTCTCACCATTCTGTGTAAACTCTAGAGAATGTTGTGTATTAAATTCCCAGGGAAATACTCAAACCAGCCCTTCTGGTGCCAAAGTCCATGCTCAAAGTCACAGACAGCCTGACCTGCACAGTGGTGTGCAGAAAGGCCACAGCATATAGGAAAGGTTTCCACTGTGGCATATTGGTTATCTTTAGCTGTTCCTGAGTCATGCTGCTGTAGGTCCTCCTCAAACCAGCTTTCACACCTTCATGACAAAAGAATTAAAGAGCAGTAAAACCTTAAACACAAAAAATATAAAATGGTGTATTTTTTCTAACATACCTCTCTGCAAAGTATTTCTTACTGTTTCTTGGGTAAACTCTGGAATGTATTCAGAGATGGGTTATGCACATGAAAGGTGATTTTCTGGGTGACCCATTCATCCCATTCATCTGCATGTAGTTCATGTCTCCGATGTTGCCAAAATTTTTCTTGAGTAGATAAATTTTGACTTATGATTTTGATAAATGTTGACAATGTAAGAGATTTGATCAAAAAGTTGTTCTCTAAATTATCTTTATAAAGTACTAGTCAGAAGGGTAATGTGGGGTAATGAGATAATGTAGGAGTATCTCTGAAATTTTAGTCCTTTCTACACAACCTCAGTAATTTTTATGGACTGCATGTACACATGCATCTAGAAAGATTACACTGTATTTTACCTTAGATAAAATGATCCGGAGAAACAACTCCAGGTAATATATATCCTATACAAATTGATTGTTGGAAAAGATTCCATATGCTGTGGGTTTTGCGCTTTTTCTTTTTCAGCTCCAGGGAGCTAAATATTCTTTTGTCTCCCACAGAAACAGAAAATAAAACCAAGTATTGGCTGCAGAGCAATAAAATGCAGACAGCATTTAAAAGGACTTAAAGCAACGCTTCCAGGGGTTTCAGGTAAGGTATTAGTTTTTAGCACAGGTACAGCCTACATACATTATGGTCATGCGACCTGTTAATTGCGCAGCCATGCACTCTACAAGCGTTTATAATAAAAGTCAAAACAATCAGTCTGTATTAAAAGGAGGTTGTACACAATTTTTTTAGTGTGACAACCATGACTTGGGGAAAAGAAGAGGGGATACATGGTCAAATGCATACTCTGTTTAAAATGATGATTCAGGCGTAATGTTAATTACTAGTGCCATATTTTTGTGTTTAACATTGACCTTAAATGACACTCATTTGTAATGAACAGCAGTTAAGATGGCATTCCAGGGCCCAGGTTATAACAGGGGCCCTTTTCTAACTGCCAGGGTAGAGAAAGGTTTGCCTGTGATTGGATCTTCATGAATGAACATGAACAAAAAACCTTAGGACCTCTGGATGCAGCAGCAGTGGCTGAAATGAAGAAAGATCACAAAGGCCCGTCCAAACCCATTTGGAATCCTTAAAATTGACATAAACTGTGACATATCCACTTCACATTCATGTAAAGAACAGTTTATGTTAATAGAAAATGATTGATGACACAACAGTTTATATTAGCTGACCTATTAACATAAATGAATGCATGGGTGATAGTTCAACCATTTCTTATCATGTTCGGACTCTATGTGCTCAGCACAAGGCCTATAATATTTTGAAAGAGTTTTGGAAAAGAAATAATGTAGACATTAAAGACATTTCTCCAACTGTGTAATTTCCACTATGCAAATGAGTTCCACAATAGGGTGGGCTACAGATGTGGCCTTTAAGAATGCGTGTTTTTTCACGTGTTTTCACGCGATTCATCACACGTGATCACGCGGCACCCTGCACGCTTCATAGAATTTAAATTCATTTGTTGTGCTTCACACAAAATCCACCAGGTGGCGCACGGAGCAACATACTGTAGCGCAATACACAGTACACTGAAAAAAATTGAATATGTGGTCAGTTAGATTTAAGAAAAAATATTACGTACAGTTTTCATTGGTTATGCTAAACTTAATTTAAACAAATTTCTATATATAAGACTGAATTAATACAGATTTAATACAGATTTATTAAAATACTATTAATAATAATTAATTAAATGCAATTAATGCTTATTTTTATGTTTACATAGGATATGGTACAATACATTTATCATTATTGATCATCTAAGCATTAATTCAATTAAATTTTATTTGTATAGCGCTTTTAAAAATGAACATTGTCACAAAGCAGATTTAAAGAAATAAATACATTTGAATTAAATTAAATAAAAATAAATAGTAAATGTGTGTATTTGTCCCTAATGAGCAAGCCAGAGGTGATGGTGGCAAGGAAAAAATCCCGGAGAGGATATTAAGAATAAACCTTGAGAGGAACCACACTCAAAAGGGAACCCATCCTCATCTGGGTGATAACAGGTAGAGCAATTATAAATAATCCCTTCTATAAATGTGTGGTACATGGACAAATACTGCAATTGTGCAAGCAGTAAATTCATCACAGTTTTCACATTCACTGTCCACTGATGGGGACCTGAGTGCAAAATTGCTCACGGCATCTGCAGCCCCAAAGCCACCACAGTACAACTCCCTATATGGCGTTACCAGTGAGTAGTAAACACTGTGCCAATTCAAATACGCGGACCAATGATCCACTATGGCGACCCCTAACGGGAACAGTCGAAAGAGGAACAACAACAACAGCCTAATCAGTGGATTTACTTGATGGATTGTAATTAGGACTAGAAATCTGAATGATCCTCATCTGGGTGATAACGGATAGTGCATTTAGAAATAAATCCCTTCTATAACTGTGTACTACATGGACAAATAGTGCAATTGTGCAAGCAGTAAATTCATCACAGTTTTCACATGAAGTCATTCCTTTTAGATTATTGGCTCAACCTCTGTGTTAGTAGGTTTATGGGATTATTCGGGGGAGAAAAATCTTAACTAAATAAATATTATTTTTCTACTTGGATTACGGTGTCATTGTTTGGTGGTAAATTGCAAAAGACAAGGAACATGTGATAAAATTTGTTGTATCTTCCTGGTCATTGTCTTTAGTAGCTACATTATGCCATGTTAAGCCTTTAAATTGAAATGCATTGTCAATCTCGTTGTTATTACGACTAAAACTGTCTAAACGCAATAAAGCGAAGCAACATAAAATCGAGTGCTACAGTAATGTACGTATGTAGGCATTCAGTGATCAAACTTCAAATGTAAATTAAATTAATATAAATCAAATTCACATGCCTAAAAATACTGTTAATAACTGAATTATTAATGTTTTATCGGCATGTGCACAGTACAGTATTGTATTGTACAATAAACTTGAATTACACTGGAAAAAAAGGCATATGTAGCTGGTTAGATTTAAGAAAAAATATTACGTATGGTTTATGTATGGATGTACGAAAACAAATTATGTTAAATTAAGTAAATTAAAATGAGCTTTTTTTGTGGACTTCTGTGATCACTTTAAACCAGTTTTTTTAATAGTGAAACTTTAAATCTAAGAAAAGAACAAAAGTTTCCATTGGCAAGAAAGGAGAAAATGGAATTCGTTCAACGCTACTTTGAGGAAGGATATTCATATTTACATGTGCACACACTAATCAACTTTCTCACTGGAAAAATAATCTCTTTGAACCCACACTCTCACCTGTGTTGAGGATCAAACCCAGGTTGCTGGCATTCTACAACAACCACATTTCCACTACACTGTTCTACCACAGACATTTTAACTGCATTAATTTAAATACTATAGTTATAGTACCGGTACTATGTGACTTGATCACACTCATATTACATAATGCAGAAATTTGTTTAAATTAGGTTTAGCATAAGCAATGCAATCACATTTTGATGAGAAACGTAATATTTTTTTGTAAACCATACGTAATATTTTTACTTAAATCTAACCAACCCCACAATCCATTTTTTTAGTGTGCTGCTTGTTGCAAAACGGTTCTGAGAGAGGTTCACAGATCCGCTGGCCAAGCACAAGCAGATCATGAGCTTCAGTACAAAAAACAGCACCGTTTGGTTGGGAAAAGAGTATATGCTTTATACAGTGTATGTCCTGGCAGAACTACTGTATCTACTAGCAAGCCATGTTTGTTCAAATGAGACATGACGACCCCTGATGAGGAAAGAGACCTTAAGAGAAACAGAATTTTCTGAGTCTTCGGCCCGTGAGGTAAAAGACATTAACAGAAACAACCGTCCTCAATCTCTGACTTGACAAAGAGAAAGGCAACATTTTTTGTGAGCAAAACCTTCTCTTCAAGGCACCTTCAAGGTACCTTCAGCAAGGTGTCCCAGACTGTAAGGATCCCCACATCGGCAGATATTGTCTGAGCCACATGGCTCCTCAATGATGCAGCCACTCTGTGAAAGTCCCAGTGAGACTTCTTCTTCTGACCCAACCGCATGGTCCACAATCTAAGGGCCTCCTTGGCACGATAGGAGCTCACCAGGACAGCGTGGCAATGACTACTGGAATGTGACTCTGTACCTTTCCCACTGTACGCAATCCGCATCACCAGTGGAACACATCTCTGCCACTGGTCTGATCACCTGACTGTGTGGAATGTAAATATAAGCTTACCAAACCTCTTTCCAGAGACCTTGGCATTAGTTTATAATTGCAGTATATGTTTGTCTAATTTGCTTAGATAACATTTATCTGGGATCAGCTCATAACAAATAAGAGTTAGATTTAATGATAAATAAGCATTTATTTGTCGTCATTTGCCAGAGCCTTTAAGTGGTTTTCCCATAAGATGTTTGCTACCATAGAATTCTCTTCCATTGCTACATTAAACTCAGCAGCATTGCATTTATCAATTCTGTGTTCACCTCATATATTGTTTTCCATATGTCAATTTGGCATCTTTTGTCTTTTAGTCATTAGTTTATTATTCATTAGCAGTGCATATTCATTTATTAGTATTTTTCGGTAGTTATGATATTTACGCTTGCATATCTAGTGTTAATAAAACTAATTTTATTACAACTGTGTCTTCCTTCATGATCAGTGGCTTTACCAGTTATCCAGAATCTCATAAATCCTTCAGGTAAGTCAGTTGGCAAACTCCCTCCAATTACATTAATTGTAATTTATTTAACAATCCTTTTGGATTGTTGTTAATGTGAAATTCCTTAGCTGGTGCCCCGAGGTAAAAGGAGGATGCACTCATACACTCACCTTATGTGACATGTAACCGAAACTCACTAGTTCACTACAAAACTCACTACACCATAGTGTACAATACCCAAAACATTGTGACATATTGTGGTTACATCAAATTATCAGACAATTCTGCTGGACTTAATACTGCTCTTTGCCTGAGCCAGTGTTGACCAAGAAAATTGGGCTTAAGTCCATTAAATCAGAATCATGTGTAACTGAGACATTTGACATAATCTGCCCTGTCTGTGTGCAATTCTCATGTAACTGCCTATATAATGCCTACATCTGTAGTTGTATCTGAGGTTTGTATAGCAATATGTACAATTTCAGTATTAAATTCTCACTATACTTATCTCTGAATACAACCCTATGCATGCTTAACACAAATATGAATAGGGCTCTAGATTATTATCAAATGAATAGTACTGTGGTCTTACTCATTAATAAGTGATTAACTCATTAATTACTCATTAAAACCTCAACATGGTGGCCATTGTGCAAGAACATAAAAACTACTAGGAAAAATGGACAAAGTACATACCTTGTGGAGGCTCATTAGTGAATTTGATTGATGACTGAAGGAAATTGATGGGGAATTTTTGGTGTACTTCTGTAGTCACCCAGACTTTGAAATTGTCGTGGATGGTCTCTGCAGTAGTGAGCGACTCTAGAAATTCATCCAGAAAGTCCAGACCAAGATGGCAATTCTGCAGCAGCAAACATCCTCCTTCATCCATCCATCCTCATGCTTTGGGTCAGCAGCCGTTTTGCATGAAATTCCTGTCCTTGTCCCATGGAAATAGCCCGTCAGAGGACACTCTACAAAAACAACAAAGACTCAGTGCTAGGCTGTCTTTGTAAATAAGAAGTTAAGTCCACAAGGGAAGATTTTGTCACAAGCTCTGGAGAGATTCTTTCATTGAGGAGTGGTCTCAGATTGCTCCGTATTCTCCTTTTCAAAAATTATAGGAGAAGACTCAGTGGTGCAAAGTGGCTTTATTAAAAAACCTATTTCTCTCAGATTTTCAGTGTGAGATTAGACAGATAGACAGATAGATAGTGCGAAAACACCACGTCAGGTTCCACTTCTGTCAGCCAAGAACAGAAAGCTGAGGCTGCAGTGATTACAGATTCACCAAAACTGGACAGTTGAAAACTTAGTCTGATGAATCTCAATTTCTGCTGAAGCACACAGATGGTAGGTTCAGAATTTTATCATTTGTGTCACCTGTCCAGGCTGGTGGAGGTGGTGTAATGGTGTGGGGAATGTTTTCTTTGCAAACTTTGGGCGCGTTAATATCAATTAATCATTGCTTGAATGCCACAGCCTATTTGAGTACTGTTGTAAACCATGTGCATCCCTTAATGGCCACAATTTACCCATCTTCTAATGGCTACTTCCAGCATGATAATTATACCATGTCACAAAGCAAAAGTCATCTCAAACTGATTTCATGAATATGACAATGAGTGCAATGTTCTTCAGTGGCCTGAATTGTGTGATGCAATCATGTCAATAAAGGAATGTTTCCAACATCTTGTGAAATCCATGCCATGAAGAATTGAGGCTGTTTTGAGAGCAAAGAGAGGCCCTACCCAGTATTAGTATAGTGTTCCTAATAAAGTGTTTGATGAATGTATGCTATAATGTACGCTATATGGCCAAAAGCTTGTGGACACCTGACCATCACACCCATATATGCTTTTTTTTGAACATCCCATTCTAGATTTATTCTCCCCTTTGCTGTTATTAAGCCAAGAGAGCATTAGTGAGGTCACGCACTGTTGTCAGGCAAAGGTCTGGGGATTCATGATTCCAATTCATCCCAAAGGTGTTCAGTGGCATCCCAAAGGTGTTCAGTGGGGTTAAGGTCTGGTGCACCCCTTAATATTTATTTATACTTACTTATTACTAAATGCAGTAGTACATTTACAGAGCTGTAAATGTGAACAAGAATCACTAAAGAAACATCCAATTTTAGGGAAATTACTCAGAAGGTCAAAATTCATTTAGATGACTGCCTAGACTGGTTCTTCTTTCTCCATATATCTGTGCAATGAAAGCAACCTTGGAGCTGTGCATTTACTCACCACCCAACATTAAAATGAACTGAGCATATCAGAAAATCTTGGCAAATCATATCTTCATGGATCTCTCCTTGTGCACAGGGACATGTTTGGGCTTGACCCCATAATTCCAGTGAAGGGAAATCTTAGTGCTACAGCATACAAAGACATGCTATACAATTGTGTGCTTCCAATGTTGTGGCAACAGTTTGGGGAAGGCCCACTTAGGGGTATAATGGTCAGATGTCCATAAATCTTTATATTATAGTGTATTTTAATATGAATATACTTTTAAAATTTCTAAAATGAAATTGTAAGTAAAATATTTTGTTTACAAGCAACTTCGGAAGTGAAATATTTAGCAAAAATAAAATGATTTAATAGCATATAAGATCATAATGCCGTCTTAATAGGTTTAAAATAAGTTATATCATTTATTATTTATTTACTGTGGGATAGACTAATGATATTACAGAATAATAAGGTTTCATCTTTATCCCCTTACCAGTAAAAAGCTCTTCACCATATAATACTATATTGCTATACAATACTACAAAATAGATTATTGCATGGCTCATACCTTCAGCACAGACCTAATTCATTCATTTTCATTAGGGATTTTAAATGGTTTTAACCAAAATACTCATTTGCTACTTATGCAAAAACCCTTGTAGAGAATTCTCTGAATACTGTCTCTGAAGTACATGACAAAGGGCACAGGATAAAAATCATTGCTACTAGCATTACAATATGCAAATCATTGGTCATGACTGTTAACAGTGCTTCATGATAGAGTTATGTGGTAGAAGCACAAATTTGTCTTTGCAACTAAAACCCTTGGGGACTTTGAAGTTAACGTATTTAATGTATTGCTTTCTATGACATGCAGAGAAAATAAAATTTGAAAATTTGAGTGATACATTCCTGCAGTAGAAAATTATTGCCATAAATATAATATATATATATTTTAAAAATCTTATTTTATGTGATTGTTGTGGTGATGTACCTTTTTTTTTGCCAACCTCTCTATATTCTCAGTGGTGTCTGAACCCACAGAGAGAAGGCAGACAATTGGCGTCCTCTTGTCAGTCTGTGTGCACAAAGCATAGAGTATCACACCAGTATCACACCCTCTGCGTATCTGTGTCATACTGATTCTGTGATATACCTCCACACCTGCCAAGAAATTGATAGGCCTCTGTCAGGATTTTTACAAACATTCTTTTACAAATATAAATTTATTGATGTGGTTAAACGTACAACCTGATCTCTAAAAATTCAGATTACAGTTAGTCAATTTAATCAAATTTAATCAATTTAGTAAAATTTTATTTAAAAAATTAAAAAATAAAGACTCTGGTCTAAGTGCTATACAGTATATAATTTAAATTTATTTCAAATTGCATTTATTTCAAGAATGTTCACAGAATTCTTTGTATAGCCTATAAACAACACTTAATAATTAAACTCATACCAATTTTGAAGTGACAGATATGTGACATTAATTTTAAATATTATTATTATTATTATTATTATTAGTAGTAGTAGTAGTAGTATAAAATATATAATTGATAACTTTTCATCATACCAGATACTAATTTAAAGCAATTGTGAATTATTTTGTTTTCTAACATAGAAATCACAAGAAAAAATCGAAACATTTTAAAAAATAAATACAGTGATTCTTTTTAATATTTGGCCTATATTAATCCAGGACTTGAAATCCATATCAAGTGCTGGATTAACATAGACATTCACACACAATAATTATATATATATATATTTTTTAATGTTCTTAATAAGTAACAATTCACTGCCCTTACTTCTTTTTTTTGAAGTCACTGAGATATGTTGTGTTGTTTCCATCTGTTGTACAGGGTCACTGTGTTTATTTGTACGTACACATATCTGTCAATGAGTGAGCTATCAGTCTGAATCTATTAGGGCAGGGGTCTGAAGAAAAAAGTAAGCCTGCTTGATTTCTTAATTTCTTAATAGATTGCTTAATTTGATCTTTTTAACAATTTATATAGCCATTTTTTGTATGTTGTTAGTCTGATGCTTGGAGACTTGATATACATCAATACAATTATTAACATTAATCTTTGGAGAATGAAAAGTGGAGGAACTTTGTACCTAATCTTTTTTTTTTTAGATTCAGTTTTAAGTGATAGCGATACTCTGTCAATCTTCATTCACAAGGATGCTCATTTATAAATCTGTTAACAGAGGCCCCAAAATTTTTAAAATGGCTTAAGGACTTTTGCAGTAATATGTGGCAGGCCTTAGTTTGGACATCCCTGTATAAGGGTATTCTGTGCAATACTAGCAGTGGCCTAAAATAGTATGCTGTGCAAATGATGGAGACTAAACAGGTGTGTCTGGCAAACTATCACTATGCAGTATGTTATTCTCTGCTCAGTTATATGAGTTATAGAGGCATTAATCACATATCTGTATATCTTATTTGTATATCAACTGACTTACTTCTAAATACTCAGAGCTGAACCTGAAGCTAATATGAGCCAGATGCTTTATTTACACTGGTCATGTTATTAAATCTATATACATGTACTTTCTCACCTTCTGTAAAGTGTGTGAGGGGCCTTTCTTAGGGAAGTAAGAGAGAAGTTGACAGACAGAATCTGACAGGCAGTGTGATTCTGAAACTCAGTGGCTGATCAGCTGTTCAAGTTCATTTCAGGGATGCTTTTTATAGTAGTAGCCACATGATACATGTAGGGAACATTTTAGCCTCTGACAGTTCATGAATGATTAGATTCAATGTCGCTGCACTATTTTCATGGTAATTAAATTCGGTTTATAAAATTGCTAACTCCCTACCAGGAAAAAATGTAAATTGCTGGCTTTCATGACTATTGATTATTATTATAGTTACATAATAATCATTAAACATTATTATAGCATACAGTACTGTCAGTGTTCTCAGAGGATATGCTCTAATGTTAATCTCTAGCTCTTTGTGGTTCCTAACCATTTTGGCAAATTGGTATTTTTTCCCCAGGTAAACTAAATTAACACTGGTCAGTTTTTTTTAACCTCTCAGTAGTTGTACATGGCATGTGAGGAATTATGTGATGGTTATGTAATTTTAGGAATAATTGAGGGGTTGTTTTTGTTTATTTTAGTTTGTTTTATGCTATCTGTGCAAAAGTACGGTCAGGGCACCAGCTTTGAATCAGCAATAGCTTGTGAAAGGCATCCAACAAACATATCCATCAGGAAGTACTGCATCCTCAGGAGCTGCTTCCTCAAACCAACATCTCCAGGCCCAGTCATTGAATGCCACCTGTTCTAGGAGTCTAGTAAAGGGCTGCAGATTGGATAGGTGTACCAGATTTAGCCACGTCATATCTATGATCCAATGCCTTGGCTTGGGATCCACTGGGTTAAAGTCAAGAGATGCTCCACCTGGAACAAATGTATGAAACTTTCCACTTATTATTTTATTACAATCACTTCTATTCCTTGTTATTATTAATGGAGTGGAAAATTATATATCAGTGGTTAATGTTCATTGACAGTGATTAGAAAATTCTAGTTTAAATCCCTGAACCGGTCCTTAACCCACAACCTTTCACCAATCTGCTAAGCGCATGATTGACAGTACCCACTTCTAAACTTTAAAAAATATGAAGTTTGCTTCTTAATTTCCAGTGTCACGTCCACCATGATAATTCCCCTCCAGACCGCCAGAGGGCAACCTCCCCCATAAATTTTGAATTTCTTCTTTGGTTCTTCCACTGATGTACAGTGCACACCTGTTTTGTGTTCCACATGGATTATTTCTTACTGTAGTGTTATAACTTTTATTTCTGTGGAGTTTTCTTGCCTTGCCCTGCCTTGGTCTTGGCATGTGTTTTTTTTTTGTTTCTTATCCAGCATTTGTTTGTTTTGGTTAGTGTTTTGTTTGAAATAGTGGTTTGAAGAGCAAAGAGTGATGTCCCACTTCCTTCCACAACAATTCAATGACCACAAAAAATGCCAGAGCTGCATTATAACCATAACGATCCATAGATAACATTCTGGAAATGGAGGTAAAGGGATCATGCCTTTGTTTCATGGAAATCATGCAAAGGCAAAATAGACATGCAATTTCTCTGTGAATTCAGCTTGAGTGGAGTATAAGGCTTTGGCATGTAAAATTTCAATTTCACTGTTTCACAACAAAAGGGAATTTCCTTATTGTAGAGTATTTTTCACTTTGTCCCATATGCAGTTGTAAGATTTGTAAGACACTTCGAAAGTGAGGAGATAATGGTGTAGGACATAACCGGAAAGTGTAACACACACACATAAATTTGCATACACATAATAGTCTCACATGCCATGTTCATAAGGCAAGTATTTAAAAATCTTTGAGATGAAAGCAAATTTTCCCCTTTTATTCAGAGGAGTACAAGTAATATGCAATAGTTAGTTCCGGTCCACTAATTTGATTGGTTGTGCAGCATTCCAAGAGTGCCTTTATTTCCTATAAGCACACTGGGATGTTTCATTGTGTCTAGCACTCTTCTTGTCTGTGTTCACCATGTAAAATTCTACTTCCTAGTTCGAACCTGTTACTACAGTAACCTCTTAATACAGAGTGCAGTAGCAGCAGCATCAGTGGACAGGATACTTTTCAGGAATAAAACTTTATACTCAGTATATGAAGGTTCCTCAGATTAAGATGAAATGGAAGAAAGGATGCCAATTTTACTGGAAGCACCTTTAATGGGAATGTACAAATTAGTGTGAGCTAGCTAGCAAGCTAGCCGACGTCCTATAAAGTGAGTGCGGCTTCTTCAGGCTCTGCTAGCAGAGCAAAAATAAATTAAGCAATATCGCCATGTGGGCTTGTGCCTGTGGTCAATCACAGCTGCCCTGATATTCAGTATAATCGCACTCTTGCTTGTGCACTTTATAGATTTCTTTATAATAAAATCACAGAATTTTGCTTCAGAATCACTGTGTAAGGGGTGTCATGTAATCTTAGTAACAAGCTTGTAAACAAATAGTACGATGACCTCTTTAATGATTTGCAAATCTTGTTAAAATATGTTAATCACTTGCATTTATTTACAAACAATCCAATATATTCCCATAATGGCAAATTCATGTTAATTAGCATGACTCAATTGTATGAATGTAACACTTACAAATCACATTACAAATGTAATGTGTAAAAATGTAAGTTTTAGGGTTGGGGTTAGTGTTATCTTTTTTTTTTTCACGTCATTTGTATGCAACTGCAAGGAATTACACCACATCACCCTTGTTCATTTGAATATTTTACAAATTGTTCATGTGATTAGGTTTAAGCAATCAAAACTATGTCAGCAGAGAAATGTAAGAGGTAGAAACAGTAATGCAAAATGTAGGCAAATGTAAGTAATAGGTTAGTACATCAGTTAATACAAGCCAAGGTAAAGGCATCCAAAGAAAATGTTTTGTGGTTTGGGGATATCATACTTTACAGTAGCCTTTTCATTCCTGGTCTACATCATGTGGTTGACCCTTAACAATTGTTATGATACTACTATGAGTAAGGAAGCTCACGCAGTACACATATAGCTTTGCATTATGTATATATCTCAAAATTATTGTGTATATTAAAAATACTTTCTGGGTATCTGTCTGTAGAGAATGTCATAACAAACTTATTAGCATACCTTTAATGAAAGCATGGAACTCACTGTGAGGAATATTTTGGGCTTGAAAGTCTTTCTTCAGTGTCAAAAGAAGGGTGAAAAGGAATTTGTGCTCTTCATACAGGCCTCGAACTATATAGAACACCTCATAGGTCAAGAAATCCATGATGTAAGCAAGTCTTCTGGATAAAATTTGAGACTTTGGTGACTTTTCCAAGGAATTGTCAAAAGATTTCAAGGAATTGTCTCAGTGATGTCTGGTACATTACATTAACCAGGCTCATTTCTACAACGAGAAAATAGAGGATGCTGCCTCTTGTAGCTACTGGGCGATACTCCTCATGGGCATGAGTATGCTGCATGCGTGTCATAAAAACAGCACAGTTCATCTGTAGAGTAGCCTTCCCATCACTCCAGGACATTTACACCACCCGGGTCATCAGGAGGGCCCACAACATCATCAGGTACAATACTCATCCACAACACAGTCTTTTCACACTTTGGCCATCTGGGAGATCCTACAGGAGTGTGAAATCAAGGACATAAAGACTCACCGACAACTTCTATCCACAAACAATCAGACTCCTGAACAATACTTCAAACACTAATCACCTCACTCCCCATCACCCCTACTGACTGTTATCCTGTTGTCACACAATGCACAGAGCACCCTACTTACCAATTCAGTGACTGTATATTTTTATATAAAAATATATGCACAGAGCACCTTACTTACTTACCAACTCAGGGACTGTATATTTTTTTATATTTTTATATATTATATACATTATATTGTATGTATATTTTTCTTTTCTTTCTTTCTTTCTTCTTCTTCTTTTTTAGGGAGACGTGCAAAGTAAGAATTTCATTGTATGGTCTAAATCATTGTGTTTTCACTGTGCATATGACAATAAACCTCTTGAATCTTATTTCAGTTTCTCCTGCCACTGATGTAAGTTCAAATTTAAGTAAATTAGAATGAGATTTTTTTGGGCTAATTTTTGAAGTGAAAGAAATACTATTAAAAAAAGTATTTAGAAAAATGGACTAGTAGGACTAGTATTTAATTTTCAAGAGCTCACACTAAATATGTTTAATAGGGCAAATGTGTTCAATTTAAATCCACTTTTGTCCAATTGTAGCATACTCTTAATGAAAGCATGGAACTAGCTGTGAGAAATATTTTGAGTTTGAAGGTCTATCTTCAGTGCCAAAAGAAGGGTGAAAAGGAATTTGTGATCTTCATCCTCAAACTGTATAGCGGAACACCTCATAGGAAGAACCCCATGATGTAAGCAAGTCTTCTGGATGTAATTTGAGACTTTGGTGACTTTTCCAAGGAAATGTCAAAGAATTTGACAATTTTATATCTAGCTTTGGGGGTCTCATAGCTAAAATGGCAGACAAGACTCAAGACTATCATGAACACCAAGGAACTGCCTTTGAAGCTTTGAGATGAAGTTGTTAGGTGGAAAAACTACAGACAAGTTATTAAAACACTGGCAAAGCTTTGAACTTTCTTAGGAGTACTGTAAAATCCATTATAGCAAAGCAGAAAAAGTATGGGAGGAAGGAAGCCATGTTTGAAAAAGGCCATGTTAGAAAATCTGAGAGCATTTGGAGAAAGATCTTGCTGCTTTCGCTTTAGACTAAATGGCTCAATTTTAGTCTCATCAGACTTGAGTCTAAAGCGAAAGCATAATGTTTGGTACAACACCCAAGTAACAACATTCCTATGATCAAGCACATTGGGGGTATTATCATACTGTAGGGTTGCTTTTCACAGAAGGAACTGGAATGCTTGTTACCAGCACAGGAAATATGGATGGAGCCAAATATAAGCAAATTGTTGAGGAGAACCTGTTCCAGTAAGGCAGACATCTGCATTTAGGGCAAAAATGTGTTCCAACAAAACAATGAGCCAAAGCACTGGGCAAAAACTACAGAGGAATGAGTTGAAATTAAAGGTTTGTTTTGGAATGGTTGACTCAAAGCCCAGACTTGAAAGTCTGTGGCATCACCCGAAAATTGCTGTCAACCAACATTCTCCATCTAATTTGAAAGTTGGAGAAAATTTGCATTGAGGAATGGAAGAAAATGCCAAAATTAAAATGTGCAAAGCTCATATAGACACATTCAAGACAACTCAAATCTGTAACTGCTGCAAAAGGCCAATTCACACTGAGAGGGTCAATGCTAATCAATTAAGCAGTTTTTAGATATTGAATTTTCAAATAATTCCAAAGACATTCTAAATGCTTTATTTAATTTTATTTCTGTGGAGAGGCAATTCAGAAAGAAATTTCATTCTGATATGCTTATAGACAGTTGACTTCTTTGACTTGCCATGTGACCTCAAAGGGCCTTTGCCACTTCGCAAGTAATTTGGAGCTCGACATGGGTCGTAGTACCTTATGTCCAGGAATTCCCATAGCTGAGTTCCTTTTTCATACACTCTGCATGGTTGTTCTTGGGCCTGACACAAATTCTCCTGTGTTAGTTGACCCAAGGTGTCGAGTATTGCTCTCAGGTCCAGAATGTACTGAATTTAGTTTTTGCTGTTAGCAAATCCCAATTTTCCCTAATGATGTCCAAGACAAAGCAGGGCTTGCTCCTGTACTACTTTTATGTCACTCACTCTTCACAAACTGTACTAATTATCATGGATTAAATAAATTCACATCAGTATTTACCATCTGCTAACAGATGGAATTGTCAAATGGTTTAATCAAACCCTAAAAAATATGTCATGTAAGTTTGTACATGAGTTCTCCAAATTCTAATTACTAATTACTAATGGCCTTGTACACTACATTCTAATGGCCCACTACATTCTAATGGCCCAACGAGGTCCACTTCTTTCAAAGGGGACTTCAATTAATGGAAGGGAGCTCAATGGCACTTTTGGGGTTGACATCCGCACACTACCCGGCAGACAACACCGTGAATGCCTGGCCAATAGAAATGTGCCATGAGATGGTTTAGTATCTTATCCTACCTTAAACGCCCAGCCATGGGATTATGATGGAAAAGCATGGATTATGATGGAAAAGCATGGAAAAGCATTTCCCTGTCGCTCCTTAGTACAAATTGGGTCATCTCTTCCTTAGTTTGAGTGTCCTGCATCACTTGATATAATCTGTCTCTAATAAGAGAAAAATATGCGATAGTGCAACATTCATCTGTATTTGTTGACCATCAATTACTTTCAATTCAATTTTATTTGCTTCCTTTGTATGGGTCCTTTAAGATTGAATATTGTCAGAAAGCAGCTTTACAGAAATATATAAATTCAGAATATAATTTTAATCTAATCTAATGAGCAAGCCAGAGGCGATGGTGGCAAGGAGAAACTCCCTGAGATGATATGATGAAGAAACCTTGAGAGGAACCAGACTCAAAAGGGAACCCATCCTCATCTGGGTTATACCGGATAGTGTGATTATGAATAATTCCCTTCTTTTTTTTACTATATGGTCAAAAATTGCAATTGTGTAACCACAAAAGTTCATCATAGTTTACACATGAAGTCTATTTTGTTGAAGTTATCAACTGTTCACTAATGGAGACTTGAGTGCAAAACTGTTTGTGGGAATTGCAGTCCTAAAGCTATCAAAGCAATTGTAATCTTAAGCCATCATAGCAAAACTGTTCATATCAATTGTCCAATTTTCAAAAGTCCAAAGCCATCTTAATGGTCTCTAAGTGGTACCATCCACAGTAAATCTCATGTAACTTTAGGCTGTCTGTGTGGGGCCATCCTTAGCAACAGTGAGTGGTTTCTATGTGATGAGAAATCCAACCAGACATAGGGCATCAGGATGGACCGGGCAGGTCCGGAGAGCAGAAGGGGTCAGGATCACTGAGAAACTTTCACTTGGTCGAAGGTGTGCCTAAGGGTTTCATTGTGAGAATACTCCAAGGAGAATTCCCTTCGAAAGGTGTTTCCCTGACACAGAGCTGATGTTGATGGCCTCAGCATCACCTCCCCAGCCAGTGCTGCACATAATCCACCCTGTGCCACACTGTTCCACAAACATTTCTGATACTAATATCTGAAAACCTGTACCAAGAATTAGTGGATGGGTGAGGACTAACTGCTGCCTCTACTCTATGCTATGTCCACAGATTTGAATTGAATTGTAACTGGCACCAACAGATACTCATGAATATCCCTGCCTGGCCAATCCATTGCAGTACTGCTTTCTTGATGCTCTGGTACTCCAGTTGCACACGTGTCAGCAGCTGCTGGGTGGTGAGCTAGGCTTCCACTGACAGCAAGGGGAGGAGGCTTAGGGCCCACTCGTCCTCATGGTTGAAGAACTCCACAAAGGCCTCCAGATCATCCATAGAGGACATCTTCATGAGTATCACAGCTAGACCAGCTGGAGCAGCCATAGATCGGGGGTTGCAGCTGGAGGGGCCGTGGATTGCAGCAAGACAGCATCTGCTACCTCTACCTGGGTTTGGCAACACTGTAGAACCCGGTGTGTGTCAGTGTGAAGGAGACATGCAAATTTTTTTGATGGAGCTTCAGGTTCACTTTTTTCATTAACTCAGCAGAAAATGTAAACCAAAATGTCATCTCAATATTTAGTGGCTTTCGCCTCATTCTATTCAAATCAATTCCATTCATATTCAAGCTCACGCTCTGTGGTTGTGTGTGTGTGTGTTGTGTGCAAACAACTCTGGCTCAACTCTGTCTGGCTCACAGTGTCACTGAAAGGACAAAAACAAACAAATATAATATACAGGGGAGAATCACCATGGTATGTCAGCCTACTAGAATTGAGGGAAGCCTGGCTATCTATCAAGACACATCATGTCCTGCTTCACTTAGACAACATAGTGGTGCCGTGAGATAAAAAAAAATCCTCTCTCTCAAGTGGGCTCAGTGACAACTGGACTCACTGAGATCGACTTACAAACTTTCAAACAATGCATACATCCAGAAGAGTGGTACTTGCACCTCTTGTTTTCCACCTCTTTTGCTGATTTTACTCACTCACAAAATTCAGCAATCTAACCAGAGTTCTCCTGGTGGTTCCAAAATGGCTAGCAAGAGCCTGGTGCTCACGTTTACTCTTGCTAGTGGTTAAGATGCCCTGGAAACTTCTTCACTGGCCAGACTTATTGTTACAGATGAATGGAGAGGTGTGGCATTCCCAGCCAGACTATCTGCATCTGTTGGTCTGCTCCCTCAATGTGGTGAACAGCTTGATGTCTCTAGTGTAGCAGTCCAAGAAATGATCCTGAATGCTAGAGCACCTGGTAGATGCTTTGGCTCTGTGAACACTGGACAACCACCAGGTTCCCTGACATTTGCAACCATCACTTCATGACTTTCAAGCTACAATCAAGTGGTTCAAAACCAAGAATGTGAATATGTTTGAAAGGCCTAGTGAAAGTTCAGATGTCAATCTGTTTGAAAATCTGTGGTAAGACCTTGAAAATTGCTATTCAACAACAGACGTTATTCAATATGAAAATAGCTTGAAAATTGGTAAATAAATCAGGATCCGGATGCAAAGCTGTAATTGGAAACCACTTGCTGTTGCTGAGGTTGGCCCCACACAGACAGCCTAAAGGTACATGAGATTACTGTGGATGGTGCCACTTAGAAACCATGAAGTTGGCTTTGGACTTCAATTGATATGAACAGTTTTGCTACGATGGCTTAGGACTACAATTGCTATGATGGCTTTAGGACTGCAATTCCCACGAACAGTTTTGCACTCAAGTCGACATCAGTGAACAGTTGATAACTTAAACAACATAGACTTAAAGTGAAAAATATAATGAAATTTTGTGGTTACACAATTGCACTTTTTGACCATATAGTGCACAATTATAGAAGGGAATTATTTATAATTGCACTATTCGTTGTCACCCAGATAAAGATGGGTTCCCTTTTGGGATCTGGTTCCTCTCAAGGTTTCTTCATCGTATCATCTCAGGGAGTTTTTCCTTGCCACAATTGCCCCTGGCTTGCTCATTAGGGACAAATACATAAATTTAAAATTTTTTATATCCTGAGTTTACATGTTTCTGTAAAGCTGTTTGTGACAAGTTCCACTGTTAAAAGCACTATACAAATAAAACTGAATTGAATTAATTGCAGCCAAATGTGGTTCTAGTATTGAACAAGTGGGTGAATGCTTATGCAATACCAATAAATGTCTGCTTTTTTGACCTTTGTCTCACAATAAAAGTAGTTAGACATATTGTGTAAATCAAATGGTATACATGATCCATTTCAGGTCCAGGGTGTGATATTAAAATGTTGAAAAGTTCAGTGGCACTTTATGGGAGCTAAATGACAGATGTTTATCATGAAGTACAGCAATTTCAGTTAATACAACTGTCTAACAGACAGAAAGCGTACATCATTCTTTATAAGACTAAAATGTATGATAGAAAATGTTCAAAGTTTAGCGTTCATTATGATTTGACCCATATGTCTCACTTGTTTCTCAATGAGGATAACTCAACCCAGCAGCTGGCCCTCTAGAGCACTCATTGTGACAGTAAAGTCCACAGCTGCAGTTTTAGCGCTGATTTCAGGACTATAGGTTGAGTTGGCCAGTTTTGTGGTAATGTAAAGGGTAAATCCTTTCATTACATCTACCTCTTTATCTGCTATTTTAACCTGTGTGGAGAGTGGAAGTGGACAGTCGATCAAAATAGATGTTAAAGAAAAGATTACAATTGATAAGATAAAACAAATTATAAGAATAATTACAAAACTGTATGTGAACTGCATCTTAACATTAGTGGACATAAAGCAATAAAACCAGTGGTGACTGATTTTGTATGCAATCTTTTACTTTATATGTTGAGCCAGATTTAGTGAAGTTCCTCTCTAAAGTGTTGTCAAGAACAGGATCCAGTTCTTGTCACGGTTCTTGGATCACCGGCCCCTTCTGGCCGTCCCTTGTCACTACGGTTAATTAGTTAATTGTTCTCAGCTGTCACTACTCACCGACTCTATTTAAGCCTTTGTGTTTGTTCCTGTCCTTGTCAGTTCGTTGTCTCGTGTTTATGCGCTCTCAGCTCCGTGTGTGTTTTTGTTTCTTTTCCCTGAGGATTA
>CM040975.1:9516169-9555087 GCA_022985145.1 Pangasius djambal
GGCATTACACTGGATAGTTCTCCATTTAAATCTACAAAATGGTATCGATCAGACAGGTAGGATCTAAACCATTTTAATGCCTGTCCCTGAATACCTATGTGATTTTGTAAGCGATCTACGAGAATGTTATGATCTATAGTGTCGAATGCAGCACTAAGATCAAGTAAGACTAATATTGAGATGCAGCCTTGGTCCGAAGATAAAAACAAGTCATTTGTGATTTTTACTAGCACAGTTTCTGTTCTATGATGGGGCCTGAAACCTGACTGAAATTCTTCAAGGATATTGTTTTCCTGTAAGAAGGAGCATAATTGAGCAGACACAACCTTTTCTAATATTTTAGATAAAAACAGAATTAATAATGTTGAGAAGAGGCTCTCCAGCTGTATGTATGACTTCTTTCAGCAGTCTAGTTGGGATTGGATCTAACAAACACGTTGTTGAATTAGCTGTGCTGATACGTTTATAAATCTCTTCCTGTCCTATACCTGTAAAGCATTTTAGCACTAAATGTGGAGCTTTAGGCTGGACTAGATCACAGGATGCTGTCAAAGGTTGAACATCCAGTATTTTGTTCCTGATACTAACAATTTTTTCTGTGAAGAAATTCATAAAGTCCTCACTACTAAACTGTAATGGAATACTCTCTTCAGATATCTGATGTTTTGTTAGTCTAGCCACTGTACTAAATAAGAATCTGGGATTGTTTTGGTTTATTGCTATCGGTTTGCTCAGATGCTCGGCCCTAGCAGCTTTTAGAGCCTGTCTATAGCTAGACATACTGTCTTTATGCGCAATTCTAAAAACTTCTCATTTAGTTTTTCTCCACTTTCGCTTGAGGTTACGAGTTGCTCTCTTGAGGGTGCGAGTATGACTGTTGTACCATGGTGCAGGTGTTTTATCTCTGACCTTTTTTAATCGGATGGGGGCAACAGTGTCTAGTGTGCTGGTGAAAATAGTGCCTATGCTGGTAGTCACTTCATCTAGATCATCTGCATTTCAGGGTCTAGTGAGAAATTGAGACAGATCCGGCAGATTACATGTGAATCTGTCTTTAGTGGTCGGAATAATATTTCTACCGAATCGATAACGTGGTGGGACATGGCTAATATGTTCTACAGGTAGAGTGTACACTAAGAGGTGATGGTCTGTGATATCATCGCTTTGAGGTAGAATATCTATATCAGTGACATCTGTTCCATGTGATATAATTAAATCTAGCGTATGATTAAAATGATGAGTTGGTCTAGTAATGAGGGTAAATGTGCAAACTCTCTAAGAAAATCAACGTATGGCCCTGGGGGTCTATATACGGTGGCCAGAGCAAGATATAGTAGGGATTTTTTTTATGTATGTTGGTGAGTGCAACATTGAGGACAAGCACTTAAGTATATATAAGTTGTTTACTTTTTTCTAAGACTATTTTCGTTATGAAGAAAATAAAGTGCATTTATTATTTGTGAATTTATTTTTCGTTAAGTTTGGTACTTTTATTTTGAAATACCGGCCAATGGTTGTATGTAATGGCTGACTGCATCTCCGTTCCTGCAAGTCAGCAAGCGGCAAACACTAACGTTTGCGTGTCAGTGGATTTGTTCATGCAGAGGACTTGAACTTGAACGTGTGATTAAGGACTATTCAAGACAATTTCTCTTTCATGTAGCATGCAGCCAACGAGGTGTTTTGCTTTATATTTGCTTTATGTTTGTATGTTTTGGTTTGTATTAAGTTGTTTGTGGTTTTGTATTTCATTACTTGGTTTTCACGGTGGATTTGAGGGAAAAGCCATCAAATAAACCAGTTGTATGGAAACCACTTGGGTCTGCGTATGCTTGGAGGGAGAAATATACAGCATCTGGTATTCCCAGGTGGTCTCCCATCCAAGTACTAACCAGGCCTGACTCTAATTAGCTTCTGAGATCAGACGAGATCGGACTTTTTTTTTTTTTACTGAAATATTTCAATATAATCAAATACTTTCCGCATTAAAAAAATCAAGCATTATTGTTACATAAAACTCTGTCATAAAAGAAGTGCAGACATTCAGTTGAGCTTCCATTAAAAGTTTCTAAACAAAACACCATCTTTTTTTACAATCTTTCAATTATGTAAAAATGACATTCCCAAACCAGAGTCTTTTAAAACCCTACAGACATCCTGTGTAAAAACATTGTAGAAAACATCAATTTTCTCTTCTTGTTTAAAATAATAAAACAGACATTGAACATACTTTTCAAGTTTCCTTTTAAACACATGCCACACATCCATTAAAATATTTTCTCTCTTTGCTACCACCCTTCTTTTCCATATTGCACTCTTAATCATCACAAGTAAATTTAGAAGTTTTTTGTTTTTACATTGTTTATCCAGACCCAACATCACCTTATCCCATTCAATATTTTCATTGTCCTCCCCTCTCAAACTTAAAATCATACTTTTACATTTCCCATTAAAATCTCCCAGTTTGTTGCAATGTAAAAATAAGTGTAAAAACCCTTCATAATCATCATTACAAACTTTCAAGTAGCACTTTGTTCCATTCCAATTTTGTTTAGAATAGCATCTGTAAAAATCACATTGTGTCTGATAAAATATTCTGAGTTTTACAATTTTGTCTGTATAAGCTTTCCATTCATGTTCCCCCATATTCTATGTTCTTTAAGATCATTGAATTTCTGTAACCAATATTCATTTACAACAGGTTTCTTAAAAACAGTATCTTTAAAAACACAAATCTTTTTCACAGTTGTCTCTTGTCTGCTGTAGTCCTCCTTTGCTTCCATTACAGCAACAATATATTGTACTGGTAAAAAAAAAAAAAAAAAAAAACCCTCTTTGAACTCATATAAAGCATCACTGGCTTTCAGGTTAAAATGCACATTAGTTAAAAATTTGCCCCATGCCCCATCAGTTCTTGATAAAAATTTGGTAACCCCTCCATCATCCATAAAATATTGTCCCCCAAATTAAAATTACTACACTTACTTAAAAAATGCCCCATTGTTCTTTTCCATTCCGCTTTTTTTTTTTTTTTTTTTGAAGTGAAGTGAAGTAAAATCTATGTAAAATTCACTCCCCAAACCATCTATACCTGGACTTTTCTTTTTGTTTAATTCAGTTATTGCTCTTTTTATCTGTTCATCACACTCTTTTTTTGTCTTGTTCTCCTACTGTTGCTTTTATTTGCTTCAGTAACTCCAGTTTCTCTTCTTCTCTCACCCCTCTGCACTAAACAGGAGGGATGCTTTTATTAATAGTATACTTTTATTTCTTTTAATATTTCCTCATTTTTTTCCCCAACTACACCATTTTTTCCTCTTATTTCTTTAATCATTTCAGCTTTCCCTGTTCTTTTTTCTAGATCAAAGAAAAGCTTTGTACATTTTTCGCCCTCCACCGTATATTTTGCTTTACTTCTTAATCTCGCACCTTCATATTTTTCCTCTTCCATTTCTTTTAATATTTCCTCCAATTCTTTTCTTTTTTGTATCTTTTCCGTTCTCATCTAATTCCTTTTCCAATTGTTCTTATTTCTCTCTCCTTATTTCTCTTACTTCTGTATTGACTTGCAGTACTTTATTGTGAACCTCAACTTTAACTAAATATAACATTCTCCCACCATATTCTTTTATCCTCAGTGTACATTCCGTTCTCCTTTTCTTTTTCAATAATTTATTTAATACTTAAAACATAATCTTCATTCTTTAAAATCTCTGTATTTAAAACCCACACTCCCAGACCTATTTTCACAGAACTCCGGTCCACTTGCATAAAAAATTGGTTTATGATCACTTAAGCTTGATTCTGCATATTTAATACTACCGATAAAACCCTCAATGTTCCTTGTACATAAAATAAAATCAGTTCTTGTTTTACACATAAAATTCCCCACTAATCGCCTCCTTGAATATTCTTTCTTTTTTTCATTTCTTTCTCTCCATATATCGATCTTGCTGTTTTCTTCTATTAATTGCTTCAATTCTTTTCTTCCTTTATCAGCTTTAAAAACCATTCCTTCACCCATTTCTAATTTGCTAACAACAGTATTAAAATCACCCCTCACAATAACTTCTTTGTACTTTTTTTTTAAACATTACAATATGCTTTCTTTTGATTCTCCTCTGTTGGTGCATGAATATTAACCACAACTACTGTTTTTCCCCTCATATTCCATTTCAAACGCTATACATTTCCCCTCTTTATCATTATATATTGTTTTGCATGTTACCCCCCGTTTTCTTTTATTAAAACCGCAACTCCTCTTCCCAGCTTATCATCATTGTTATATAAAATTCCTCCATTCCACCTTTCCCTTATTTCAGTCATGTGCCCTTCCCTCCAGTTAGTTTCTTGTAATAAAATTACATCTTCTCCTTTACACATTTCTTTCACTTTTTCAAATTTTCCTATGTCTAAAAGTCCCCTAGCATTAAAAGTAACAATCCTTAAAAGCATACCATATAAGAACATACATAAAACCCATCATCTCAGTCCATCTCCCCCAAGTCCTTTAACAGTTCATACTTATTCACACTCTCAGTTGAGTCTTTAAGCACTTTTTTCCTAATAGTCTCTAAATATGGCGTTACCTTTACTGACCTTTTTCTTTTAGTTGATTTCATTTGTTTCAGGGCGGTCTTTTACCACATGATCCGGGCTCATGCACAGCCGACAGGTCTTCACCTGATGCATCACCCGGAAATACTGCGGACCTTCTGCCGTTTCCTTTTTTGTACTGTACGGGAGGGAAGCAACTTCTTTTGGGAACCGCGTTCTCACAAACCTCGTCCCGTCCTCAATACTGGTGCCCGGATAAACTCTTCTTTTAATTCTTGAAATCGGGAAAACTCCCCAGCCTTCCAATTTATTTAAAATTTCCTCGTCAACGTAATCTCTGCTCTGCAGTCTTTTTACCTCACAGTTGATGCCATTTATCGTCAATCCGTCCATTAAAAGCTCTGTGCCGTCCTTGCGTTCAAGTGTTATCTCGTATTCCTTCATTTGTTTGGGTCTCACCGCTAAAATCCTTCCGTTGCCGATCCGCTCCGCCACCGCTTTAATAACATCCACCGCCCTCGTATCTTTCACGTGTTTCACATCCACAGTCACTGTTGCTTCATTTAAATATACTGTTTCCAGTCTCCTTCCTCCCTTCTTTTTCTGTCTCTTTACCATCTCGTTGTCGTTGAGCCAGTCCATTGTCATTCCCACACCGTGTGCCGTCCGTCATCCTTAAACCGTCCATTGTAAACAAAACAAAACAAAACAAAAAAAAGCATTCTCAGTGGGCGTTCTCAGAGTGGTATGGCCGTAAGCGAGAGCTGGCTCCAAAAGGTGTCTACTTAAATAGTGTTTTATTTATTTATTTATTTGGTTAATCTCTCCTTTTCAAGTTTCTAGTCAATCTTCCTCCCATAACAGTATGATGTCCTGAATGCAAATGAAGGCCTAGCTGAAAAGCTTACAGCACCTGGTATTCCCAGGCGGTCTCCTATCCAAGTACTAACCAGGCCCGACTCTGCTTTTTTTTTTTTAGTTAACATATTAAAATATATAAGATGCTTTCTATGACATAAAAACATTTCACAAAAGGAGTCATTAAAAGGTTTCGTCTTTTTAAAAATGCCCAAGTCATTTAAAACCTTTAAAACCACCTGAGTAAAAACATAATAAAAAACATCCATCATTTCCTCTAGCTTAAAATAATAAAACAGACATTCAACATATTTATCAACTTTTCTCTTTAAACACATTCCACACATCAATTAAAACATTTTCCTTTTTTACCACCACTCTTCTTTCCCATACTGCACTTTTCAACATCACAAGTGAATTTGAGCTTTTTATTTTTACATTTCTTGTTAATCCCCAACATTAACACATTTTCCCACTCAAAGTTTTCATTTCCCTCTCCTCTCAAAATTACAATCATGCTTTTGCATCTCACAGTACATTCTTTAAAAGCACACAGTTTTCCCCCTTTCTTACATACACATCTTTCTCTTTTTTTGGCTTCTTCCATATTTTCCACTCTCTTTATCCATTCCTTTTTAATTATGTCATATTTCTTTATCAGTTCCTGTCTGTTAAAATCCTCCTTTGCTTCCTCCATCATGTCAACAATGTGCTGTACTGGTAAAAATCCTTCTTTGAATTCATATAAAACATCCCTTACCCTTGTGATTCCCACCTCCCACCTTTCCTAAAAAAGATCTCTTTCCCTTCATTAAGAATGCTGCTGTTTAAAAATAAAGTCTGGTTTAAAATGTTCTCTCTTCCTTGTATATTAAAATGCACCCAAGTTAAAAATTTCCCCCATGCACTCATCAATTCTTGATTAAAAAATCTGGCAACCCCTGTGTCATAAGTTTTTTTTTTTTTTCACTCTCATCCATAAAACTGTATCCCCCAAATTAAAATGACCACATTTACTTAAATATTCCGTTGTTCTTTTCCATGCTGCCTTGTTTTCTTCGTCCAGATATTTTCCTATCATTTTCACTCTTAAACTGTTCTTTCTTTTCACCACATCCATTAGCCCTAGTCCCCCCCTTCCCCACTGCTCCTATTAAAGTGTTATGCTATTCTCAGCGGCTTCCTTTCCCATAAAAATCTAAAAAAAAATAAAAAATAAAAAAAAAATAAACATTTTTTCAGCCCTTTTTCCGTCCACAACGACATTGATGCCACATATAAAATATGCTATAATTTAGAAACCGTTAAAACATTCAAAATTAAAACCTTCCCTATCAAAGTTAAGGACATTAATTTCCAAAAATGTAACCTTCTCTCGATCCCTCCTAAAATCTCCTCCCACATAGTTCCTTCTGCTTTCTTTTCACCCCTCCCCATTAAAACACCTAAAATCTTTTTCATCCATTTCCTTAAAAGTGAAGTGCCCAGTTAAAACCTCCGTTCCTCCAAATCTCATGTATACCGTTTTATCCTCATTCACTTTAGCCCCTGATCCCCTGCAAAATTTTTGTACTATTTTCATTGCTTCCCCTAGCATTAGCGTAGTATCATCAGCATATTGAAATATTTTATTCTCTCCTCCCTCTATACCTATCCCTTTTATTCTCTCCTCCTGTTTTACCGCTAATCCCAGTGGTTCTGCAAACCTGTCTAATTGATCTCGTTAATTTAAAACACTCTGCTAAAAACCCATTACATTTTACCCTCGTTACAGCACCTTTATATAAATATATATATATATATATATATATATATATATATATATATATATAACTCATTTA
This sequence comes from Pangasius djambal, assembly GCA_022985145.1. Lineage (NCBI taxonomy): Eukaryota > Metazoa > Chordata > Actinopteri > Siluriformes > Pangasiidae > Pangasius > Pangasius djambal. The sequence continues at coordinate 9,523,426 of CM040975.1, forward strand.
ATAAAATTCCCTCCAAAACCAAAACTCTTTAGAACCCCAAATAAAAAAATCATGCTCTACCCTGACTTTGCCTTCTCAAAGTCCAAACTAATCATAAAACCCATCTTTCTTCTTTTCAGTAATATATCTTATCGTATCTTTTATGCTCATTGTTGTATCCACAATGTCTCTTCCTTTAATACTGTATGCTTGGTTTGCTTCAATTATACTGGGCATCACGTCTTTCAATCTGTTAGCTAAAACTTTTGCTAAAATCTTCAGATCGGTGTTACGCATTGTTATAGGTCTATAATAAGCTTCATTAATCCCATTCCCTAAAAATCTCATCAAATACTTCTTTTAAGATACTGGTTTAAAAAAATCTTTAAAAACAATGTAAAACTCACTCTCCAACCCATCTGCCCCCTGACTTTTTATTTTGTTTAATCCACTTATTGCTCTTTTTTATTTCTTCTTCTCTTACATCATCACTCTTTTTTTTATCCACTTCTCCTACTCTTGCTTTTATTTGCTTCAGTAATTCCGATTTTTCTCCTTTTTTTGCCCCCTCCGTACAGAATAAGTTCTCATAGTATAATTTTATTTCTTTCAATATTTCCTCATTTTCTTCTACTATCCCATTTTTGCCCCTTATTTCTTTAATCATTTCCGCTTTTCCTCTTCTTTTCTCTAGATCAAAGAAAGACTTTGTGCACTTCTCTCCCTCCACTGTATATTTTGCTTTGCTTCTTAATCTTGCACCCTCATATTTCTCCTCTTCCATTTCCTTTAGTCTACCCTCTATTTCTTTTATTTTCTGCTTTTTTCCGCCTTATCCAGTTCCTTATTTAAATTTTGTCTTAGCTCTCTTTCCTTATTTTTCTTACTTTTTTTATTAAATTGCAATACGTTATTGTAAACTTTTTTACCAGATATTTCACATTCCCCCACCATATTCTCTTATCCTCATTATGCATTTCATTTCCTTTTTCCTTTTCAGTGATCTTCAACGTTCATCATTTCTTGTGCATGAAATAAAATCTATTCTCGTCCGACACATAAAATTCCCCACCAACTGCCTAATTGAGTACGCTTAGCTTTTCATTCCTTTCTCTCCATACATCAATCAGATCATTTTTTTCCATTAATAATTTCAGTTCTCTTCTTCCTTTGTCCGTTTTAAAAACCATTCCCTCCCCCATTTCAAATTTGCTGTATTCAAATCACCCATCATAATAATTTCCCTGTAATTCTTTAAAAATCCACTTAAAACATTAAAAAAATATTTCTTCTCATTTTTTTCAGTTGGCGCGTGAACATTGATAACAGTTACTTTCTTTTCCTCATACTCCATTTCAACCGCAATACATTTCCCTTCCTTATCTTCATATACTGCTTTACACTTTACCCCATTGTTTTCTTTTATTAAAACCGCAACTCCTCTTCCCAACCTCCCATCACCATTGTTATATAAAACTCCTCCATTCCATCTTTTCCTTATTTCAATCATAACACCTTCCCTCCAGTTAGTCTCTTGTAATAAAATCACATCATCTCCTCTGCACATTTCTCTAACTTTTTCAAATTTCCTGATATCTAAAAGTCCCCTCGCATTAAAAGTAACAAGACTTAAAAACATAAAACATATAAAAACATGCATAAAACCCATAAAACTTAGTCCCTCTCCTCCAAGTCCTTTAACAAGTCATATTTATTCACACACTTTAGTACATCTTCATTAAGCACTTTCTTCCTGGCAGTCTCTAAATTGGGCGTTACCTTCGCTGATCTTCTTTTCACCGATTTGACTTCTTTCTCTTCACTTTCTTTTGCGGCCGCTTGTTCCTTGTTCCTTTACTCGTTAAGTTTCACCGTATCTAAAGCATTTTGCAGACTATCAGTCAAGCTCATCCATGTCCATAAATCACCATCCTGTTGTCATTCAGTTCTTAATCCTTTGATCATTTCGTTCAACCTTATCCGAAGCATCCTGCAAACCGTCCGTTATATCCATCTGAGTCGACATTCCCTCGTCCTGTTGTGATTGCTCCCACCGCTCGTTACCTTCCTGCCGTTCACAATCCTCTTTTGCCATGGATTCATCGTCTTGTAAAGTACTCGTTTCCTCCTCTCGCTGCTCGTTGTCTCATTCATGCACCCGCCCGCCTACCTGCTGCTCTTCCTCCTCCTCCTCCTCGCCCTCCATCCAACACTCACATTTATTTAAAACCAAACTGCAATCCGGGCACGTCACTGCGTTGCAGTTCCTCGCGAAGTGCCCCCTCTCCTCACATTTAAAGCACTTGAACTCCGGGCAATCCTTCACCACATGGTCTGGGCTCATGCACAGCCGACAGTTCTTCACCTGATCACCCGAAAGCATTGTGGGCCCTCTGCCGTTTCTATTTTCGTGCTGTAAGGGAGGGAGGCCACCTCCTTCGGGAACCGCGTCCTTACATATCTCGTCCCTCGATGCTGGTGCCCGGAGAAACACGCTGCTTTATTTTTGAAATTAGGGAAACTCCCCATCTCTCCAGTTTGTTTAAAATCTCTTGATCAGCGAGGTGGAGGGGCAGATGCATGAAGGAGACAACGTAGTCTCTGTTCTGTAGTCTTTCCACTTCACAGTTGATCCCATTAATCATTAATCCATTTATTAAAACTCCGTGTCCTCCTCACGTTCCAGTGTCACTTCATATTCCCTCGTGACCGTCGCTTCTTTTAAGTAAACTCTCTCCTTCCTCGCTTCCTTATCCATTCTGCTACCGTCTCGTTGTTGTTTAATCAGTCCGTTATCATTCCCATTCCGTGATCAGTCCTCCAATTGCCGTAGGTCCGCCCATTGCACACAGAGAGGAAAAAACCCAGAGATTAAATAAATAAATAAATAAATAAATAAGTAAATAAATAAATAAATAAAGATGCAAAAACACACCGGCGATCCTCCCAAACAGCCCAAGCTGCTGGGAGGATAAGCTAAACCACACACACAAAAAATAAAAAAATAAAAAGGTATATTAACACAAAACAAGAATACACACAAAAAGGTTTGGTGATCCCCGGCAGCTTCCACATTAAATCCGTTAAAACACAAACATTTGGTGTAAAAACGACATAAAATACATCCAACATATTTTCACATTTAAAATACACATAGTCTTTCCATGTCCACTTCTGTTTTCCTTTTAAAAACAGTCCTTTTTAACCGTTTTTTCTTCTCTCCCATATTGCACTTTTCATTAACATTACACACAGATTAATAAGCGTTTTGTTTTGACACTTCTTTTCCCAACCAAACATCACCACTCTGTTCCATTCCATTTTCATCCAACTCCCCAGTCAAATCTTTAATTAAACTTTTACATTTCTTTAAAAATTCCTCCAATTCTTTACAATATAAAACAGATGTGAAATCCCCTCGTCTTTTACCTGGCACACTTTGCATTTTGTTCCATTCCTATTTTATTTAAAATAGACTCGGTAAAACACACTTTATGTCTTATAAAATACTCCAAACATTCTAACTTTGTTTCCATACACCTCCCCTCATGTTTCTCCATATACAGTCTTCCTTTAGATCCTTGAATTTTTCCACCCAGTACTTGTTTACAATCGGCTCTCTAAAAACACTATCTCTAAAAACACAATAAAACATTTTTACAGTACATCCTTTAAAATCATACAATTTCCCCCCCAGTTTCACATAAATATTTCCTCTGTTTGCTCTCCTCCCATACTCTCTATTCTTTTAATCCACTCTTTGGGTATTGCATTTTTAATGATTTCATATTTGTTTGTTATTTCTTGTTTACTGTATTTTTCTTTTGCTTCGTCCATCGCATCCACAATATATTTTATCGGTAAAAACCGCTCCTTAAATTCATACAAGACATCTCTCACTCTTGTTATCCCCACTTCCATCCATTTCTTTAAAAAATATTTCTTTTCTTGTTTTAAAATGTAGCTATTTAAGAACAGAGGTTGATTTTAAAATGTTTTCTCTCCCTTGTGGATTATACACAATTTTCGTTAAAAATGTATGACAATTATCTTTGTGTCATCAGCATATTGAAAAACCTTCCCTTCAGCATTGTTTTCCTCAATTTTTATCCCTATTATTTCTTCTTTTTGTTTTATAGCCAATCCCAACGTTTCCGATACAAGCGAATATAGTAAGGCTGAAAGCGGACAACCCTGCCTAATTGATCTTGTGATTTTAAAACAGTGTGTTAAAAACTCATTACATTTTATCCTTGTTAATGCACCCTTATAAAAAATCTCAATCCACTTGATAAAATTTTCCCCAAAACCGAAGCTCCTTAAAACCTCAAATAAATACCCGTGTTCCACCCTATCAAAAGCTTTTTCCAAGTCCAGACTAATTACATATCCATCTTCATTTTTTTTCCTTCATATACCATGTTGTGTCTCTGATGCTCATTGTTATGTCCGCTATATCTCTTCCTTTTACTCCGTATGCTTGGTTTGTTTCAATTATACTTGGCATTATTTCCTTTAATCTGTTTGCTAAAACCTTCGCTAAAATCTTAAGATCCGTGTTCAGCATCGTGATTGGCCTATAGTTTTTTAAATCTACTTTTTCTCCCTTCTATTTATATATCAGTTTCATTAACCCTGTTACGTCCTGGGGTATGTTCGTGTGTTTTTGTGTTTTGCTCGTTTTTTTTCCTCTCTCTCTCTCTCTCTCTCTTTTCCGGTGTGATTGTTGGGGGTAAGCGTGTGGACTGAGTGGTGTGAGTGTGGTTGGATTCTGTGAGTGAATCTTTTTTCTCTTTTTTTTTCCTTCTGGCTTTTCTCTTTGTTAGTTGTTTTTGGTTTGCGTTGTAGTTGTTTTGGCCCGCGTGCTACCTGTTTTATCGGGAGCGTGACGGCCCCGCGCTCGCGTTGTTTGAGTTCACTGACCCGGCGTCACGGAGTGAAAGTGGCGTCCGCGGTAAGTGTAGAGAAATGCTGCCTGGCAGTGGGCGGCGATGTTGGGCATGAAAGCATTCTGTCTGTCTCCAGGATGAATAACGCTACGGTTATATATCTCAGCTCTTTCTGCAGTATCAAAGAAAGTCACATTGTCCAACGTACCACCGTTTTTAAGTAATGAAGTATTAGCTAAAGCGTTGTCTCGTTACGGCAAACTGGTTTCTCCTATTAAAAAGATCCCCATCAGTAGCGAATCGCCTTTTCTGAAGCATGTTGTTTCGTTTAAGCGCTTTGTTTACATGATTATGAATGACGATGCTGAGTTAGATGTGTCCTTGCACTTTCGGGTTGATGAGTATGATTACATTATTTACGTAACAACTGATAAAATGACATGTTTTAATTGTGGGCAACCCGGTCATCTAATCCGTGCTTGTCCCGCAAAAAAACTCAAATAACCCGTCATCTGATGGTGACGTTGCCGCTGTCGGAAGTGACGTGGTAGCTAACGCTGAACCCGATGAAGCGGGACCGTCAGACGAGGCCCCGAGTGTATCAGGGATGGAAGTAGTGAAGAACAAGAATGATGATGCTTTACCTAGCTTTGATCACGCCAACTGATACTGAAGAATTAGCGCCTGAAAACAGTTTCTGGTGTAGAGGTGTCTAATGTTCAGGCGGGGGTAGCCGTTACTGAGACATGTACATTTAAATGATGCTTTCAGTAATGACTTGCAATCTACTGTGAGAAATATGTGATGACAATCGAATCGTAACAGAGCAGGCAGATTTTAAAGTCCCATTAAAAAGGAAGAAGTCTGGTAAAGCTCTGATTGGCAGACATGCAAAGAAAGCAGATATAACCGAGCTAAGGGATCAGGATGAAACGGAAAGTGACAGTGAACCTTCTGATTCAAGTGTTAGTCTTTCTTAGAGTGATTTTTCTGGACGTCGTTATGAGGTAGATGACATTAAACTGTTCCTCAGAGCTTCTAAAAATAAGAGAGGAGTGCGCATTAACGAATACGTTCCTGACATAAAGCAGTTTGTTGAGAAAACGAGGTGCTTCATGATGGAGGGCTCCTTTACAAATAAAGAGGTTTATCGGCTGAAACAGATAGTGAGGAAACTTAACTCTGAGCTCTGTAATGAGGACAGTGAGAGCCTAATTCCATGTATTGTAATAGAATGTTCCTGTGGGCAGTTTTTTTTCTTCTTTTCCTTAAATATGTGTCATGTTAATGTTGCTACTCTGAATCTGAATGGTGCTAGAGATATGCACAAAAGTCACTCTTTTACAAGAAACACACACTGATTTGGATAATGCTGCTGACTGGGCAGTAGAGTGGAATGGGTTTGCTGTTCTAAGTCACAATACTTCACTTAGTGGTGGAGTTGCTATTCTTTTTGCTAAGAGTTTTAGCCCACACTCTTATCAGGTCGAAGAGGTTATTAAAGAGAGACTTTTGAAAGTAAGAGCCTCTTTTGAAAATGTTGTATTTGTTTTTATTTGTGTATATATACCAACTTCAGATGTTGAAAGAATGCTATTTTTGAATATTTTGTGCTCTGTTTTACAAAATGTTGGTCTTGATGAATATTTATTTTTGGGTGGTGATTTCAATTGCACAGAGTCCAACTTAGAAATCATATTGAACCACATTTATCTTCACGTCAACGTCTTGTTCAACTAACAAAAACACATGAATTAATTGATATTTAGAGACAGCTTAATGGAAAACAAAGACAATACACTTGGACTCATGTTCGTGATAACAAGATTTCATTGGCAAGACTGGATAGGTTTTATGTTTTTAAACATCATGGTAGTATTGTTAAGAGTTGTTTTATTACCCCATCATGTCTTTCAGATCATAGTATGGTGCAATGCTGTATCTTTTTAAACTCTATTAAGCCAAAGAGTGCTTATTGGCATATAAATACCACTTTATTGGGTGATAAGTGTTTTAAAGAAAGTTTTAAAGTTTTTTGGGATGTTTTTAAAACTACAAAGCAATCTTTTAGAACACTGCAGCAATGGTGGGATTTTGGGAAAGTTCAGATAAAACAGTTTTGTCAACAACACTCCCAGAATATCACTAGAGAGATAACCCTGATTTTAAACACCTTAGAGACTGATATTTTAAAACTGCAAGAATTGGCTCACTTGCCTGGAAATCAAAGTGATGTGGTTCTCTCACAAAAAATAGGAAGACTCAGTTATCCGATCTACTAGGGGTTAAAACACAGGGTGCTCTGGTCAGGTCACGTTTTCTAAGTGTAAATGAGATGGATGTACCCTCAAGGTTTTTATTTCAGTTTGGAAAGGAAAAATAGACAGAATAGGGTTATTCATGCTTTACTTTCTGAATCTGAATCTGAAATGTCCCAAAGACATTCGTAAGAGAGCAGTCACTTTTTATGAGTCTTTATATAAAAATGAACTGGGTCCAGATTATAAGCATGATAGTGATTTTTTTGATAATCTTCCTCAAGTGTCAGAGGAAGTCAATGCAAAGATTCCAGGTGCCTTGTCCATGGGGGAACTGTGTAAAGCCCTCCAAGGTATGGAGCTAGGAAAAGCACCTGGAATGGATGGCCTGCCAGTCGACTTTTATAAGTCATTTTGGTCAGAGCTTGGAGAAGACTTGCTGGAGGTACTGAATGACAGTTTAGCAGGAGGGCTGCTGCCGTTGAGTTGCCGCAGAGCAGTCTTGACTCTCCTACCCAAGAAGGGTGATCTGATGGACATCAAGTGTTGGTGGCCAGTCTCCCTCCTGTGCAGTGACTACAAGCTGCTCTCCAAAGTTTTAGCTAATCGATTAGCAGAGGTTATGGACAAGGTCATACATCCTGACCAGACACACTGAGTCCCTGGTAGGTCAATCTTTGATAATGTTTCCCTGATTAGAGATGATCTTGATGTCTCTAAGATGCTAAATTTAGATTTTGGTTTAATATCATTGGATCAAGAGAAAGCCTTTGATCAGGTTTTTGTAAAAAAAAAAAAAGAGCCTTGATTTGGTTTTTGTAAAACAATGTATAGATCAGGTGAAAGTTCTCTATAGTGATGTTCAGAGCATTCTCAAGGTCATTGGTGGTTTATGTGCTCCTTTTGGAGCCTGTAGAGGTATTAGACAGGGGTGTTCACTTTCTGGTATGCTCTATTCTTTGGACATAGAGCCTTTGTTACAGCAAATAAGAATGAAACTTCATGGTATATCTTTGCCAAATTGTAATGGTAAATTTTTATGATCAGGGTACACTGATGATATAGTAGTTATGATCAGTAAGCAAAGTGATGTACAGGTTTTATCTGAATTGCTTGGAAAATTTAAAGTTTTATCTTCTGCTAATATAAATTGGAATAAAAGTGAAGCACTACTGATAGGAAGCTGGAAAAGTGGAAAACCAAAACCTCCTGCTGGTTTACATTGGGGAAAAGAAGGTTTTAAATATTTGAGGGTCTTTTTAGGCGATGACACAACAGTACAGAAAAACTGGGAAGGTTTAATTAAAAAGTCAAAGGACGCTTAGAAAAATGGAAGTTTTTGTCTCCAAAATTGTCATACAGAGGACGCATTTTAATTGTTAATAATTTGGTGGCATCTTCCTTATGGCATAAGTTTGCCTGTGTAGATCCTCCTTTGCAGCTGCTTTCAAAAATCCAGGCTACCCTGGTGGACCTTTTTTGGGATAGATTACATTGGGTCTCACAAAATGTATTGTTTTTGCTTAAGGAGGAAGGTGGTCAAGGACTAATACATCTTCAAAGCAGAATTGCAACCTTTCATCTGCAGTTTGGGCAAAGAGTGTTGGATGGACCATCAAATTCTAGCTGGCATGCTGTTTCATGCCTGATTTTACATAGTTTTGCAGGTTTGGGGCTGGACAAAGCACTCTCTTTGATGGATCCCCTAAAACTGGACACCTCCACATTGCCAATTTTTTATAAGAATATTTTTAAAGTTTGGAGTCTCTTTGTTGTTCAATGACCAGAAAACTCACATTCTCTTCATTGGATACTGGAGGAGCCTTTAATCTATGGCTTCCGGTTGGACCTAACAGACAATTCCTTTTTTCCTGGACTTAGTAGGTTGCTGATTGAACATAACATTATTACTCTGAGTCAGCTACTGAAGACTATAGGGCCGGATTTTAAGAACGAAGCAGCATTAGCTCAACATTTGGGAATCAGATCTATTCGTCTGGTTACCCAGTTGCTCATGAAATGGCAAGCTGCTCTTAAAACAACTGAAATGTACTTGCTAACAGAGTATTGTGTTGGTTCCCGAGTTCCTGATCCCAAAGACTCTTTTCCTTGTCTACTTCTGTCTGTAAATGTTAAGGGATTACCTCTCCTTTCATCGAAAATGTTGCATCTCTGTGTAAAGACTTCTTTTTAAGTACTGGTAAATCTTTGTACAGGTCTTGTGTTTTGGTTTTTAGCAAAAAGGTTTTAAATGGGAAAGTTGATACTCCCTGGAGTGATGTTTTTAAACTGGATCAAAGCACAAAACCTGAGTGGAGATCCTTGTATAAACCACCGTTGACCAAGAGAACAGGTGATTTGCAATGGAGAATTCTTCATGGTGCTGTCGCGGTTAATGCTTTTATTTCAGTTTTAAACTCTGAGGTTGCTTCTACATGTCCTTTCTGTTCTGAAAGAGAAACCATCTTTCATGCTTTTATGAATTGTTGTAGATTGCAACCTTTATTTCTAGTTGTAAGTAATGTTTTCAGGAGTTGTAATGAGACCTTTTCTCTGGAGACTTTTATTTTGGGGTACAAATATGTGAGGAAAAAAAAGATTTGTTTGTCAACTTCCGAATTTTGTTCTAGGCCAAGCAACACTGGCCATTCATACAAGTAGGAAAAGGAAAATAGAACAACATTTAAATCAGAACATAGTAGCCTTGTTTTCTAATTTGGTGAAATCAAGAGTTATGGTTGATTTTCTTTATTATAAGTCTACTGATGATTTTATCACATTTGAATGTATTTGGTGTTGTAATGAGGCTCTGTGCTCTATTTTTGAGGGTGAATTGATTTTTATGCATACTTTGTGATTTTTTTTATACTGTGTTGTAGGAGTGTATTGTGAATAGGAGAGTTTTTTTGCAATGAAAGTCTTTTCAGCTTAAGCATCTCGGAATCATTACTTATATTGTGTGTGTGTGTGTGTGTGTGTGTGTGTGTGAAAGGAAGATAGCTGTGCGAGCGCGCGTGTGTGTGTGTGTGGCATATTGGAGAAGCATGGCGACTCCGAATACTACGAAGTTCTATGAAAGTTTGACTTGCCGGCACGGTGTGCGGGTGGTGTGTGCGGCGAGTGTTGAGGAACATGTTCTAGCGATTGGTGATGTGGTGGGGCACGAGATTATTGTCGCTGCCTCCCGCATGAACAGCACCATTGTAGTTTTTTTGAATGACGTCGAAAAAGTAAGAAAACTGACTCAGCAAGGTATAGTTTTAAAAGGCGAGCTTAAACTGGTTTCACCCCTCAGTGCACCGTCTAAGAAAGTCATACTGCCCAATGTCCCTCCTTACATTACTGATGAAGCAGTCGGTAAAGAGCCGTCTTGGTACGGATGACTGGTCTCCCCCATTAAAAGGATTCCCCTTAGCTGCAAGTCCCCAATAGTCAAACACCTGGTGTGTTTTAGAAGAATGGTTTTTATGGTGTTAAAAGAAGGTATTGAAGAGATAAATGCTGTTTTTAAATTCAGGGTTGATGGCTTTGATTACAGTATATTCGCAACTTCAGATACCGACATGAAGTGTTTTAAATGTGGCAAAAAGGGGCATCTTGTTCAGTCCTGCCCTGAGAGGCAGAGTGACCCTGGTGTTTCTGGGTGGCCGGGGCAAGAAGCAGCTGAGCCTGCTGGGGCCGTTCCCCCTGCGGCTACAGTTTGGCCGGCTGCTGAGGGACCTGGAGCTGCTGCTGCACCAGAGCTGAAGGAGAGTGAGACCCAAGCCCAGCCTGCAGCCCAGAAGCCCACTGAAGCTACAACAACGTCAGAGAAGCCCTGCTCGGCAGAACCACCTGTGGAGAAGCCATGCTTGGCCGAACCGGCCGTGGAGAAGCCATGTTCGGCCGAACCAGAAGCTGTGCTCAACTGGTGAGAGCTCAGTGGGTTCTGGCACAGTGCTGGAGCTGCCTGTGCTGGCAGAGGCAGGCACAGAGGTGCAGAGCCGCCACCTGGAAACACCAGTCACTACACCAGTGCAGGGTAACGGGGGAGATGTGGAGATGGAGAATGAGCCCCTGTTTAAGGTACCAATTAAAAGACAGAAAAAGGGTAAGGGACAAGGAAAGAAACAGGCAAAGAAAGATGCAAAGGCTGAGGAAAAGGAATCAGACAGTGACGAGTGCATGTCAGACTCTGTTCTTAACTTTGACTCCCAGGAGGAACAGTAAAATGTTGTCTACTGTGCTGAGGACATTAAAGATATTTTAAAAAACACCAAATGGCAAAAGAATGTTGAAATAGAGAAGTTCTTTCCAGACCGTAAACAGTTTGTACACGAAGTTAAACACTTTAGACAAGAAGGAGCTTTTATTGATGTTGAAATCTTTCGTCTGAAAAACTGATAACTAAAGTGAACAGAAAAACTCTGATGATGACTAGATAAATGTGTGGGATGTTTTATATTGGGGAGGTTTTAACCCTCTGTTTGGTTTTATCTTTTTACTTTTTTTAATGAACAGAATTCATGTTGCAAGCTTGAATATTAATGGAGAAAGAGAACATGAGAAAAGATTAAAACTATATGAGCTTGTAAGGCAGAAGCGCATTGATGTAGTGGTGCTGCAGGAAACCCACAGCGATGTTAGCAATGCTGCTGATTGGGTGAAGGAGTGGGAGGGGTTGGTGATTTTAAGTCATAGCACATCACTCAGTGGTGGAGTTGCCTGGCTATTTGCTCGCAGTTTTATTCCCTGTTCTTATTCAGTTGAAGAGATTTTAAATGGGAGGCTTTTAAAAGTGAAAGCATTTTATGAGAATGAGGTTTTTGTTTTTATGTGTGTGTATACTCCCACCAGTGCAGTAGAGAGAATTAATTCTTTAGATAAACTGAACAGCATGATTTCTAACTGCAACTCCACTGATATTTTAATTCTGGGTGGAGATTTTAACTGCACGACAGATAATCTAAATCAGAATCACGCAGAACCTCATGTGGCTTCCCGTAAGCGCCTGTGGGAGATGATGGAGGCCCACGAGTTAAGTGATATATGGAGGAACTTAAATAAAAATCGGAGGCAGTACACGTGGGCCCACTCCATAGAAAACACACTCTCCCTGGCGAGATTGGATCGTTTTTATGTTTTTAAGCATCAACTGACGTTTTTTACACAGTGTTTTATTGTTCCAGTTGGCATCTCTGACCACAGCATCGTAAAGTGTACCATTGGCAAAGAGAACGTGAAACCTAGGAGTGCCTACTGGCATTTTAACACTGCTCTTTTAGAAGATGCTAATTTAGAGAGTCTTTTAGTTGAGAAGAAGGCAGCTTTTAGCTCTATGCAGCAGTGGTGGGATGTGGCAAAAACACAAATCAAAGTATTTTGCCAACAGTACACTCTTAACTTCATTCTGAGAGCTCTGGAGATAGAAATAGTGGAACTTCAGTGTTTGGAGGCCACAGGAGATCGAGGGCATATTGAAGTTCTCAAAAGCAAAAAAAAAACAAAATTCAACGACCTGTTAGACATTACAGCACAGGGGGCGCTGGTCCACTCACGCTTTAAGAGCATGACTGAGATGGATGCTCCATCTAAGTTCTTCTTCAGTCTAGACCAAAAAAATGGTCAGAAAAGATTCATACATGCTGTGTGGACAGAAGCAGGGGATCTCTTATCGGAGCCCACTGAAATCCGCAAGCAGACAGTCAGCTTCTACTCGAAGCTATATAGCAGTGAGCGGTCAGGGGCACAGATAGTGGAGGAGAGCTTCCTCAAAGACCTGCCGAAGCTCACGGAGCAAGCAGCCAGGGAGCTTGACAAGGAGTTGACACTGGAAGAACTCCACGAATGGCCAGGCGCCAGGCATAGACGGTCTCCCTGTAGAGTTCTACAAGGCCTTCTGGGCAGTAATAGGGCAGGATGTGCTGGATGTCCTAAGGGACAGCATGAGGGGAGGTAAGCTCCTGTTGAGTTGCAGGAGGGCTGTCCTGACCCAGCTGCCAAAAAAGGGAGACCTGACACACCTGAAGAACTGGCGCCCAGTGTCACTACTGTGCACTGACAGCAAGCTGCTCTCAAAAGCATCAGCCTCGAGACTGACAAAGGTAATGGAGCAGGTCATTCACCAAGACCAGACGTACTGTGTGCCTGACAGGTCTATATTCGACAAAGTTTACTGAATTTGTGACATTTTGGACGTCTCCAGGCTATTGGGCTTAAAGACTGGTCTGATTTTCCTAGATCAGGAAAAGGCATTTGACCGGGTTGAACATGAATACTTGTGGAAGGTGCTGGAAACCTTCGGGTTCAACCCAGGTTTTATAGCCATGATCAAGGTGTTGTACAGTGAGATTGACAGTGTACTGAATGTTAATGGTGGTCTATGTGCCCCTTTTAGAGTGTACAGAGGTATCAGACAAGGCTGTTCCCTATCAGGCATGCTGTACACTTTAGCAATTGAACCTCTTTTAAATAAACTGAGAAGTCAGCTTTCTGGTTTTAATATTCCACACTCCAATGCTTCACTCTGTCTGTCAGCGTATGCAGATGACTTGATGCTAATGGTACGCTCACAAACGGATGTCAATGTTTTAATTGATATTTTAAAAGTCTTTCAGATTTTATCTTCTGCAAAAGTCAACTGGGTCAAAAGTGAAGCCATTTTAGTTGGGGAGTGGGGAGGTGGGCAGCCTACATTACTGGGAGGCCTGGTGTGGAAGAAGGGAGGTTTTAAATATTTGGGTGTCTACCTTGGAAGTAATGAGTTTTTAAATAAAAACTGGGAGGGCACTGTAGAGCACGTGAAGGGCAGATTGAGCAGGTGGAAGCGGCTGTTCCCAAGGATATCCTACAGGGGGCGAACGCTGGTGATCAACAACCTGGCAGCGTCGTCCCTCTGGCACAAGCTGGCATGCGTGGATCCGCCGCCAAACCTGCTAGCAAGCATCTAGACCCTGCTAGTGGACTTCTTCTGGGACGGTCTACACTGGATTCCACAGTGTGTCCTTCATCTGCCCAAAGAAGAAAGGGGGCAGGGGCTGGTCTAGTTAGCCAGCAGAACTGCAGCCTTTCGTCTCCAGTTCATCCAGAGACTCCCCACTGGACCCAGAGACCTAGTATGGAGAGCAGTAGCCTCTGGATTATTACACACAGTCGGAGGACTGGGACTGGACAGGACTTTGTTTTTAATGGACACGAGAATGCTGGACATTTCTGGATTACCGACATTTTACTGTGGACTTTTTAAAATCTGGAACTTTTTTAAAAAAACGAAGTAAGCATTGTGGAACTGTACACTGGCTGCTGGAGGAGCCCCTTGTTTACGGGGGGCACCTGGACATCTCTGGTGTGACCGTCCCTGCACTCTCCAGGGCTCTCGTCTCCTCGAGGATCGTGACACTCCGGGAGCTGATGAACATCACGGGGACAGACCTGTCACGGGTGGAGGACCTGGCAGCGCGTATAGGACTGCGGTCCTTGCATGTTGTCAGTCAGCTCCTACATCGCTGGAGGTCCGCCCTAACATCGGAGGAGCGTGTTCAGCTGATGGACTACCAGACCACCGAAACCGGTCCTACAGAGGAGGGACGGTTCCCCCAGCTGAACATCGCTCCTGACCTTGATGGGTGTGGAGGTCCCCTCCTGGAGTGCCGGGACGAAGGGGAGATGGACTTTGGATCAGTGTCGGGGAAGCTGCTCTACAGGGCCTGTGTTAAGGTTTTAAATAAGAAAAAGCTGAGTGGGCAGGTAGATGCCCCATGGAGGAGTGTACTGGGTTTTAATGATGATATTAAACCAGAGTGGAGGGCACTGTACAAACCACCATTAACCAAAAAAGCTGCCGACCTCCAGTGGAGGATTTTACATGGTATTATCTCTATGAATTCTTTTGTTTCTATTTTAAACCCTGATGTTTTACAGAATTGCCCATTTTGTTCACAGAGAGAAACTGTTTTTCATGCTTTTATCCACTGCTCTAGACTACAGTCATTGTTTGTGTTTTTACGAAGCACCTTTTTTTTTCAATGTTGATTTTACTGTTCAGTGTTGTAGTTTTGGTTTTAAATGTGTCAGGAGACACAGATTTAAGTGCCAACTGATTAATTTTATCTTTGGTCAGGCTAAAATGGCAATCTACCTGACCAGAAGAAACAAAATGGCACAAAACACAGACTGTGATGGGGAAAAAAGTCTTCTGTAGACTAACTAAATCAAGAATTCTGATTGATTTTAATTTCTACAAGAATATGAATGATCTGCAGATGTTTGAGACAGTGTGGTGTTGGGAGAAAGCTCCATGTTCTGGATCAGAAGGAGAACTTTGCTTTGCACCTGAGCTCAATTAACCCTCACAACTCTATTTTTTCCACTGTTACACATATCCTAATTTATTGAAATGTTTTTAATATTTATTTATTTATTGAGTCACGCTGATTTTATCATGTATAATGTGACTTGTTCAAATAAAGGACCTTAAAAATCTCCCCCTCTCCCAAGTGGTCTCCCATCCAAGTACTAACCAGGCCCGACTCTGCTTAGCTTCCGACAGTAGACGAGATCGCAATCATATCATACATTTTCAACGTTCAATTAGATTTGAAAGAACATTTTTAAACATTTAAAAGTGCTTACCTGTTCAGTTTAATTGTACATATCAGTTTAATTACATATTCAGTTTAATTGTTTCTATTGTACATTTTACAAAAGGATTATTTTTTTTAACAACCTGTTTCTTAAAGACGTCCATCTGATCATTCATTAAAAGGTATTGATATATTATATTTATTGTTTGCTCCATTTTCCCCCTAAAATTGCACACAGATCCACTTTTTCATTTTTGTATTTAACCACATTTCTTCTTATCCAAATTGAATATCTTGGAAAAATCATTAAAAGTTTTTTTTTTTAAAAAATAAGCATTACAACTCCCAGTACCAGAACCAAAAAGAAACAGCATTTCCCAGTCTTTCTGTGTCATTACTTCATCCCATTCATCCTTTAACATTTCTTTTAGCGTTTTTAAAAACGGCTCGTTTGTCGCAGTAAAAGAATAGATGAAGCAATCCTTCATCTGTAGTATTAGATACTCCGCATATTGCTTTCTCCTTCATTCCTATTTTATACAGTCTCTTTTCCGTTAAAATACAGTTGGAAAAATACAGTTAAAATACAATCCAGATCAAGGTTTATTTGCTACCCCCTTTTTTTCTTTTCTCTCATATATGTTAGCGTGTGTCTCACTGCATACTTCTCCTTTTATTACGTCTGCTTTTTGCCTACTTTTCTTAAGATTAAAAAAGAATTCTGTACTTCTCTCCCCCTCCACAGCGTATTTCACTTTACCTCTCACTATTAAATCCCTTGCACTTTTCCTCCTTTATTTGTTTTTAGTTTGTCTGCTACTGCTATTAATTTTCCAATATTTCCCCATTTTTTTATTCTTTCTCCAGCTCACACCTTACTTCTTTTTCCTCTCGTTTTTTTTTTTTTTTTTTTAAATATTTGTTTTACCCCGCGCTCCCATCGGGGATTGTTTTGCTAAACGGACCTAAACCGATTCCCGTTCATTTCCAATGGTTGCGCTAAACCACTACGGATGCGATATACTTCCGGCCACTGACGCTCAGTGGCGCTGCTCCGAGCTTTTGCGCCGCCGGGAAATTAGACGTCGCCATTTTACAGGAGACACAGAGCGCAGGTTGCTGAATTACTGTTGTTCATCATTATTGCAATTATTATTCAACGCGTCCTAGCTCAGCGATCAAAGGTAAGTTACTTTATATCACATCAGCATGTGTTTTATCTCCATTAATGCTGAAATCAGATTAGCATGAGGGACTTTTACTAAACTTTACCCTCCCAGCTTTTCTCTCTAACGCATGTTTGGGCGATTTAAACGCCGAAGTATGAATGAACATGACAGTATTTTTAGTTTTTGTGTAATGCTTTTTGTGTTAAATATAGACGAGTGTTTTTCCGTCATCATGCACGCAATGCTCCTCCTCTGAGACAGTGTGTGTTTGTTCTCTTTAGCATGTCGCTGGTTAATTACAAGCTGAACTATGAATAAACATGACCATTATTTTAATTTATTGTAATGTTTATCAGTTTACATCTATAACACTATTCTAAAATTACATTAGTTTCAGCCCTGTTGGAGTGTTTGCTCTCTAACACACAGTTGGATGATTTAAAAGCTATCTTTATTTAATTTTTTTTTATGTATTTCATAACTGTGTTTATGTGTAATGTTTTTTTTGAATGTCAGAAACCAAAGTGTACATGTGAATTCCAGAAAACACATTGAATGTGGCTATGCTAATGTTTTATTTTAAAATAGACATACTAACATGGAATAAATACTGCTTTTTCTGTCGTACAGGTCATCATGCACAAAAAAAAAAGTTGTGTTTTTCCCAGGAACAGTTAAGGTTGTGTTCCACAGGAGCGAAGTTTTTGGTGAATGCATCCTGCAGTTTGGCAAATACAAGGGGAAGTCCTTCCCGTTGTCCCAGGGACACAGATGTACAAACTGCAGCAGTCCCTGCGGAATCAGCAGCAGTCAGCCTGTCCGCCCTTGCTTGCCTCAAGTGCCACGTCTGAGCCCAAGGGTCAGTTGTTTTATTTTTTGCATTTGCTCTTCTGAAGGAAATGTTTGCCATTGTGTTAGTTAGTATAAACAACATAGCTTGCAATTGTATTATTTTCCACGTATAATATGCTTCAGTTAAATTGGTATATTTTAAGAAATCCAAGTACAGTGAAAATGCAACCCACTAATTCTTGTCTTTCACCAACACAGAGATGGATGAAGAGGATGAGTTGGAGAGTGCAATGCTGAACATCTCCCCCTCCAAGCTACAGGCACAGTGAAAGTATTTCTGTCTGTACTGACTGCAGGTAGTGAATTGATTGTGTTCCAAATCCTTTTCTGTCATATGTGTTTTTTTTTTTTTTTTTTTTTTTTTTTTTTTTTTTTTTTTTTTTTTTTTATATTTATGTTTAGTGTGTTACAACTAGCTCCACCACCACCATCGTCATCATCCTCAGCTGCTGATCTGAGACAGTCTACGGAAACAGGAAAAGGTTTTTACACATTAAGCACAGCACTGGAGCACAGTTCTATTGAATTGTGAGATGAAATGCTCTCCAAGTCTGAACAAAAATCCTTTCTTTTGTCAGTGTTTTGGCCATGTTCTGGCCACGTTTTACTAATGAATGTGTGTGCCGTTGGCAATATACTAACTGTCTTAAGGGGCTATGAATTGATTCCCCGACCATGATGAACTGATACCAGCCACAGTCAGGGTAAGTACTTTTTTATTTTTTAAATAAATTGTTAAGTTTAATATATTACTGTCTACTAACCCATGATGAAATGCATGTACTTGCATTTTGCCTTTTAACATCCCTTGCTTCAGTTTGAAATTATTGTGACATTCCTTGAGCAGGCATAATGTATCCTTTTATTAACACAAATAACAAGATTTTGTATCTTGCAGTACCATCCGCTGCCCTCTCCATACCACCTGCTGACACTAAAAAGGTACCAGTTGATGGTAAATATATTATAATTCTACCCATCTATTCAAACATTTGTCTCAATTACTGTGGTACTGATCTTTTTGTTCTTCTTTGTTTTTGCATCTTTTCCTTTTAACACCAGTCTTGCCAGCTCTGAAATCGCCTGTGCCCCTTCCTAAAGAGCTGATGTTTCTTGTGCCAGAACAATCACGTTCCACATGCACTGAGAGAACGGTTTCAACTACAGGTCTGCTTTATGTCCGGTTTTTTATGTTTACCTAAAATTACATTGTGCATCATAACTGTTTAGCATTTAAAGTTACATTTAATGTTTATATAATCCCTCACCTCTTATACAGATAATTGCTAATAGAGGAATCATAGGCATCATAGATAGCTGTAGGACACTTACTTTTGAGGAATGTGGCAAAGAAGGTAAGGGTGTATTGCACTTGACTGGAATAATGAAAGCATTATGTTGTGTTGAATCTGGTCTAATTTTAGAATGGATTGTTTATCCATCTTTTAAGAAAATCTCTCATCTACAGAGACCACTTCACATAATAGTGTCCCACGCACAGCTGAGGCATCACATGGTAAGATTGTAGTTGTGCACTTATCTGTATCATGAATGTAGTTGTTTTTCTTTGTTCAATGTCTTTTCTCATCAAGCCTTTAAAATGGCTTTTTAATTATTTGTCATCTGTGTATTTCCAGAGCCATTCTCCCCTTGGTTCTTCGGTGTGCAGCCCACTGCCTCTGCAACAGACAGGTCAAAGTAAGAATGATTAATTTGTGGCTTTGTTACCAGGCAAGAGTGATAACCATAGTCCATGTCTGTAGCTGTAATTAGAAAATCTTTCTTCTTTTGTCTTTTTATTTAAGTCACAATCAGGCACATCAGCCTAAGATGCCCTTCCTAAGATGCCCTCCTCCACAACCTCCTGGCTACGATCATGACGTCCGCCAGTGGAAGTGTTCCCATCAGCAGAGGATCCGGATGAAGACAGAGCTGGAATCCATGAGTCTATGGCTAGGGTCGCCTCCTTTGAGATATATCTTTCACTTGTGGTTAATATTTAACTAATGTAGATTTTTTTTTACTTTATTTTACAGTGTAATTAAGTTTGTGTGTGTGTGTGTGTAATTAATATATATATATATATATATATATATATATATATATATATATATATATATATATATAGCAGACTTGCAAATTAAAAAAAAAAGGTAAACACTAATTTCTTGGTGTAGTGTGTCTGTTTGCAGGATTCATTATTTACGCAATTATATTGCCAACATTTAACTTGTATGTTAACTTAAGACTCCCATCACTCAATAAGCCATAATGCATTCAACAGTGGAATTCATTATATTAGAGTAAAACCTTGTTTAAAATTCTCATTTTCACTGCAAATACAACTTAAGAGTTTTATACTATTACTTTTTAAATTTGTAAAATTAAGATAGACCTGGGAAGAGTAGTATATAGAAATGAATAATCTCAGAAGAAGAAAAATAAGTTTAAATAGGAAAACAGTATGTTGGGTTGTCAAGCCAACATAATTATATAGTCATTCATCTTTACTGACCATTTGATCCTATTCAGTTTCTTTGTGGATCCTGGATGGGGCACCAGTCCATCACAGGTCACCATACACACACATTTGCACACTCATTCACAACTAGGCCCAATTTAGTACATCCAAATCACTTACTGACATGTTTTTAGGAGGTGGGAGGAAACCAGATATGGAGAGAACATGCAAAATTTTGCACTAGTATCATATTGCTATAAAATTACAGACCTTTCCATAAATATTTCAGGTTCATTAATAATACTTAGTGTTAGTGTAACCTAAAATCTGTTAAGGTTTAAGAAGTTAACAAATTAGAGCACTAAAAGGAACATCAAATGTGTTTTCATACATGAATAGAAGCACAGACCTTTGGTTTCCACTGTGAAACTTTGTAAGTCTCCATGCATGTGCTTGTAGATGTCTGCCTAAATGACCAGGGAATTGGGCTATGGATAGGTGTCTTTCCTGATTCAGATTAGTATGAAGAGCAAAATATCCAAACTGATGCACTGGGTATCTTGAGGTAAGCATTGAGCTAGGAGACCTTGCAGACCCTGAAGCCAGATCAGGATCCATAAACAAAATACTGGCACAATCTGAAGGTTCACCTTGGTCTTCAGAGTCATTAAAAATCAGCTGGCCATCAAGAGACATGTTACTTAGGAAATTGAGAGCAGTGTGCCTACGTCTGGGCCCCATGGTGACGCGGGTCAACCATGTTGCTAGTGACAGCTGTCGCCACAATCAAGCTCTAAAGTGCTCTTCAAGTATGGTAGTGAAAGATTGTCAGATGGCTGCCTTGGAACTATTGTGTGACTCGCTTAGTAATTTTGTCTTTTTTGTTTAATGTTGCTTGTGATTTTTAGGCTTGACTTAGGTGTCGCAGGTTTTGTTAATCAAATATCCTTGAAGCTAAGTAACAAAAACAAGTAAATGTTCATTTTATTATTTATTTCATCAATTTTGTAACAGTGTTCATATTTACAACATGCATCATCTACTAAACACATGTTAGAAATACTAGGTAAAAATAATTAGCTTCCAGATAAAAATTGGATTTATAAAGTATTTTCCATGGGCTAAAGAGCAATATTGTGTTCCGTACACATGAAGATTGGATGAGGATATTAATATTCCCAATGAGGTGTTACTACAATGCTTTTGGTGAGAATGTAGCAAGGAAAGGTTTCCTCCTCCTCAAACGTGGATCTGCCTGGTTGTCTTCTTTGATGTATCCTGTTAAAAATATAATGAATTTACAAGGTTTATACAGTTTCAAATCATGTGGCATACATATGTTAAATTCTTAAGAAAGTTCTCAAGAAACTGGCAAGTGGGCCTTAAACAATTGCCTACTGCATTAAGCCATGTAACAAAACATAACACATGTAGAAATATTAGTGCTGATATTTTGTTTTTACATTTTTCAGTAAATCCCAGATATGGCTGAATAGAACAAATTTATATTACGCAGCAAGTGAACAGTCAGTTCTTCAAGTTGTTGTTTGAAGTTGTCTGGAAAAATGGGCAAGTGTAAGGATCTGAGTGACTTTGACAAGTTCCAAATTGTGATGGCTAGACGACTGGGTCAGAACATCTCCAAAACGGCAGGTCTTGTGGGGTGCTGCCGGTATGCAGTGGTTAGTGCCTACCAAAAGTGGTCCAAGGAAGGACAACTGGTGAACCAGCGACAGGGTCATGGGCATCCAAGGCTCATCGATGCACGTGGGGAGCGAAGGCTAGCCAGTCTGGTTTGATCCCACAGAAGAGCTGCTGTAGCACAAATTGCTGAAAAAAAAGTTAATGCTGGCTATGAAAGAAAGGTGTCAGAACACACAGTGCATTGCAGCTTGCTGCGTATGGGGCTGCTTAGCCGCAGACCGGTCAGAGTGCCCATGCTGACCCCTGTCCACTGCCGAAAACACCTACAATGGGCATGTGAGCATCAGAACTGGTCCATGGAGCAATGGAAGAAGGTGGCCTGGTCTGATGAATCATGTTTTCTTTTACTTCCTGTGGGCAGGGTAAATGTGTGTTGCATACCTGGCGAGAAGATGGCACCAGGATGCACTATGCAAAGAAGGCAAGCTGGCAGAAGCAGTGTGATGCTCTGGGCATGTTCTGCTGGGAAACCTTGGGTCCTGGCATTCGTGTGGATGTTGACACAGACCACCTAACTAAACATTGTTGCAGAATACGTACAGCCCTTCATGGCAATGGTATTCCCTAATGGCAGTGGCCTCTTTAATAATGCACCCTGCCACACTGCAAAAATCATTCAGGAATGGTTTGAGGAACATTGCGGTTTTGCGTCTTCTTTAGGTTTTCAAATGGGACCCCTTCCTCACCAGTGTTTCATCGATTTAAGCCTCTGACACCTCAGAAGGGCTTGACAACAAGCATCAAAGCCAGCATCCTGGAACTGTCCCCACCACTATACCAGTCACTTCACTGTTCATCTCTGCCCTTCCTACTTGCTGCCAGTTTGATTTTGCCACAGCACTCCTCTCTTCAGCGACAGCCACTGGGGTGCAGTTTCCACCTGCTTACCGATGTCCACTGCCAAATTCTTCTGAGTTGGACCTTTTATTATTATTATACCTAAGTGATTATACCAAAGTGATTGTCCTGGATCCCTCTAGCCTACTGTGGAAAGGGGCACTTCACAGACAAAGAGTGCCTGGGAGGGGCCCCATGCTGAGGCCTTGAACCTACCACAGAACCCATTCTTCTCCAGGGCTCTCGTCCAAGTATCTTACTGGTCTATAGTCTCCTTTGCACTCACCCTATACCACTTCCCCGGGCTCTTTATAGGCTTTTTCCAGGGGATAGAGTTTTGAATTGGAACCAATCCTGAATGCGGCCACTCTTAAGGACTAGACTTCTGGAATTCAATGGTTTTAACTCCATTCTAGCCTCTTTGGCGATTTCTACTAGATCTTCCAAGGACCTTCTGGGGAAAAAAACTTGCTGTTATTGTCAGGTCATCCATAAAAGCCCTGATCGGAGCATGCTGAACACCAATTACAAGTATGGCTCCCTCTCTTGGTTTATTAACTGACATGACCAGGAGGTTTATTACTGTGGAGAATAGAATCACTGAGATTTTATGCCAGGTGATTATTTCTATCTCCAGTCTCTGCCAGTCTTTGGTTAAGTTGCTGCAGGTGACACGTCTTAAACTGGTTGAATGTCAATGTTAATGTCAATGTCATTATTTATTTATATAGCACCATTAAAAACAACATAGGTTGACCAAAGTGCTTTACAACAATAATTACAGAAGTTAAAATAGAAATAAAATAATATAAGTAAAAAAAAAATAATAATAACATTATAAGTCTTGTTACATAACAATCATATCACAAATTTACAGCTGGTCAAATGCCAAGGAAAAGAAATAAGTTTTTAACTTGGATTTGAAAATAGTTAAGGTATGAGCAGTTCTAATGGGTAGAGGCAGGCTATTCCAAAGCTTAGGGCCAGCCACAGCGAAAGCACGATCTCCCCTCAGCTTCAATCTAGATCTGGGAACCATTAGTAGTGGTTTATCACATGACCTGAGAGTTCTAGAGGGATTATGAACAGATAGAATCTCCATAAGGTATGAAGGAGCTAGGTTGAAGTAACCCTGGAGAAGCTGTTTAAATTTGCCAGGTATATGATAGGCTTTCAATGTGGTCCAGATGACTGAGGTGAATTAAGTAAAGTGAAAAGAAAATGGTTTGGACATGAAAATGGAGAAAAAATATCTACTGTACTCAAGTGATCATGGACAACAAGCACGTCACACAGGGAAACCGCTATTTTTTTCAAACTAAAGTGTCTTGGGGACTGTCAGCGGCAATGTGCCCTGCTCAGTGTCATGCTGGAGAAGCACGAAGGGTCAAGGTAAGCCTGATGATGGCACACTAGATAGTATATGGCACATTGCAGCTTGAGGCATACCAGATCAGTCACTTGTCATTTAAGGTGGCTCTAATGAAGTGGTGCACAGCATTAAAAAAAGATGCGACTTATACACAGACTGAGCTTTATAACGCAGCATTCTTAAATGAATGACTGTTCTAATTTGTCTTATGTATTTATTTATTTATTTTTTCATATTTAATATTTCTGTAGTTAATGTCTTTAATATGAAATGACTGGGTTTCACAATATATTCATTAAATTTGTGTGTAATTGAAATATATAAGTTATTTAAACTTGACAGTGTAATCCACATAAGTGTTTGAATTAAGGGATTTTCACGAATACTAAATTTCTTGTGTAAATGCTTGAATGATTTACAAATAAATCTCCTCATACCCAGCTTGATAAATGAGGCTCCATGTGTGCTTGTGGGTATTTATTTTATATATAGATATTGTTTCGGTGTTAAAAAAATTATGCTTCAATTACATCTTAGAGTTCACTCATATTTTCAGTGTGAGATTAGGTGAATAGACAACAAAGACATTTTTCATAATGTTTACCAAAAGGCAACTATAATTCTAATTAATAAATCTAGAGCTGACTTTATGCACCATAGTTGTTTTGGATGAACTGATCAAAGTAATATTTATCCTAGAAACAGACAAATCCTTTGTTTTTATTGAGGAATCTACAGCAAAAAAAAAATCTGGTTCACCAAATCAGTGCTATAGACCACCATGCATGAGCCATATGCAAGACAGTTTTCACTCTTCTTTGAGTTATCAGAGACATCCGATATTTCATATACAAATACTTCTATCAGCAGATTCTTGCAGCCTGGAAGTATAGCTGCTGTTTTGTAAGTTACATAAATATTTCAGATAACCTTTCAAAAAATGGATTATAGGTATCGTACGGAGCCAAAATCCTTATACCCAAAATATTCATGATATTTACAACATATTCAAAATATTCATAGTAACTTCTATTAATGCAACATAGCAATAATTGTGATTTAGCATGGACCTACCAACTGAATTTGCTTACAATATTATGGGGTAAAAAAAATACAAAACTGTACAACTGTTAAAGACAGTACCTCTCTCTATGCAGGTCTGTGTAGAAGGGAAGCCCACGTCCCAGAAGTTCTCTGGGGTGGAAGGGGGAATGTAACGAAAACGATGCCGTGAGCAGGACGACAGTTTCTTCTGTCTCTCTTCCTCCGGGAGGTCTGCATAATACTAAATACCACATCACGCCATCATTAGAATTAATGATGACATTTGGTGAACTTGAAGAATCCTGATTTGTTCTAAGAATTGCACTACCTCAAACATCTATTAATAATGTGAAATATGCTTTGGCACTATTAGAATGAATAAATATGAGTAACATTTGGTGGCCTACCCTCCCCTCTGAAAGTATTGGAACAGCTAAGCCAATTCTTTGGTTTTTGCTATACAGTATATTGAAGACATTTGGGTTTGAGATCAAAAGATTAATTTGAGATGATAGATCAGAATTTTAGCTTTCATTTCCTGATATTTACATCTAGGTATGTTAAACAATTTACACCTGAGACATGGCACCTTGTTTGAACCTACTTTTCAAGTGATCAAAAATATTGGAAAATGTGACTGACAGGTGTTTCTTGCTGCCCAGGTGTGCCCTGTTAAAACAATTTATAACTCTGAATGTCTACACTGGGTGGGAGCCCTGGGCTTCACCTGTAAAGAATGCCTTTGTTGGTAAAAAGGATAAACCAAAATGAAGACCAGAGAGCAACAGATCAGCCAAGGGAAAACAACAGTGGTTAATGACAGAAATACTGTGAGAGCTGTGAAGAAAAACCCAAAGGCCAGATTGGAATTTACAAAGAAAAACAGAAATGAGCCACAAAAGTTCTGCAACCAAGATTATCCTCTACCAAAGTGGTGAATGAATCAAAGTGTTAAGAAAGAAAGGACCTGCTCATGATCTAAAACATACGAGCTCATTGGTCCAGCAAGTTGGAGGCAGTGTCATGGCTTTGGCTTGCATGGCTGCTTCTGGAATGGGATCACTAATGTATATTGATGATGTATGGGAGCAGCAGAATGAATTCAGATGTCTCAGAAACATTCTGTCTGCCAATTTAGAGAAATGTTTCCAATCTAATTGGGAGAAACAACATCATGCAGCAAGACAGTGACCCAAAACACCGTCAACAAAACAAAGGACTTTATCAGGGGAAAAGGTGGAAAATTTTAGACTGGCCAAGTCAATCACCAGACCTTAACCCAATTGAGCATGCATTTCACCTCCTGAAAAGGAGACTGAAGGGAGAATTCCCCAAAACAAACAACAACTGAAAGAAGCTTCAGTACGAGCCTGGAAAAGCACCACAAAAGAAGAATGCAACAGTTTGGTGATGTTAGTATGTCACCAGCTTCATTCAGTTATTGCAAACAAGGGATATGCAACAAAATATTAAATGTCATTTACTTTAAAACTATCTGTTGCTATACTTTTGCTCACCTAAAAAAAAATGGGTGGTCTGACAGGTGCCATATTCTACATTGTTTAACACATCTAGATGTAAATATTAGGAAATGAAAGCTGAAATTCTGATATATCATCTCATATTTATCTTTTGATCCCAAACCCAAATGTCTTCAGTGTACAAAAAAAACAAAAGAATTGGCCTTGCCGGTCTAATACTTTTGGATGAGATTGGATGTCGTGCAGTTTGAGAGAATATATATTTTGCTGAACAAGACTTTACTTACAATCTCACATTCTTTGCATGTGTGGCCATGAAGTTTTCTTCGTTCAGCTTTCTTGCGTACAACTACCACACAAGCAACAGATCTGTTCTTAGCACTGAAGAAGAAAGGAAGAACACAGCATGATTAAGCATTGGTTTTTTAAAATACTGTTAACATTACATCTAGTTCCAGATCTCACCTCTCAGCAGAATCTCCATTGGGTTTCTCTTCTTCTGTTTACAAAAACAAAAGTGCATTAGTAAATGTCCATGCAAATGTTGTGAGTAGACTGTGTCATCCCAATTACATAAAAAAAAAAAAAATAAAACAAAGAAAATGTATGTAAAAATATAGGATTCTTCATACATAATTGTGGCAATGGGGCATGATTGAGCTCTGGGTTGGGAGGAGGATGAGAGAGAGTAGGAGGAGCAGAAGTAGTAGAGAGCTTTATCATCATTCTAGCTATATGTACACTATATGGCCAAAAGTTTGTAAACACCTGACCATTACACTCATATGTGCTTTTTAGCCCCCATTCGCTGTTAAAATAACTTCTGCTCTTCTGTGAAGGCTGTACACTAGATTTTTGAATGTGGCTGTGGAGATTTGCCCGTTCTGCCACAAAAGCATTAGTGAGGCCAGGCACCAACTGTTGGGCAAGGAGGTCTGGGGCACAGTCGACATTCCATTTGACCCCAAAGGTGTTCAGTAGGGTTGAGATCAGGGCCTTGTGCAGGCCACTCTAGTTCATCCATTCCAACCTTGGTAAACCATGTCTATATTGGACCTCGCTTTGTGCACAGGGGCATTGACATGCTGGGACATGTTTGGGCTAGGCCCTTTAGTTCCACTGAAGGGAAACTGTAATGCAGCAGCATACAAAGATATGGCTTGCTCATTCTACATCTACATCTGGATTTCTGTAAAGCTGCTTTGTGACTATGTCTGTTGTTAAAATTGCTATATAAATAAAATTGAATTGAATTGAATTGCAGTTCCGATAAAACACAGTGATGCAGCTGGTCAGGACACTCTCAATGACACCTCTGTAGAATGTGGTAAGAATAGGAATTGGGGGTCTACCTTTCCTCAGTTGGTGCAGTAAGTGAAGACGTTGCATAAGATTAGGTGAATTCATCAGACATCCCCCTAGAAACTTGCAGTTTATCACCGTCTCCACAGGGGGGGCCATGGATGAGCAGTGGAGAGCGATGCACACTGGTTTTCCTAAAGTCTACAATCATCTCCTTTGTCTTGTCAAAGAG
The DNA here is from genome assembly GCA_022985145.1 of Pangasius djambal. Taxonomy (NCBI): domain Eukaryota; kingdom Metazoa; phylum Chordata; class Actinopteri; order Siluriformes; family Pangasiidae; genus Pangasius; species Pangasius djambal. The sequence goes on from CM040975.1 coordinate 9,551,567, forward strand.
ACAGTTTGTTTAACAGACACCAGTCCATTAACTTCTCCACCTCCACTCTGTATGCTGTCTCTTCATTGTTGCTGATGCACCCCACTACTGTGGTATTGCCTACAAGCATAATGCAGTTTGAGCTGTGCTTTGCAGTGCGGTCATACAGCGTCAGTGTGAACAGCACATTCTAATATATGTTCCTTGGGACAGGGCTGAAAAATATGGTGTAGTCAGTGGACTGGTTTGAACAAGAAGCAAACTGGTATGGGTCAAGTGAAGCTGGAAGTGAGACTTTGACCCATTACTATTACCCATAATGTCCCAGTACCACTTTTCCCAGTAGCACTTCATGATAACTGAAGTGAATGCCACTAGGATGTAGTCAAGCATCTCATGCTAGACCTCTTTGGCATGGGCTTGATGGTGGTAGATTTGAAGCAACTGGGAATGACCACCTTCCTCAGAGAGCTGAGATGAATTTTATTTAGTTTTGATTTTGTGCTGTGTGCATGTGCGTGTTTGTGTGCTTAAGAGCAGTGAAAAATGCAAATTAATAAAAAGAACAGCTCCATTCTCTCCATCCCCTTCCTCCTGCATCCTCATTCCCCACCCAATCGACCAGGGTTCTCACAGTAATATTTACAGCGCCTTGCAAAAACGTATTCAAGATTCGTCTTGATTACAAATGACACTTTGATATAGTGTGCGGAGTCACCTTTTACTTTTAAAGACCCTCAAAATTAATTAATTTATATACGGTTTTATGTCAGAAAACATTCTGTTACTAGCTGAAAATAACTAACTAAACATTCTGTTACTAACCGCATAAATATTCAACCCCTGCGCTGTGGAAGCTCCAAGTTTACACAGATGAAATGTATTGCCCTAACAAGGACACACCTGGCTTACAGTAAGCCTCTACCTGTGAATCATTTAAAAAGTTCATCTTATCTATATAAAAAGACCCCTTAATTCAAATACCATTGTTCAGGCTGTAATCTGAAAGAATCTGTGAAAATATAGAAGACCATTTAAGGAAATTGGAGATAAATTAAAGACATTATAGATAAGTTATAAACATGCACAAGATAGGAAAAAGCTGCAAAATAAAATCCAAAATCCAAGTGTTTGGATACCCCAGTGAGCATTGTTGGATCAATTGAGTGGAAATGGAAGCGGCCTCATACCTCCCAGGTATCAGGGCAAGACAACTCAGCATTAGAACAAGAAGGGGACTTGTGAGGGATGCACAGAGAGACTGACAATGATTTTGAAGGGGCAAAAGATTTCAGTGTCTGAGACTGGAATGAAGATATCAAAGATATCAAGAGCTCTGCATACAACTAGCTTGTTTGGGAGGGTTGCTAGAAAGAAGCCATTACTGAAGAAAAACCACATCAAAGCATGTCTGGAGTTTGCCAGGAAGCATCAGAGTGACCTAGGTAAAATGTGGGATAAAGTTTTGTGGTCAGAGAACGAAAAAAGTGAATGTTCTACAATGGCCAAGTCAAAGTCCAGATCTAACCCAATCAAGAATCTGTTGCACTAATCAAAATTTGCCATCCACAAGGGTCATTCAATAATCTGAACAACCTGGAGCAAATCTATCAGGAACAATGGGTGAAAATCACTCCCAAACAGTTTGGAAATCTGAGAGGAACTTACTCCGACAGACTTAAAGCTGTTATTGCAACAAAAGGTGGTTCTACCAAGTACTAAACTATTAAATACTTATGCAAACTTATGCAGTTTTTAATTTTTTTAAAAAGATCTGCTGACAAATAATGAATTTTGACTTAAAATGTACTTTAAGGGCATATCCGTTTGCAATAAAAATACTGGCTGGAATAATCTGTTTAAGGATCATTTGTAAGCCAGACAAACCTAATAACTTTTAAGGGGGTGGATACTTTTGCAAGGCACTGTAAATCTAGCAGATTATCCAGAGGTAATGTTACTAACTTGCTCTAGATGCAAATACCAGTGGTTTTTACATGAGGAAATGTTGCAGTGGATTGCTTTAATAAGTACGTGTAAAAGTCTCTACCATCCATCAACTTTGCGTCCTCCATCTGTTCATCGTGTTTCATGTTCTCCTTCTGTTTTTCATATTCCTCCTCCTTCTCCAAGGCACTCATCTCATCCTGAGGGCAGGACTCATAATCTTCATTCCCAGTGGTATCAAAAATATTTGCTAAGCTGTCATTAGCCTTCTGCCCTATTCCTATAAAAAGAGAGATTTAAGCTTATAAAATTAGGCATTTTACCTTTTTATGTCTTCTAGGGAAACCACTCAGTTGAGTCTACTGTGTGACAGACAAGTAGTAAATTATAATGAATAAGTCAGTGCTATAAAATACAGTGTCTTCTATAAAAGCACAAAAATGTGTAGCATTGATATACGTACACAAAAATGTGTACGTACAGTTAGGTCCGGAAGTATTTGGGCAATGACAGAGTTTTTGTGATTTTGCCTTTATACACCACCACAATGGATTTTAAATAAAACAATCAAGATGTGATCGAAGTGTAGACTTTCAGCGTTATTTTAAGAGGTTCCACAAAAAAATGGCATTTGGCAGCTGTTCGACTGGAGCTACCAATATGAAGTCCAAGGAGATCTCAGTGCAAGTGAAGGAGGCCATCATTAGGCTGAAAAAAAAAAAAGAAAAAAAAGAGAGACAGCAAACACCTTAGGTGTGGCCAAATCAACAGTTGGGTATATTCTTAAAAAGAAAGAAAGCACTGGTGAGCTCAACAACATCGAAAGGCTGTAAGAAAACAGAAAGACAACTAAAGTGGATGGTCACAGAATCCTTTCCTTGGTGAAGAAAAACCCCCTTCACAGCATCAAAAGAAGTCAAGAATACTCTGGAGAAGGTAGGCATATCATTGTCAAAATCCACAATCAAGAGACACCTTCATGAATGTAAATACAGAGGGTTTACAACAAGGTGCAAACCACTGGTAACATTCAAGAACAGGAAAGCCAGATTAGACTTTGCCAGAAACATCTAAAAAAGCCTCCCATGTTCTGGAATAAGATTCTTTGGACTGATGAAACCAAGATTAACTTGTACCAGAATGATGGGAAGAGAAAAGTATGGCGAAAGAAAGGAACAGCTCATGATTCAAAGTATACCACATCATGTGTCAAACATGGTGGAGGCAATGTTATGGCATGGGCATGTATGGCTTCCAATGGAACGGGCTCACTGGTGTTTATTGATGTTGTGACTGCTGACAGAAGTAGCAAGATGAATTCTGAGGTGTATAGGGCTATACTCTCTGCTCACATTCAGCCAAATGCTACAAAACTGATAGGACACCGCTTCACAGCGCAGGTGGATAATGACCCTAAACATACTGCGAAAGCAACTCAAGACTTTTTGAAGGCAAAGAAATGGAATATTCTTCAATGGCCAAGTCAGTCGCCTGATCTCAACCCAATAGAGCTGCTTTTCACTTACTGAAGACAAGACTGAAGGCAGAAAGACCCACAAACAAGCAGCAACTGAAGGTGGCTGCAGTGAAGGCCT
>CM040975.1:9588228-9605070 GCA_022985145.1 Pangasius djambal
GCACTCAGCGCACTGAATAAGCTGGCTAGACATACTCACGTACCGTATTAGTGGTGGAAAAAGGTTTGGCGTTCTGGGAATTGATGGTCCCGAAGGTGAAGACAAGATTTAGTCGGAGATTTGTTGATATTGTAGACGGTGTGGATGGCCTCCGCTCGGCAAGAAACTCCCGGCAAAACAATTCGAAAACAGGAAGTGATCTACTATCTTCGTAGGTATGTAAGTGGCCAAACTGAGAAAGGGATCGATGGATACTTCTTACTTGGAACTGAATCTGTGTATGGTGCCGCATGGAAAGTCTTAGAGGAGAGATATGGGAATCCATTCACGATTGCAAAATCATATAGAGATAAGCGCCAAGCGTGGCCTAAGATGGGATCTAGAGACAGTTTTGAGCTCAGAGAATTTGTTGATTTTCTGCATAGTTGTGAGGCTGCCATGGTTCACATCAAGGCAATGGAAATCTTGAATGATTGTAATGAAAACAGGAAGATTCTTTCAAAGTTATCGGATTGGCTAACAGTGAGGTGGAATCGTAAGGCTATTGAAATAGGCGAGGAGACTAACCACTTTCCCTCCTTCAACCAGTTTGTCAAGTTTTTGACGAGCGAGGTGAAAATTGCCTGTAATCCTGTTGCATCATTGCAAGCACTTAAACTAGGTGAGGTTGAAAAACCAAAGTTTCAAAAACGTCAAAGCTTTGGAGCAAAGACCCTAATTACAAGTACCAGTGAAAAACCTGTCATAACCTGTCAGAAGACTGGACATCTTTTGCACAAATGCAGGAAGCTTATGGAGAAATCAGTTTCAGACAGAATTACATTTGTTCAAGCTGAAAAGTTATGCTTTGGTTGTCTTAAGCCTGGCCATTTCCCAAAGAATTGCAACAGTAGGAGTGTCTGCAATATGTGCCACGAGATGCATCCACCGGTCTGCATGAGGAGCGAACTAAAGAAAACCAAAAGTTAACACAAGTCAAGTACAAGTTAAGAAAGGCACCAAGAAAGACCTCCATTAATACAACATAAAGAAATAAGCACAGCTGTTACTTCAAATAGAGTAATTCTTGATGACACTAACACACAAACAGCAGCGATAATTGCTGTCTGGATTTCATCCATAACTCAACCAGCACAAGAAGTTCTTATTTATGCTCTTTTAGACTCTCAAAGCGACACGACTTCTATTTTAGGTGAAGTTGCTGAAGCATTAGAAGCAAGCAAAGAACAAGTTAAGCTCAAGCTATCTTCTAGGACCTCAAAGACCACAGTGGTAAGCTCTCAAAAGGTAAAAGACCTACAAGTCAGAGGCTTTTATTCTGATAAAAGGATCTCTTTACCACCAGTCTACACTCGTGAGTTCATTCCAGCCAACAGAACTCATATACCAACAAATGAAACTGCAAAAGCTTGGTCCCATCTAGAGCACCTTCTAGAGGAGATAGCACCTTTGCAGGATTGTGAAAAAGGTCTGCTAATTGGATACAACTGCTCACAAGCTCTCCTTCCAAGAGAAGTAGTTTCTGGCCAAGAACATCAGCCTTATGCACAGCAAACGGACTTAGGATGGAGCATTGTTGGTTCCGGGAATCTTTATGTAGACTATGGCAATGCTGTCAGAACTAGCCATCACATAGTGGTAAAGCAAGTGACACCAGGTATGGAATCTTCTGTTAAATGTCAGAAAAGATGTACACTATGTAAGTCTAACCAAAGTAAGAGAAATTATTCCCTCAGACATAATAAAAGTCCTTGAATTAGATTTCTCAGAAAGAGCTGGAAAGACTCTTGTGTCCCAAGAGGATCTCAAGTTCTTGTCGATTCTGAGAGAAAATATCACACAAAAGAGCAATGGTCACTACGAAATGCCATTACCATTCAAAAGAGAAAAAACAAACCTTCCTAATAACAAGAAATGTGCAGTACACTGCCTGAAATGTCTTGAAAAGAAATTCAAGAAAGATCAGCGAGACTACGAGGACTATGTAAGATTCATGGATGACATCATTTCATGTGGTGACGCAGAGAAAGTCCCTGAGGAAGAAATTGACAACAGTCCAGCATGGTATATTCCACATCATGGAGTTTATTATCCACAGAAACCAGGGGAAATATGTGTAGTATTTGACTGTTCTGCCAAGTTTCAGGACACATCCATCAATGACCATCTGCTTACAGGTCCTGACTTGACCAGTGCATTGGTGGGTGTCCTATGCCGCTTTCGAAAGGGTCCCATCGCAATCATGTGACATCGAAAGAATGTTCCACCAGTTTCACGTCAAAAAGGAGGATAAAGATTACCTGCGATTTCTGTGGTGGGAGAATGGCAATTTGGAGATCACACCATTAGTCTACAGAATGAGAGTCCACTTGTTTGGAGTTGCCTCGTCTCCTGGTTGTTCCAACTTTGGCCTGAAACATCTGGCAACTCAAGGGCGTGGTCAGTACAGTCAAGACATACTGACATACCATGCGCTTCATTCAAAGAAACTTCTATGTAGACGATGGTCTGATAAGCGTTCAAACTGAGACAGAAGCCATCCAGCTTATCAAAGAATCAAGAGAACTTTGTTTCACTGGCAAGTTAAGACTGCACTGTTAAGTTTGTCTCTATCAGTGAAAGAGTGGTGGCAACCATCCCAGAAGAAGAACATGCCACAGTCAAAGATCTCGATATGGCTTTGAGTTTACCTCAAATGGAAAGAGCTCTTGGAGTAGAGTGGTGTATTACATCTGATTCCTTTAAATTCATAGTTCAAGTGAAACCCGATCCTCTAACAAGAAGGGGCGTGCTTTCTACCGTGTCCTCTGTGTATGACCCCCTAGGGTTCATGGTCCCATTTGTTCTTTTGGGTAAACAAATACTTCAGCAAATGTGCAAAGAGGAGGTTAGTTGGGATGGGGAAGTTCCAGAGAACTTAAGACCTCAGTGGGTGTCCTGGATCAGAGATTTGCCTGATCTAGCTGAAATGAAAATCAAGAGAGGCTTCTTACCTTCAAATTTTGGCAAGGTATGAGCTCCACCATTTTGCGGACGCAAGTGTCTCTGGATATGGTGAATGTACTTATCTGCGAGCAATTAACAAGTCTAACAAAGTTCATTGCTGTTTGGTAATGGGAAAATCAAGAGTTTCACCAACCAAAGTTACAACTGTACCGAGGCGAGAACTCACAGTGGCAGTTGTTGCAGTGCCATGCTTTGGAACAAGCTAGAAATTCAAGATCTAAAGGAGTTATTTTGGAAAGATTCGACAGTTGTTCTTGGCTACATTAACAATGATGCCAGACGGTTTCATGTGTTTGTAGCCAATTGTATTCAGAGAATCAGATGCAATATAAAGCCTGAACAATGGGCTTATGTTGCCTCAGAGAATCCAGCTGATCATGCTGCTCGAGGTTTGACAGCAGAGCAACTTAAAACCTCAAACTGGTTCAGCTTTACTTATTAAGCACTTTCACAAAAAGGTACATCATCAAGGACGTGGAATGACAATGAACAAATTGCAAGCTAATGGATGGTGGATCCTGGGATGTAGCGGTGTGGTCTCATCACGCATCTTCAAATGTGTCAAGTACAGGAAGTATAGAAGGCCTTTAGAAGAACAAAGAATGGGTGACTTACCGCAAGATAGATTGGAAACAACTCCACCATTCACTTATGCTGGTATTGACTGCTTTGGTTCAATACATATCAAAGAAGGAAGAAAGGAGCTCAAGAGATATGGTCCTTTACTTACCTGCCTATGTTCAAGGGCCATACACATAGAGATGGTTGATGACCTGACTCATTTATCAATGCTTTAAGAGCTTTCATTGCAATAAGAGGAAATGTTCGTCAGTTGAGATGTGACCAAGGAAGCAATTTCCTTGGAGCAAGGAGAGAGTTTGCAGAACTCATAAAAAGAATTGATCAAGAAAGAGTTAAGGCTCTAGGATGTGAATTTCTTATGAACCATCCAGCGGCAAGTCATATGGGACATGTCTGGGAGAGGCAAATAAGAACCATAAGAAGTGTTACTGCTATTCTCGACCAGTCAGCACAAGGGCTTGACAGTACCTCTCTCAGGACATTCCTGTATGAGGTTATGGCCATTGTTAACAGCAGACCACTCACCACTGAGCATTTGAATGACCCATCCGGACCTGAACCTTTAACTCCAAACCACATTCTTACAATGAAGTCCACAGTCATTCTGCTCCCACCTGGACAATTTAAAAGACCAGTTCTTTATCTTAGAAGGTGGCGTAGAGTACAGTATTTGGCAAATGAATTCTGGACTCGATGGAAAAAGGAATATCTTTTAAACTTGCAGCCAAGATAAAAGTGGCATAAAAACAGAAGGAACTCGAAAGTCATTGACATTGTCCTCCTATTAGATGATCTGGCACCACGTAATAAATGGAAGTTGGCCAGAGTCATAGAAGTCTACCCTGGGTCAAATGGTAGGGTGATAAAACTAAAATTGATGGTTAATGATGCTACGTTTGACAAAAAAGTGAAACCCATAACTAAAACTGTGTTTCCTGAAAGACCTATACATACGGTTGTTACTCTGCTTGAAACGGATTAAGAAGTATGACGTTTAAGTGGTTAATAACAGGAATGTTTTCATTGAAAGGTTGAAGTGTAAAAGTGTAAATCAGCAACTATATTGTATTTTGAGAAATCTCACATTAAGGTGATTTGGTGGGAGTGTAACTGTTGCTATTATATTGTTTATATTTTGTATATAAGTTGTTTACTTTTTTCTAAGACAATTTTCGTTATGAAGAAACTAGATTGCATTTATTATTTGTGAATTTATTTTTTTTTTTTTTTAAGTTTGGTGCTTTTATTTTGAAATACCGGCCAATGGTTGTATGTAATGGCTGACTGCATCTCAGTTCCTGCAAGTCAGCAAGCGGCAAACACGAACGTTGTGCGTGTCAGTGGATGTGTTCTTGCAGAGGACTTGAACTTGAACGTGAACGTGAGATTAAGGACTATTCAAGACAATTTCTCTTTCATGTAGCATGCAGCCAACGAGGTATTTCGCTTTATATATGCTTTTTGTTTGTATGTTTTGGTTGGTATTAAGTTAATGTGGTTTTGTATTTCATTACTTAGTTTTCACGGTGGATTTGGGGGAAAAGCCATCAAGTAAACCAGTAGTATGGAAACCACTTGTGTCTGCGTATGTTTGGAGGGAGAAATATACAGCATCTGGTATTCCCAGATGGTCTCCCATCCAAGTACTAACCAGGCCCGTCTCTAATGAGCTTCTGAGATCAGACGAGATCAGACTTTTTTTTTTTTTTAATTGAAAATATTTCAATACAAACATCATCAAATACTTTCCGCATTAAAAAACATCAAGCATTATTGTTACATAAAACTCTCAGTCATAAAAGAAGTGCAGACACTCAGTCGAGGTTCCATTAAAAGTTTCTAAACAAAACACCATCTTTTTTACAATCTTTCAATTATGTAAAAATGACATTCCCAAACAAGAGTCTTTTAAAACCCTACAGTCATCCTGTGTGAAAACATTGCAGAAAACATCAATTTTCTCTTCTTTCTTCTCTACTGTTTTATAGTCAGTCCCAAAGGTTCCGCAATTAAAGAATATAAAAGAGCTGACAATGGACATCCTTGCCTTATCGATCTGTTTTTTTTTTTTTTTAAACACGGTGTTAAAAATCCATTACATTTGATTTTTGTTACTGCACCCTTGTATAGGATCCTAATCCATTTCATAAAATTCTCTACAAAACCAAAACTTTTTAAAACATCAAATAAAAAAACATGATCCAACCTGCCAAATGCTTTCTCGAAATCTAAACTGATTATAAACCCATCTTTGTTCTTTTCATGCATGTATCTTATTATCTTTCATACTAATAGTTGTATCTGCTATGTCTCTTCCTTTCACTCCGTATACCTGGTTAGTTTTAATTATACTCGGCATGACTTCCTTCAATCTGTTGGCTAAAATTTTAGATAAAATCTTTAAATCAGTATTCAGCATTGTAATCGGTCTGTAATTCTTTAAATCTGTCTTCTCTCCTTTTCTCTTTTATATCAACCTCATTAAACCAATTCAGATTCTTTGATTTATTTCTCCTTTCTTAAAAAAATATCTACATATACTTCTTTTAAAATGCTAGTTAAAAAACTTTAAAAACTATGTAAAATTCACTCCCCAAACCATCTATACCTGGACTTTTCTTTTTGTTTAATTCAGTTATTGCTCTTTTTATCTCTTCTTCTTATCTATTCATCACACTCTTTTTTTGTCTTCTTCTCCTACTGTTGCTTTTATTTGCTTCAGTAACTCCAGTTTCTCTTCTTCTCTCACCCCCTCTGCACTAAACAGGAGGGATGCTTTTATTAATAGTATGCTTTTATTTCTTTTAATATTTCCTCATTTCCCCAACTACACCATTTTTTCCTCTTATTTCTTTAATCATTTCAGCTTTCCCTGTTCTTTTTTCTAGATCAAAGAAAAGCTTTGTACATTTTTCGCCCTCCACCGTATATTTTGCTTTACTTCTTAATCTCGCACCTTCATATTTTTCCTCTTCCATTTCTTTTAATATTTCCTCTAATTCTTTTCTTTTTTGTATCTTTTCCGTTCTCATCTAATTCCTTTTCCAGCTGTTCTCTTATTTCTCTCACTTCTCTGTATTGACTTGCAGTACTTTATTGTGAACTTTTTAACTAAATATTTAACATTCTCCCACCATATTCTTTTATCCTCAGTGTACATTGCGTTCTCCTTTTCTTTTTCAATAATTTATTTAATACATAATCTTCATTCTTTAAAATCTCTGTATTTAAAACCCACACTCCCAGTCCTCTTTTCACAGAACTCCAGTATACTTGCATAAAAAATTGGTTTATGATCACTTAAGCTTGATTCTGCATATTTAAGACTACAGATAAAACCCTCAATGTTCCTTGTACAAAAAATAAAATCAATTCTTGTTTTACACATAAAATTCCCCACTAATTGCCTCCTTGAAAATTCTCTTTTTTCATTTCTTTTTCTCCATATATCGATCTTGTTGTTTTCTTCCTTTAATTGCTTCAATTCTTTTCTTCCTTTATCAGCTTTAAATACCATTCCCTCACCCATTTCTAATTTGCTAAAAACAGTATTAAAATCACCCCTCAAAATAACTTCTTTGTACTTTTTTAAACAAATCTCTTAACACATTACAATATGCTTTCTTTTGATTCTCCTGTTAGTGCATGAACATGAACCACGACTACTGTTTTCCTTCATATTCCATTTCAAACACTATACATTTCTCCTCTTTATCATTATATATTGTTTTGCATTTAACTCCCCTGTTTTCTTTTATTAAAACCACAACTCCTCTTCCCAGCTTATCATCATCATTGTTATTATAAAATTCCTCCATTCCACCTTTCCCTTATTTTAGTCATGTGCCCTTCCCTCCAGTTAGTTTCTTGTAACAAAATCACATCTTCTCCTATACACGTTTCTTTCACTTTTTCAAATTTTCCTATGTCTAAAAGTCCCCTAGCATTAAAAGTAACAATCCTTAAAAGCATACCATATAAGAACATACATAAAACCCATCATCTCAGTCCATCTCCCCCAAGTCCTTTAACAGTTCATACTTATTCACACTCTCAATTGAGTCTTTAAGCACTTTTTTTTTTTCCCTAATAGCCTCTAAATTTGGCGTTACGTTTACTGACCTTCCTCTTTTAGTTTTTCATTTGTTTCTCCTCCTCATTTTTCTCCTCTTCACTTTTCTTTACTGCAGCTTGCTCCTTTGATCATAAGTTCTACTGTGTCCAAGGCATTTTGCAAACTTTCAGTCAACTCCATCTAAGTCCAAGTTTCCCCGTCCCCTTGTGATTGCACTTGCTGCTCATTATAGTCCTTTTCCTGATGTTCAGTAGATTTATTCGCTGTTTCTTCCTCATCTCGTATTGCCGTTGTGTCCTCCTCTCGCTGCTCGTTGTCTCGTTCATGCATCAGCCCGTCCACCCACTCCTCATCCTCATCCTCCTCGCTCCCCATCCAACACTCACACTTATTTAAAAGCAAATTACAATCCAGGTACGTCACTGAGTTGCAGTCTCTCACGAAGTGCCCCCTCTCCTCACGTTTAAAGCATTTGAAACCAGGACAGTCTTTTACCACATGATCCGGGCTCATGCACAGCCGACAGGTCTTCACCTGATGGCTGTGCATCACCCGGAAATACTACGACCTTCTGCCGTTTCCATTTTTGTGCTGTACGGGAGGGAAGCAACTTCTTTTGGGAACCGCGTTCTCACAAACCTCGTCCCGTCCTCAATACTGGTGCCCGGATAAACTCTTCTTTTAATTCTTGAAATCGGGAAAACTCCCCAGCCTTCCAATTTATTTAAAATTTCCTCGTCAACGTAATCTCTGCTCTGCAGTCTTTTTACCTCACAGTTGATGCCATTTATCGTCAATCCGTCCATTAAAAGCTCTGTGCCGTCCTCGTGTTCAAGTGTTATCTCGTATTCCTTCATTTGTTTGGGTCTCACCGCTAAAATCCTCCCGTTGCCGATCCGCTCCGCCACCGCTTTAATAACATCCACCGCCCTCGTATCTTTCACGTGTTTCACATCCACAGTCACTGTTGATTCATTTAAATATACTGTTTCCAGTCTCCTTCCTCCCTTCTTTTTCTGTCTCTTTACCATCTCGTTGTCGTTGAGCCAGTCCATTGTCATTCCCACACCGTGTGCCGTCCGCCATTACCGTGTCCGTCACCCTTAAGCCGTCTATTGAGGGTGGGGGGAGCATTCTCAGAGTGGTATGGCCGTAAGCAAGAGCTGGCTCCAAAAGGCGTCTACTTAAATAGTGTAATATTTATTTGTTTGTTTGTTTGTTTATTCATTCATTCATTTGGTTCCTCCCTCCGTTTCAAGTTTCTAGTCAACCTTCCTCCCATAACAGTATGATGTCCTGAGAGAATTAAAACTCTAATGCAAATGAAGGCCTAACTGAAAAGCTTACAGCACCTGGAATTCCCAAGCGGTCTCCCATCCAAGTACTAACCAGGCCCGACTCTGCTTAGCTTCCTAAATCAAGCGTTCTTTTTTTTTATTTTATTTTTTATTTAAAGCCTCATCATACAATATTCCAAATACAGTTTTCACCTGAAATGTAATATTTTTTTAAGAAACATTATAATGAAAGGTCATAGAAAATAAATTACAGCTTTCCCAATGGTAGAGATTAACGTTTCAATTAAAACAAAGACATTCATATGAATAAAAAAATATTTTTCTTCCACATTATTCCATTCCTGGAATATTGCATTACTATATTAAACTCCCTAAAATCTGAATAAACCTTTGAAGTAAAAACCTTATCAAATTCCTCACTTCTTTGTTCATGTTTGAAATAACTATACAAACATTCAATATACATTTCCAGACGTCTTTTAAACAAACACCACACATCCAGTATAATTTCTTTCCCAGATGGCTTTTTTCAGTAGAATTACAAACAGACTGATCAACTTTTAGTTTTTTTTTCTTCTTCTCCCACATAATGATCTTATTCCACTCTGTAACTTTTCCATCTCACTCCCCTCCCAGGTTTCTAATAATAGTTTTACATTTTTCATTAAAATCCTTCAAACCTCTACAGTATAAAAACACATGTAAAAAAAACTTCATCTTCTTCATTGCATACTTTGCATGTGGCACTTTGTTCCATTCCAATTTTATTTAGTATATCATCAGTAAACAGCACTCTTTGTCTGACAAAATACTCAGAATTTTCCAATTTGACCTCAATTATCTTTCCTTTCATGTTTTTCCAAATATCCTCTTCTTTTAAACCTCGAAATGGTTTAAATACAGGTTTGGATACAGGTTTCTTAAAAATCACATCTCTTATATAAAAAAAAAAAAAAAAAAAAAAAACTTCATTCTCAGTCTTTAAAAGAACTACATTCTTTTAAAAGCCACACTTTCTCTCCCAGCATTACATACACATCTTTTTCCTCTTTCCCCCCTTCCATAGTTTTGATTTTTTTTTTTTAACCATTCTTTAGGTACTGCATTTTTTTTTATAGTTTCATAATTATTCTTTAGTTCTTGCTTATTAATTTCTTCATTTGCTTCCTCCATCACATCTACTATGTACTGTATTGGTAAAAAGCCTTCTTTATATTCATATAAAACATCTCTTTAACTATTCCAACTTCCATCCTTTTTTTAAAAAAATATATTCCCTTCCCTTGGTTTAAAATGCCGGTGTTTCGGAATAATGGCTGATTTAAAATGTTTTCTCTTCCATGTACGTTGTACTGTACAGTAGCTAAAAATTTTCCCCAAGCCCTTAAAACGTCTTTGTAAAACTTTGGCAAGCCCTCTGTCATCCATTCTTTTGTTCTCATCCATAAAACATTGTCTCCCAGATTAAAATTCCCACATTTGTTTAAAAAAATACTCCATTGTTGTTTTCCATACTGCTTTGTTTCCCTCATCCAGATACTTTTTGACTAATCTGACTCTCAGACTATTTTTCCTTTGCTCCACGTCCATTAATCCCAAATCTAACTGGTTTCCCTACCCATAAAAAGTATAAAAAAACATCTTTTCAACCTTTTTTCCACCCACACCGGCATAGATGTCACATATAAAAATGCCACAATTTTGATGTCATTAAAACATTAAGGATTAAAACCTTCCCTTTTAGATTTAGGGCCCTCAATTTCCAAAAGTTCAATCTTCTTTCAATACTTCCCACTATTTCTTCCCACATGGTTTCTCTCACTTTATCTTCATCTTTCCCCATTAAAATTCCTAAAATCTTCACTTCCTTCACTTTCTTGAAATTACAACTCCCCGTTAAGTCTGCCATCTGCCCAAATCTCATATATACAGGTTTTTTTCCTTCATTTACTTTCCACCCGACCCCTTACAAAGTCTCTGTACTATTCCCATTACTTTAACACTTTCTTCTTCTTTAGCAAAAATGGTTGTGTCGTCTGCATATTGAAAAATTTTATTCTCCTTTCCAGTTTGTTCGATCTCTATTCCTTTGATTCCCTTTTCTAGTTTTATGGCTAGTCCAAGCGGTTCTGCCACCAATGAGTATAGAAGAGCTGATAAAGGACATCCTTGCCTTATTGATCGTGTTATTCTGATCTATTTATTTATCATTTATCATTTATGATTTATCATTGTCACTGCTGCCTTGTATAAAATACGAATCCATTTAATAAAATTCTCCCCAAATCCAAAACTTTTTATAATATCAAATAAATATTCGTGTTCAACCCTGTCAAAAGCTTTTTCGAAATCTAAGTTAATTATATACCCTCCTTTCTTTTTTTCTCCCATGTACCTTATCATGTCTTTTATACTCATTGTTACATCCGCAATGACTTTCCCTTTTACTCCGTATACCTGGTTTGTTGTGATTATCTTTGGCATTTTCTCTTTTAATCTATTCGCTAAAAGTTTTGGTAAAATCTTTAAATCAGTATTTAGCATTATGATAGGTCTATAATTTTTTAGTTGTTTTTTCCCCCTTCTTATTATAGATTACCTTCATCAATCCCATCCCCATTCTTAACACCATTTCTCCTTTTTTTTTAAAATCTCCTCATAAACATCCCTTAAAATATTTGTTAAAATGTCTTTTAAAGTTATATAAAACTCACTTCCTAAACTATCAATCCCTGGGCTTTTCTTTTTATTCAATTCTTTTATTACTCTTTCTATCCCTTCTTTACCTATGGCCTAAAATTTCACATTCTCCCACCAGATTCTTTTGTCCTCTATATACATTTCATTTTCTTTTTCTATCATGTCTTTTATTTTTGCAACATAATTATCATCCTTTAAAATGTCTGTATTTAAAACCCATACCCCTGGCCCTCTTTTCCCAGTATCCCAATCCAAATGTACAAAAAATGGCTTATGATCATTCAAACTCGTTTCTTCATACCTTAACTTCTCTATAAAACGTTCTAAATTCCTTGTACATAAAAACATATCTATTCTTGTTTGACACATGAAGTTACCTATTGTCTTCTAGAGAATTCTCTTTTGTTTTCGTTCCTTTCTCTCCATACATCCATCATATTGTTCTCTTCCTTTAGTGATCTTAACTCTTTTCTTCCCGTATCACTTTTAAAAACCATACCCTCCGCCATATCTTGTTTGCTAAAAACTGCATTAAAATTCCCCAGCATAATATCTTTATAATTCCTCACAATTGTCTTGATAATGTTAAATGTTCTTTTCTTTTTCTTCCGTTGGTGCATGTATGTTGAGCAGCAAAAAAATTCTTCTCTTCGTAACTCATTTCCACTACCAAACATTTCCAGAGATATCTATCCACCTTTCGTCAAACTGGATTTTGACAGTTCTAGGTGAAAGATTATCCAATCAGAGTCTGCCACCCCACAAAAGGCCCGCCCCGGACTTCGCGCATGCGCATAAGCGTGTTGCCCTTTAGCCTTTCATTTTTTGCTCCCATGGGCGGGTGCGCTCAGTTGTTAACAGTAGCGCTTCCTCAAAAACGGCCAAGCGGTATGTTTTTTTTTTTTTTTAATTTATTAATTTTTACTTTTTTAATTTTATACTACGATTTTGATAAAACCTTTCCATTGCAGAATCACCCATGATGATCGATCGCGGGATGTCGCTTATTAGCGAGACCGTTATATCGATTTTGCAAGATTCTGACACCGAAGGTCCCAGGAAAAGTAACTTGTATCTTCGTCGGACTCAGGCACCGCCGTCGGAGTCCTTGCACGAGGAATGGTCTTTGGAGTCTTACGGACAGCGTGGTCGATGGGGCTACGTGTTTACGTATGAGATAGGAGAATTGTGTCTCTACCAGCTGAACGGTGGTGAGAGTCCGGCTGTCTCGACACAACTAGCCGCTTTGTCTTCCAATGATTGGGCTGTGTTAAAGTGGGCTAACCCCGGGAATTTCGGAGAAGATGAAGAAAAAAGGAGCAAAATCGCAAGACCCTGTCTCCCGGAGACCTTTCCCAGTACCCCGGAGGTTTCTGAGCGAAAAATTACGTTCATGGCAATTTGGTTGACAAAAACCTCAGGCACCGGTCGTTGGTTCTACCGAGCCAGTTACTGTGGAGAAAGAGAAGGCGAAAGGAGTGCCCAGGGAGTACTTTGTCCTGGATCTTTTCAGTTAGGACTGTGGTGTTCTTCGTACCGTGTTGGACGTACCGCTTATAGCATAGAGAGAAAAGATGAGCGAGATTGATGATAAAATCACCTCGCTCTTTCACCGTTGTCGTGACTGGAACAAGACTCTGGTGACAGAAAACATTCACC
Organism: Pangasius djambal; assembly: GCA_022985145.1. Classification (NCBI taxonomy): domain Eukaryota; kingdom Metazoa; phylum Chordata; class Actinopteri; order Siluriformes; family Pangasiidae; genus Pangasius; species Pangasius djambal. The sequence goes on from CM040975.1 coordinate 9,601,549, forward strand.
CATTCTGAACTCGCACACGCGTGTGCAGGAACAGTTGGTGATGGGACGACCCCTCGCCATCGTTTACAATAAAAGAGAGGTCTTTGAAAAAACGAAGAGAGCGAGAACGATGCATACCAGCGCACATCGCGTGCTTAAAAACAGAGGTTGATTTAACATCCTTTCCCTCCCCTCCGGATTAAAATACACCTCTGTTTAAAAAAAAAAAAAAGCCTCCAAGCGCTTAAAACCTCTTTGTAAAACCGTGGATTCCCCTCCATCATCCAATTCTTCAGCTTCATCCATAAGATGGTTTCCCCCAAATTAAAATTCCCACATTTATTTAAATAAAAACCCATCAATCTCTTCCAGTCCGCTTTGTTTGTGTCATTCAAATATTTTCTAACCACCTTTACCCTCATTCTTTTCATTTTTGTTCTACGTCCACCAAACCCATCCCTCCCTCCTCCGGTTTCCCTATCAGTGTAAAATATGCGATTCTTGGAGGCTTTTTGTCCCATAAAAATTCCTCCTTCCCAGTCCGGCAATGGCATCACATGCAAAATGTACCACATTTTGGATAACATTAGCATGTTTACAACTAAAATTTTCCCCTTCAAACGTAAAAACCTGCTTCTCCAAAAAAAATCAGTCTTCTTTCCATCCCTCCCACCGTCTCTTTCTACATACTGTCCATGGCCCCCTTTTCGTTCTTTGCTAAAATTGCTCCTAAAATCTTCATTTCTTGCACCTCTATAAACTGAAAGCCCCTCCAAATTTCATGTATACGGTTTTTTCTTCATTTATTTTTGCACCCGAACCCTCACAATACAATTTGGTTTTCTCCATCACTTTTTTAACACGTTCTATATTTTCAGCCACAATTGTCGTGTCATCGGCGTATTGAAATATTTTTCATTAATTCTTCTCCCTCTTCCATTTGTATTCCCTTTATTCTTTTTTTCTCTTTATATTAAGAGCCCTAAAGGTTCTGCCACCAAAGAGTACAACTGCGCTGACAACGGACACCCCTGTCTTATAGACCTTAAAACTTTAAAAGGTTGAGTTAAAAAAAAAAAAAAAAAAACGCTGCATTTTACTTTTGTTAAAATATCCCTGTATAAAACTGAAATCCATTTTATAAAATTACCCCCAAACCCAAATTCCTTTAAAACCGCAAATAAAAACCCATGTTCCACTCTATCAAAAGCCTTTTCGAAATCCATACTTATAACGTATGCACTTTTTCCCTTTTCTTTTATATACCCCACTATATCTCTAATGCTGCTAGTGACATCTGCTATATCCCTCCCCTTTACTCCATACGCTTGGTTGGTTTCTATTATCTTTGGCATGACATTTTTCAACCTATTCGCTAAGACCTTGGCTAAAATTTTTAAATCAGTGTTTAGCATTGTAATAGGTCTAAAATTCTTCAGCGCAGTTTTGACTCCTTTTTTCTTGTATATTATTTTCATTAATCCTAGCCCCATTCTTGGGTTTACTCTTTCTTTTTTAAAAACTTCTTCATAAATTTCATTTAAAATCACGCTTACTTTTTCTTTAAAAAACTTTGTAAAACTCACTTCCAATACCATCTACTCCGGGGCTTTTCCTCACTCTTAATTGATTAATGGCTTGTATAATCTCTTCTGTTATTTCCCTTTCACAATCCTTTTTATCCTCCTCACCAACTTTCCTTATTATCTGTTGCAGCAAAAAGTTCATTTTTTCCTCATCTCCTCCCTCTGACTTAAAAAAGTTCCTCATAAAATGATTTCACTTCTTTTAAAATCCCCTCTCTATCCGAAACCACCTTCTCATCCCTAATTTTAAGTTCTTTAATTATTTCCTCTCTCCCCTTGCTTTTCTCAAGATTAAAAAATAATCTGTTACATTTTTCTCCTTCCAGCGTGTATTTTGCTTTCCTTCTTAACATTGCTCCCTTGCATTTCTCCTCGTCCATTTTTCTCAACGTATTTTCTATTTCGATTACTATTTGTAGATTTACTTCATTTCTTCATACCTTATTAGTTCTTTTAACCTTTTGTAACAGATTACAGTAGTTTATTGAATATTTCTTAATTTCATACTTTACATTTTTCCACCATTGCCTTTTGTCTTCCATATACATCAGGTCTTTTTTTCTCTCATCCAATAAATTTTCGATCTCTTTTTTTAAAACTTTCCCTCTTTAAAACCTCAGTGTTTAAAATCCACACCCAGGTCCCTTCGTTTCTCTTTTAAAATCCACTGTCATTAAAACCATTTTGTGATCGCTTAAGGTCGTTTCTTTGTAAAATATTTCATCAATAAAACATTCAAGATTTCTGGTACTTAAAAAATAGTCTATTCTGGTTTGGTACATAAAATTTCCCACCAAATGTCTTCTTGAAAATTCCTTCTTTTTTTCCCCATTTCTTTCCCGCCACACATCAATCATAGTTTTTCTCTTCCATCAATGACCTTAGTTCTTTTCTTCCCCTATCCGATTTAAAAAGCATCCCGTTTGCCATATCCATTTTACTAAAAACAGTGTTAAAATCCCCTGCGATCACCACCTTCCCCCATTTTTCAATTACATCAGCTAAACATTAAAGTACATTTTCTTTTTTTTTTCTTCTTCTATATTAGGAGCTTGCACGTTCACTAAAATAAATTTGTCTTCTTCCATTTCGATTTCTACCACTTTACATTTTCCTTTTTTATCATTATACATATGTTTCGTCTTGATATCTCTGTCTCTTCTTATTAAAACCGCCACTCCTCCTCCCCTTTTTTCCTCTGCATTATTGAAAAGTAATTCCCCTTCCCATCTTTTTTTTTTAAATCCTCCATAACATTCTCTTTCCAGTTTGTCCCTAGCAATAAAATCACATCTTCATTTCTACACAATTCCTTCACCTTTTCAAATTTAAAACCATTCACTAATCCTCTAGCATTAAAAGTCACGATTTTCAGCACCATAAAATAAAATAAAAGCCATAAAATCTCCATTTTGTCAGTCCATGCCCTCCCCTTCCTTTACAGTCTCCCCACTGTCCTGTTTCTCCTCACATCCTTGTTTTAAAACTTTTCTTTTGGCTTTCTCTAAATTTGGTGTTACCTTAGTTTTTCTTCTTCTTTTATTTGATATTCCCGTAGTGCCGCCGTCGTCAATGTATTCCCTGACTTTGTCCATTCTCCCTTCCTCGCTGCCCGCTCCTGCTCCTCCGTCTTTTCCAATTCAGCCTCACTTATTTCCATCAGTGACCCCGTTTCCTCAGTCCTGTGTTAATCCAGTCCTTTCAATTTCCGTGCTTGCAATATCCTCTCTTTGTGTTCCTCCCGTGTCTTCTTGTTGCTCCTCTTCAATGTCTCCTTCATACATCTGCCCACTCTCCTGCTCTTCCTCCTGTTGTTGGTCTTCGAACCAGCACTCGCACTTGTTCAGCACGAGCCTGCAGTCCGGGCACCTCACCGCCTTACAGTCCCTCGCGAAGTGGCCCCTTTCCTCACACTTAAAACATATGAATTCCGGACAGTCTTTCATCATGTGCTCAG
>CM040975.1:9605170-9617768 GCA_022985145.1 Pangasius djambal
TTGAGTCTGGTTCCTCTCAAGGTTTCTTCCTTTCTCCATCTCAGGGAGTTTTTCCTTGCCACCGTCGCCTCGGCTTGCTCTTCAGACACACTCTCACACTTCATCTTACTTTTTTGTTTGTGTAAAGCTGCTTTGAGACAATGACATTGTAAAAAGCGCTATACAAATAAACTGAATTGAATTGAATTGAATTGAATAGATCTTCTCCTTATCTTTAACGTTCTTCTGGTCGATCAATATTTCGAAGGAGAGTTTCCGGTCATTGTACTTCAATGGATCCCCACTGAATACTGATGGTTCAGGAACTGGAATTCTATTTGCACTTAAAGCACCTACCAGCACCTTCACGAGATCTGCTGTGCTTTCATTTGAGGAGGAAGTGGTCACAGCTTATGGTGCAGGAGACATTTTCAAGAAGTTTTCCTGATCTTCTTCTATGACCTCCTCTTGATCATACACCTTCATTCTTGCTCGTGCTGCCTTTAGACTTTTCACTGCTTTCAAATGTTGTATTTTTCTCCGTTTTTCCTGAAGAGACTTTTGTAGAGCTGCATGTTCTTCTTCCATTTGAGCTTTAATTTTGGCTTCCTTTCTTTTTATTCTTCATTTCACCTTTTCTGCTTCTTCCTCTAAACAACGTTTTGCAGCCGCTGCCTCTTGATCAACTATCTTCTTTTTAACTTGAGATTCTAAGAGCTTTTCATTTAGGCCTTCATTTACATTAGGGTTTTAATTCTCTCAGGACATGGGAGACATGTTATGGGAGGAAGATTGACTAGAAACTTGAAAAGGAGAGAGGAACCAAATAAATAAATAAATAAATATTCAAGTAGACACTTTTTGGAAACAGTTCTCGCTTATGGCCGTACCACTCTGAGAACGCTAGAGTGCTAGCAGTCGGTGAGAACGGCTCACCCAGTTTTTTTGTTTTGTTTAATTTGTTGGGAAAGAAAAATTTTCCTTTTATTGGTTTTTGTTTGTTAGAGTTTAAACACTTCCCAGCAGCAGTTTCCTGTCTGGGGAGTAATTTTCTTGATTTTTTTTTTGTTCGAAAAATGGATGGATTACAAGGCAAAGAATTGGATATGGCAGGAGAGAGATGAGTGCTAATGGATAAAAGACAACGAGATGGACAAGATGAACAAATTCAGAATATAGAGTCAGAAGATGTAGGAGGGCAAATGTTGAAAGAAACTGAATTGCAAAATGATGGAGAGACTGAGAAAGAAGATGGAGTGAATAAAGAGGCTAATGTGGAAAATCAGAAGGAGATGGAAGAGAAAAGACAGGAAGGAGCAATGGAGGAATTAATATTGACACCACTGGAAATAACACAAGGGAGATTGGAGGAAATGGAGGAACAAGGACTAAACGACAAGGAGGAGGAAATGCAAAAGATAACTGAAGAGGAGATAGAAATGGACGGAATGCTACAGAAAGGACAGAAGGGAGACATTAAGGGGGAGAACTCTTAAGGTAATACCAAATGTGGATGCGGCCAAGAAAAAGAGACTTTTAAGAAAAGAACAGAGTAAGGGAAGAAATTTGTGGGAGAATAGATTTCAAGCACTGATGGAAGAGGAGGAGGAAGACTAAGAAAACAATGTTTGGTTTTATTTTTTAAAATTATTTATTAATTATTATGATACAATATTTAACAAGCTAGAGGTTTACTGAATATGGAGAAATTTGAAAAGCTGGGGGTCTTATGTAAAGTAACTGATGTGATTGTATTGCAAGAAAAAAACTGGAAAAATTAAAGTGTTAAAAGGTTTCAAACAAAATGGGATGGTATTATATATGTGAGTAATGGAGAAGGAAAAGTAGGGAGTGGGGTAGCAATTTTAATAAAAAGAGGGGTATGTGAAAAAGAACAAGTTATATTTGAGGATGGGGTAGGGAAAAGTATGGCTGTAAAAATAGGAAAAGTCAAAGAGAATATGATCATTTATAATATACATGCACCAAATGAAGAAAAAGAGTTGGTTGAATTTTTAAAAAAATTTTAACATAAAAAGATGGCAGGATGTTATTTTAAAAGGAGATTTTAATACTGGTTTTTCAGAGTTAGATTTGGCAAGTAAAATGGTTTTTAAAGCTGAGAAGGGTAGAGAAGAGCTGGTGAAAGTAATGAAGGAAAGTAATTTGATAGATGTATGGAGAGAGAGAAATAGGACAAAGAGAAAGTTTTCAAGAATATAAGTGGTAATGAATTAATTAAAACAAAGTAGAATTGGTTATGTTTTGTGTAATGGGGAAATGGAGGGAAATATTAAAACTGTATATTATAAAGAAGTTGGTCTTAGTGACCATTTTTTTAGGGGTGGAATTAGATTTTACAAGAATAGAAAGAGGAGAAGGGGTTTGGGTTTTAAATGCAGCAATCTTGAAAGATGAATCTTATAAAGAAAAAATTAAGCAGATAGTAGAAAAGAGTAACATGCATAAGATGTATGAAGAAGAAAAAAGAATATGGTGGAATAATGTGAAATGGGTTATAAAGAATGCTTCAATACAATACTGTAAAATTTTAAGAAAAGTGAAAAACAGTAAGGAAATGAAAATAAGAAAAGAGTTGGAAAAAGAAACACAAAGAATAGAGGGAAATAAGGAGAAAGAAGAATTAGGGAAAATGTTGAAGCTACATGAACAATTAAGAGAAATTGAAGATGAAAAAGGTAAGGGGGCTATTATTAGAAGTAAAGTAAAGTATGTTGTAGAAGGAGAAAGAAGCACAAATTTCTTTTTTAATTTGGGGAAAAATAGACAGAGGGCAGATTTAGTAAAGGAAGTGGTAGATGAAAATGGAGAACAAGGAACTGAAGAAATCTTATTAACAGTTAAAAAATTTTATGCAGATATGTTTAAGGGAAGGGGGATAGATAAGAGTTTTTTATTTTTGTTTAAATCAAATAAAAGTTTTGGAGGAAGATAATGTTTTATGCGATGCAGAGATATCGGAAGGTGAAATTGATATAGCAATGAGACAAATAACTACAGGAAAGAGCCCAGGTATAGATGGATTAACAAATGAATTTTATAAGAGTTTTAGAGAGATGATAGTACCAGTCTTGAAAGTATATGATGAGATTTTTAAAAAGGAGAATTAAGTGAAAAAATAAAGATAGGAATGATTAAAATGATTTATAAAAAAGAGGGAATACAAATGATCTAAAGAATTATAGGCCTTTAACTATGTTAAATACAGATTTTAAAGTTTTAGCAAAGGTTTTAGCAAATAGATTCAAAAAAGTTTTACCTAAAATTATAAGCACGACTCAGGCATATGGAGTACAGGGGAAAGATCTATTAAATACAATTCAAAGTATAAGAGATACAATGTTTTATATGAGAGAGAAAAATAAGGGGTGATATTTAATTAGTTTGAAATTAGAGAAAGCTTTTGATGGAGTGGAACATGAATATTTATTTAATGTCATTAAAGAGTTTGGATTTGGGGATAATTTTAGAAGTTGGATTATGATTTTTTATCCTAATATTTACACATGTATTAAATGCAATGGTTTTATATCTGAATGTTTTCAACCAACAAGATCGATTTTCATGGATGTCCGTTATCTGCTTTACTATATTCACTAGCAGGAGAGCCACTGGGATTAGCAATAAAAGCAGATAATGAGATAAAAGATATAAGAATAGAAGGAAATACAGAACAAGAGCCAATATATCAATATGCTGAGGACGGTCAAAGTGCTGTGAGGGCAATGAACATTTTACAGAAATCCTGTAAAGGGTCAGGAGCAAAGGTGAATGTCAAAAAGAGTGTGTGCATGAGAATTGAGAAGGTGGAACTTCTACCTCAGCATGTACATTTTAAAAAAGAAGAAGAACATATAAAAATATTGGGGATTTGGGTAGGTATGGATTTTAACTGGGAGGGAGTTTTAAAAGGTATTGAAAGAAGACTGGGATTTTGGAAATTGAGAAATTTAACATTAAAGGGGAAAGTATTGTTGATAAATGCTTTCTAAAATTTGGTATGTGCTGAGTGTAACCTCATTGCCCCATGAGTATTTTAAAAGAATAAAAGAAAGTGTTTTAGATTTTTTATGGGGGAAGGTAAGGGTAAAAAATTGCATATGATACACTTATTGGAGGAACTGAAATGGGAGGACTGGGGCTTTTAGATCCACTTCTAAGGATGAAAACTTTAAGGGTCAAAGTAGTCAAAAGTTTTGTTGATGTAAAGAGAAAAGCAATGTGGAAAAATATAATGGAATTCTTTATAAAAAAAATGTGGATATTTTAACATGGAAAATAATGTATTGTGGATGAAAACCAGAAAAGATATGTTGAAAGGGTCACCAAAATTCTATGAGGAAGTTTTAGAAGCCTGGGGGATTTTTTTAGATAATGTATTGATTGTACCAAAAGAAAGAACACAATTACTAGAACAACCATTGTTTAAAAATCAGAATATCACAAAGGAGGGAAATATGATTTATTATAAGAAATGGTGGGATGGAGGTATAAGGCAAATAAAAGATGTGTTGTATGAAGTAATAAAAGGATATCTTTCAATGCAAGCAATTATTGATACAATATTTGAAAAAGAAGGGAAGGTTGGAAAAGGAACACTGGTTAAACAATATGATGATTTGAAGAAAGCTATACCAAATGAAGTGGAAAGAATTGAAAAGAATGAATAAGGAGAGGAGGGATGTATGCCTGAACTGTATTTTAAAAAGAAAAATGGTGAAAACAGGTTTTTTTATTGAATTAAAAGTGAAAGAAATTTATTTGGTGTTTAGAGAAATGGCTTCTATTAAACCTGTGGTAAATAATTATTGGAGAGAAAAATTTTGATCTAAGTGAAGGAGAGATATGGGGAATGTGGGAATGAAGTATATGGATCCAATTCTAGAGAATTTTAACTTTCTATTGAAGCACAATTGTATTTTAACAGAAATGAGATTGGGATAGAAATTGGGATAGAAAATGATGCAAATTGTAGGGTATGTATGAAATGTGAAGAAGGCCTATTGCATTTGTTTTTATATTGTGAAGAATTCAATTTTTAAGGGATAAATAAAAAATATAATGAAGTCAATGTTTAAAGACAAATATGAAGAAGACATGACAGAAAAGACATGGGAAAAATGTTTTTATTTGGTTTTAATGGTAAAGAATGTAATGTGATAGTTTTTAATTTTTTGGTAACAAAAACGATGCAATAAGGTTAAGAAATATATAACAAAATATGAAAAAAGAGTAGTTGATGTGTGGATTCTGTTTAAAAACAAAATTCAATTTACTGTGAAATTGTTATGTGAATATCTTTTAATGAATGACAGAGGAAGATTTTATTAAAATGTTTGTAGAAGGAAATACTATGTTTAGAGTATACAATATATGGTGTAACTTGGATATGGGAGAAAGTAATATGTTTGGTTCTGTGAAAAATGTGTACAATGTTTTTAATGTAATTTTTTAAATTTGTTAATAAAAAAAAGAACGCTTGATTTAGGAAGCTAAGCAGAGTCGGGCCTGGTTAGTACTTGGATGGGAGACCGCCTGGGAATACCAGGTGCTGTAAGCTTTTCAGTTAGGCCTTCATTTGCATTAGGGTTTTAATTCTCTCAGGACATCATACTGTTATGGGAGGAAGATTGACTAGAAACTTGAAAAGGAGAGAGAAATCGAATAAATGAGTAAATCAATCAATCAATCAATCTTACACTATTTAAGTAGACACCTTTTGGAGGCAGATCTTGCTTACGACCATACCACTCTGAAAACGACAGAGCGCGCTTAGAGGAAGTGTGTTGGCAGTAGCTGGGAGAGAAAGGCTCTCCTCCATTTTGTTTTTCATTTTTTTTTTAAAACCACCTAACAGCAGCACATTGCTGTCTGGAGGGTGGTTGATTTTTCTTTTTAAAATGGACGGATTATCTGGTATCGACTTGGAACTGGCTGGAGAGACACGAATGGCTAATGACGCTGGACTGGAAAATTGACAAAGAGTTGGAAATGGAAAGGATCAAGGAGCAAGGGAAAGATTCAGTGAAAGGAAATACTTAAAGGAGGCAACTGTGGTCGTGAGTGCGGAGAAGGTGAGCGAGGTGAGAGCAGAGGATGTAATCAAAGCTATTTCGGAACAAATTGGAAGTGGAAAGATTTTGGCTGTAAGACCCAGACAAGGCAAAGAATATGAACTGACACTGGAAAAGGAAGAAATATGCGATGAGTTGATTGATGGACTGACAATAAAGGGAGTGAACTGCAAAGTAAAGAAGCTGCAAAATAGAGATTACGTTGTTTCCTTCATGCACCTGCCCGTCTACCTGGAGGATAATGAAATTTTGGACAAATTGGAAGTATGGGGGGTTTCTCCCATATCTAAATTCAAAAGAAGGTGCTATCCGGGCACTGACATAGAAGACGGAACAAGATTCGTTAATGTGAGGTTCCCTAAAGAAGTGGCGTCACTCCCTTATAGAGTGAAGCTGGAAACAGTGGAAGGGCTGCAGTACTTTAGGGTGATGCACAGCCATCAGGTGAAGACCTGTAGGCTGTGCATGAGCCCAGAACACCTGCTAAAAGAATGCCCACAATTCAAGTGCTATAAATATGAGGAAAGGGAACATTTTGCACAAGATTGCAATGCTGATATATAAAAGGAAGGGAGAAAAAGTAGATTTAAAAAACTATAATGCCAATCACGATGCTGAACACGGATCTTAAGATTTTAGCAAACAGATTAAAGGAAGTAATGCCAAGTATAATTGAAACAAACCAAGCATACGGAGTAAAAGGAAGAGATATAGCGGACATAACATTGAGCATAAGACACACAACATGGTATATGAAGGAAAAAAATGAAGATGGATATGTAATTAGTCTGGACTTGGAAAAAGCTTTTGATAGGGTGGAACACGGGTATTTATTTGAGGTTTTAAGGAGCTTCGGTTTTGGGGAAAATTTTATCAAGTGGATTGAGATTTTATATAAGGTTGAATTAACAAAGATAAAATGTAATGGGTTTTTAATCAGACTGTTTTAAAATCACAAGATCAATTAGGCAGGGTTGTCCGCTTTCAGCCTTACTATATTCGCTTGTATCGGAACCGTTGGGATTGGCTATAAAACAAAAACAAAAAAAGAAGTAATAGGGATAAAAATTGAGGAAAACAATGCTGAAGGAAATAAAGTTAGAAAGTTTGGAGTATTTTATAAGACATAAAGTGAGGTTTTTTTTTTACTGAGTCTATTTTAAATAAAATAGGAATGGAAAAAAATGCGATGTGTAAAGTGTGCCAGGAAAAAGAAGAGGGGCATTTACATCTGTTTTTATATTGTAAAGAATTGGAGGAATTTTTTAAAGAAATGTAAATGTTTAATTAAAGATTTGACTGGGGAGTGGGATGAAAATGTAATGGAATGGAACAGAGTGGTGATGTTTGGTTGGGAAAAGAAGTGTCAAAGCAAAACGCTTATTAATCTGTGTGTAATGTTAATGAAAAGTGCAATATGGGAGAGAAGAACTGTGGCTAAAAAGGAAAAAATTGTTTCGGATGCTTTTTTTTGTTTTGACACTTCATGATTATACAATATCTTAATACAAACATTTTATGATCACTGTCCATTCTATTATCATATATTCTATTTTCACAAAGAGCGCATTTTAAGACCTTTACAGATAAACTTTCAACCAATCACAGTCCTTGAATTGCTGCGTCATCCCTAGCAACGGGGTCAACCACAACTCCTCACTAAGATAAAGGTTTTTGTACTTTCCTTACTCAGAGTTGCTCTGAGAAGTTTCCTAAATCACTTTTAGTCAAGGACTCCCAGCTAGGACTTTTTAGGCTAAGATAGGAGCTCTCAGAGAGAATACTAAGAAGTTTTGTGAATACGGGCCCTGGAATTTTTTCTCCCATTTAACTGATTTATAGCTTCCTCTATCTCCTCTTCTTTTATCTATTCATCGCATTCCTCTTTATCCTCCTCTGTTACCCTCGCCATCACCTGCTTCAGTAAAAAAACGTTTTCCTTTTCATCGACTCCTTCCCCTCTAAACAAATCATCGTAATAATCCTTTACTTCTTTCAATATTTTTCATTTCTTTTGCTTTTCTTCCATTCTTCCCTTTAATTACCTTGATTATTTCAGCTTTTCTCTAGATTAAAAAAGAATTTTGTACATTTCCCCCCCGCCACTGTTTATTTCACTTTATACCTCTGTATTTTTCCTTTTCAATTTCTCTTAATTTCTCTTCCAAGAGTATTATTTTCTGAACATTTCCTTCTTTATTGCTCAATTCCTCCCTTAACTCTTTTCTTACTTCCCTTTCTTTTTGTCTCTTTACCATTTGTATCATTCTGCAGTACTTTATAGAATATTTCTTAAATTCATATTTTACATTGTCCCACCATATTTTTTTTATCTTCTTTATATAATCTATTTTCCTTTTCCAGAATTCTTTCTATCGCCCTTTTATACTCCTCATTATTTAAGATCTCTGCATTTAAAACCCATACCCCTGGCCCTCTTTCCATTCCTTCAAAATCCATCTATACAATTAAAAAGAGAGATGTTTCTTTATAATAGACTTTTTGCACGTGTGTCTAAATTTCTTTTGCTTAAGATGTAGTCAATTCTGCTTTGGCAGATAAAATTTTCTACCACCTGCTGCCTCGAAAATTCTCCTTTGTTTTCATTTCTTTCTCTCCAAACATCCATTAAATCATGCTCTTCCATCAGACTTTTCAATTCTTTTCTCCCAGGATTTGCTTTAAAAACCATTCCATCTGCCCTCTCCATTTTGCGAAAAACAGTGTTAAAATCCCCCATTATAAAAACATCTCCCCATTTTGCTACAAGACCTTTTAAATTATTAAAAAAACATTATTTTATCCCCTTCCTCCCCTGGTGCGTGTATATTGCACAATACTATCTTTTTGTCCCCTTCCTTCATTTCTACCGCCAAGCATTTCCCTTTTTTGTCATCATAAATAACATTCACACTTTCGCACACGTCTTTTCCAATTAAAAACGTTACCACTCTTCCTCTTCTCCCATCACCGTTATTATAAAACACTTCTCCATTTCATTTCTTCTTAAAATCCTCTACTACCTCATTTCTCCAGTTAGTTTCTTGTACCAAAATAACATTCGCCCCTTTACATAACTACATTTTATCAAATTTTCCCATATTTAATAGCCCCCTCACATTGATTGATACAATACTCAAGATCATTAGTTTTATTTTCCTTAAAAGTCTCCTTTTTGCACTTTCAATATTTGGTGTTACCTTTAAACGACTTTGTCTTTGTATTCCAGTTCTCTGCCAGTCCTTTCCGCAGTCCTTCCTTCCTTTTTCCCCTGCTCCGCTCCTCTTCGTCTTTCTCTTCCACTCTATTTTGCTGCTCTTGTCCTTGTTTTTCCAGGTGGTCCACTGTTTCTGTGAAATTTCCAGAGATGTCCATGTTCCTTCCTCTATTGACCCTTCCTCTCCATTTTCTCCTTGCGGTTGATTTCTTTCCCATCGTTTTTTGTTATTTCCAGACCCCCCTCCATTTCTTTTCTTTAATCCTCAGTCCCTCCAAAAGTTCTTTACAGACCTCCTCATTTATTAGAGTCACTTCATACTCCTTTCCTTGGCTTGGCCTTACCACCAGTAGTTTTCCACCTCCAATTTTATCCACTACTGCTTTAAATAGGTCCTCTGCTTTCCCGTCCTCCACCTCAGCCAAGTCCACAATCAACGTCTCATCCTTCAGATAAAATCTTCTCTTTTCCACTCCTTTTTTCATTCGTTACGTTTGTGCCATGTCCAAGTCGTTGTCCTTTCTCCGTTCCTCGTTGGTTTGAATCCACTCGCGTTTCTCCATCCATTTCCTTGTCGGTACCGGTTTGTCCGTCCATTTTTAGAAAAGAAGGAAAAGGAAAAACAACAAAAAATGACCAAACGCGCCACTTCCCAGACAGCACAAAGCTGCTTGTGAGTGGCTTCAGCACCCGCACAAAAAAAAATACTCAAACACAATAAATAAACTCAAAAAAAGCAAAGCAAAAAAAGAAAGGATAGGAGAGCCTTCCTCTCCCGACTGTAGCCAAACTCACCTTCTAGTTCGTTCCACCTAGTGGGTGTTAGCGAGAGCTGGCTCCATAAGATGTCTACTTAAATAGTGTATGTATTTATTTATTTATTGATTGATTGATTTGGTTCCTCTCTCCTTAGTCAATCTTCCTCCGATAACAGTATGATGTCCTGAGATAATTAAAACTCTAATGCAAATGAAGGCCTAACTGAAAAGCTTACAGCACTTGGTATTCCCAGGCGATCTCCCATGCACGTACTAACCAGGCCCAACTCTGCTCAGCGTCCGAGATCAGATGAGATCGGGCGTTCTCAGAGTGGTATGGCCATAAGCGAGAGCAGGCCTCTAAAGGTGCCTACTTAAATAGTGACTGTCCTATTTATTTATTTATTTATTTATTTACAGTGTCTAGTCAATCTTCCTCCCGTAACAGTATGATGTCCTGAGAGAATTAAAACTCTAATGCAAATGAAGGCCTAACTGAAAAGCTTACAGCACCTGGTATTCCTAGGCGGTCTCGCATCCAAGTACTAACCAGACCCAACGCTGCTTAGCTTCCGAGATCAGACAAGATCAGGCGTTCTCAGAGTGGTATGGCCGTAAGCGAGAGCAGGCCTCTAAAGGTGTCTACTTAAATAGTGACTGTCCTATTTATTTATTTATTTATTTATGTATGTATGTATTTATGTATTTATGTATTTATTTATTTATTTACAGTGTCTAGTCAATCTTCCTCCTGTAACAGTATGATGTCCTCAGAGAATTAAAACTCTAATGCAAATGATCTATTTATTTATTTATTTTCTTATTTAATTCAATTCAATTCAATTTAGTTTTATTTGTATAGCGCTTTTAACAATGGACATTGTCACAAAGCAGCTTTACAGAAATAAATGGATTAACAAAAAATATATTATAAATATTTGAATTTATCACTGTGAATTTATCCCTAATGAGCAAGCCAGTGGCGACTGTGGCGACGGTGGCAAGGAAAAACTCCCTGAGATGATATGAGGAAGAAACCTTGAGAGGAACCAGGCTCAAAAGGGAACCCATCCTCATCTGGGTGCAACAGATAGTGCGATTAAATAAATAAATCCCTTCTATTATTGTGCGCTATAAGGACAAGTAGTGCAACTTTGCAACCAATAAATTCAGCACAGTTTCTGCAAGAAGTCCTTTTGGTTAAAATCTATCCACTGTCCACTGATGGAGTCCCGAGTATGAAGCTGCTCGTGGCAACCGCAGCCCCAAAGCCACTACAGCAATCGCAGTCCCAAGCCATTACATTACAGCTCCCCATATGTGATCCCCAAACCATCTCCACAGCCCCCAGGTGGCACCATCCCCAGCAATCCAAACGGTTCTTCAGGCCATCCATATGGGGCCCCAGCAGCAGCGAGCAAACTCAACCGATGAGAACTCCAACCAGAAGTAGGGCATCAGGATGGGTCAAGCAGCGAGGAGGAGCAGAAGGGGCATCAGGATGGGTCAGAAAGCGAGGAGGAGCAGAAGGGGTCAGGATCACTGGCAACTCAGAAGTACCATGTGTAGCTCGACCGAGAGTGAGGGAGAGAAAGAGATGGAGAGAGAGGAAGAGAATGAGAATGAGAATAAGCTTTGTCCACTAATGGTTAAGCAAAATATACTTTGCATGCAGAGTGCAAGCAGGGACTCCGGCAAGACTAGCTATGACAGCATAACTAAAAGGGAGAGCTAACACAGACATGAGGGCACCCTGGGACATAAGGCAGCCAGCCACTCCACTGTCGACAAACCTGAGTGAACGTGTGAGAGTAGGGGGGCGACAGCAACCAAACATCCCAGGTCACCACAACACTCTATGCTTGTGAACCCTCCAGACCTGCCCCTGTACCTAAGAAAAAAACTATTCACAAAAGGCTTGACAAAACAAATATGTTTTCAACCTAGACTTAAACACTGAGACTGTGTCTGAGCCCCGAACACTAAGTGGAATGCTGTTCCATAACTGTGGGGCTTTGTAAGAGAAAGCTCTACCCCCAGCTGTAGCACGCACTATTCGAGGTACCAATAAATATAAACATTTACAGTGTCTAGTCAATCTTCCTCCCGTAACAGTATGATGTCCTCAGAGAATTAAAACTCTAATGCAAATGAAGGCCTAACTGAAAAGCTTACAGCACCTGGTATTCCCAGGCAGTCTCCCATCCAAGTACTAACCAGGCCTGACTCTGCTTAGCTTCCGAGATCAGACGAGATCGGGCGTTCTCAGAGTGGTATGGCCGTAAGCTAGAGCAGGCCTCTAAAGGTGTCTACTTAAATAGTGACTGTCCTATTTATTTATTTATTTATTTACAGTGTCTAGTCAATCTTCCTCCCGTAACAGTATGATGTCCTCAGAGAATTAAAACTCTAATGCAAATGAAGGCCTAACTGAAAAGCTTACAGCACCTGGTATTCCCAGGCAGTCTCCCATCCAAGTACTAACCAGGCCCCACTCTGCTTAGCTTCCGAGATCAGACGAGATCAGGCGTTCTCAGAGTGGTATGGCC
>CM040975.1:9649545-9681902 GCA_022985145.1 Pangasius djambal
AAAATTTGAGTATTTTTCTATGTTATGTTCATGTTTATGTTCATAAACTTTTTATTTAATAAAATATGTTTTCATAGTTTGTGTTGTCCCTTATTATCAATGCAAAATGGTCACTAACTAAAGAGGATTTATGCTGATATTGCCCAAAAACCCTATTTTGTTCAGGCGTTTCCAAACTTTTGGAGGGCAGTGTAATATATATATATATATATATATATATATATATATATATATATATATACATATATATATATATATATAATATGTGTGTGTGTGTATATATATATATATATATATATATATATATATATATATATATATATATATATATATATATATATATATATGTATATATGTGTGTGTGTGTGTGTGTGTATGTATATATGTGTATATGTATATATATATATATTAAAAAACAAAATAATACAACTTTATATATTCACAGTCCTACATTTCAAGTATCTTTCATAAATTACATACATTAAGGAAAAGAGAGGAAAAAAAAAGTTAAAACCTTTCAGGCAAAATTACATTAAAACCGGACCATGTTTTTACAATGTATGGGTTATTTTCTACAATATATTTATATTGTAAGTCTATATTGTAAGTCTTTGACTTGTCTTAATCCTGCATAATACCAATTCTTATAAAAAATTTTTTTTATTTCTATTGCTTGTAATAAATTTGTTTAAAAAAAGGGGCTGTTTCAATAGTTCCACATGAACATTCTCTTGAAAAACTTTCCATGCTCTCAGTGGTTAGGACATTGGACTACTGATCGGAAGGTCAGGAGTTTGATCCCCAGCACCGCCAAGTTGCCACTGCTGGGCCCTTGAGCAAGGCCCTTAACCCTCAACTGCTCAGTTGTATAAATAAGATAAATGTAAGTCGCTCTGGATAAGGGCGTCTGCCAAATGCTATAAATGTAAATGATTGTTTTGCGCTTTTTTGAGGCAGCGGGAACTGTGTAGATCCTCTAGGGTAGGGAGAGGGCACCCGATGATTTTCTCAGCAGACCTGACAACTCTCTGTAGTTGTTTTTTGTGTGCTGCAGAGCAGCTGGGAAACCACATACAGAGGCAGTATGTGAGAATACTCTCGACGGTGGACCGGTAGAAAGACACCAGCAAACTCTGGGCAATGTTGTTCCTCCTGAGGACCCTCAAGAAGTAGAGTCTTTGCTGTGCCTTCTTCACCAGATTTGTGGTGTTCACACCCCAGGTCAGGTCTTCCTCAATGAAAACTCCCAGAAAGTGGACGTCTGTGACCCTCTCCACACAATTCCTGCCAATCAGTATTGGTTGGATGTCAGTTTTATTTCTCCTGAAGTCAATGACTAACTCCTTCGTCTTGGATGTGTTCAGGAGCAGGTTGTTGTCTCTACACCACTCCGACAGCTGCTGTACCTCATCTTGGTAGGCAGACTCATCACCCCCTGAAATGAGTCCCACTAAATTTAAAGATGTTATTACTGACGTGGGCAGGGGTGCAGTCGTGTGTGGAGAGAGTATAGAGCAGGGGA
Source organism: Pangasius djambal (assembly GCA_022985145.1). NCBI lineage: Eukaryota > Metazoa > Chordata > Actinopteri > Siluriformes > Pangasiidae > Pangasius > Pangasius djambal. Next base: position 9,651,068 of record CM040975.1, read on the forward strand.
CTCAGTACGCAGCCCTGAGGGGAGCCGGCGCTGAGGCTAATGGCTGTAGAAAGGTGATGGCCTATTTGAACCCTCTGTGGGCGTCCTGACAAGAAGTCTTTAATCCAAAGATGTGGAGTAAGGCAGACCCAGGTCCAACAGTTTACACACCAGTCTGTATGGGAGGATAGTGTTAAACGCCGAGCTGTAGTCCACAAAGAGAAGTCGAGCGTAGTTACCCTGCTGCTCCAAGTGGGTTAGCACAGTGTGAAGGGTAGTGGCTATAGCATCCTCCGTAGACCTGTTTGCCTTCTAGGCAAACTGATGTGAGTCAAAGGTGGGAGGCAGGAATGCAAGTATGTGTTTTCGAAACACTTCATCACCAGTGGGGTGAGTGCTACTGGCCAATAGTCCTTGTGTCCGGTAGGAGATGGTTTTTTTGGGCAAAGGGACTGTAATGGAAGATTTCAGACAGGATGGGACAGCAGATTGGGAAAGTGATCTATTGAAGATACTGGTGAAAATCCCAGCCAGCTGGTCTGCACAGTCCTTCAGCACACGCCCGGATATGCCATCAGGGCCTGCATCCTTCCTTGGGTTTATGGCCCTTAGCGTGCGCCTCACCTCCCATTCTTCTACTGAGAGGGTGAAGTTGGAGTTGCTGTTCGTTGTTTCATGCAGCACTGTATCTTGTGGTGCTACCTCAAAGCGTGCAAAGAATATGTTCTTAATATTATAATATAATATTTGTTACTATGTCTGATATATCTCGATTTAAGACACCATATGCTTGATTTGTTGTTATAATGTTAGGAATCACTTTTTTCATTCTATTTGCCAAGATCTTAGACAAAATCTTATAGTCAGTATTTAGCATACTCAATGGTCTGTAATTTTTAAGATCTTCTTTATCCCCTTTATTCTTATAGATAATTTTGATCATTCCTTTCTTCATACTTTCACTCAATTTTTTCTGCTTAAGAATTTCAATAAATAAATTGTGCAAAATGGATGTTAAAACATTTTTAAAACCTTATAAAACTCAGATGTTAAGCCATCTAGACCTGGACTTTTTCCATTGCTCAATTGATCTATAACTTCAATTTCCTCTTCATTTATATCCTTATCACACATTTTCTTATCTTCTTCATTTACTTGTACTTGAATTTGATGCAATAAAAACTCATCTTTCATATTTATATCATTTAAAATAAAATAGTATAAAAATCCTTCATTTCATTCAAAATACATTATTTTTCTTTCACAACTTTCCTATCTTTTAATATACTTTTGATCATTTCTGCTTATTTTCTTGTTTTCTCCAATTCATAAAAGAATTTTGTACTTCTTTCTCCTTCTACTGTGTTTTTCGCTCTGCTTCTTATTTTAGCTCCCTTGCACTTTTCCTCCTCTATTTTTTTAAATTCCTCTTCTAAAAACACTATTTTCCTCACATCCATCTTTCCCTCGGACACCTTTTTCAGTTCTTCTTCCCATTCCTTATTTAATAGTCTTTCTTTACTTTTCTTTGCTCTTTGCATTCTTTTTTCAAATTATCCCACCACATGCTTTTTACTTCTTCATATAGGATATGTTTATGCTATTTATTATGAAATTTTCTATTTCCAGTTTGTAAGACTCTGCATTGAAAACCCACACCCTTGGACCTCTCTCAACTCCACTAAAATCAATGATTATATTTAAAAAATCATGATCACTTCCACTGAACATTTTATAAAATACTTTTGAAATGAAAAGTTCTAACTGTCTGCTGCATAAAACGAAATCAGTTCTACTTTGCTTAAAGACTGTGTTCACAATTTGCCTTCGTGAATATTCTCTTTTTGCTCTATTTCTATATGTCTAAAAATCTGTGTTTTTCCATCATTTTCTTTAATCCAGTTCTCCCCACATCTGCTCTATATACCATATAATCCTCCACATCAATTCTTTCCAATATAGTATTAAAATCCCCAATTAAATTCACATTTTTATAACCATCCGTTAAAACACTTAATTCTTTAAAAAAAGATGACTCTTCCTAAGCCTTTGTTTGGTGCATGAATATTACATATTGTTAATTCTTCTACTTTGCTTTTGACTTTAACTACCAATATTCTTCCTATATTATCTGTGAATGTATCTGTTGCTTTTTCTATCGCTCCCCTTCTAATTAAAGTTGCTACTCCTTTTTTTCTGTTTGGGTCATTATTGTAAAAAATTTCTCCATCCCATATTTTCTTGTGTATATACATCACTCTTCTTTGTTAAATAAATTACATTTTCAAATTTAGTCCTAGTCGACAATCCTCTTACACTGATTGACAATAGCCTCAGTTGACTCATAAACAAAAGAAAAAAAGACATAAAAACAAAACAAAAACCACATAACTTTTGTTCAGACTCTCTCAAATCAACATATCTTGAACCAATCATCTCAGCTTTTTTCCTCTTTTTTTCTTTAGATTCTCTTCTTATTCTTTGTCTTTCCAAGACCTTTTCAATGTTTATTTGTCCTGTCTTTTTCACTTTAGTCCCCCTGCTCAAAACACTTTTCTTTCCACAAATATTTTTTTTTTCTTCCCAGTGTCGCTTACCTCTTCCTGGGTTGTACTGTCCTTTGTTCCATCATTATCATCTTTGTTTTCCATCACATCCTGCTCCACATTGTCCACAGATAGTTGTAGTCCAGTCATCTCTTCTCCTCCATCCTGTTCATTCTCACTTGCTTCTTCTTCTTCTTCTTCTCCTTCCCTGCTCAGTATATCCTTTGTTAATCCACTTGTTTGTTGTAATGCATTCCCTTCATCAGCCTCTTCCAAAAACTCCACTTCATTATATGTCTCCATCTCCATTTCCTCATGTTCTTCTTCATCTGTTTCACATCTTAGCAATTGTGCATATTTGTACTTGCTGATCATGAATAACTCTGAAAAACCGTGTTCCTTCCTCTGTTTCAAAACTTGTGTTATATGGGAGTGACACCATGTCCTTAGGGAATTATAAATCTTGTTCCATCTGCCACCGTTGTCTCAGGGTAATATCTCCTTCTCATCGGCAGTATCGGTCTGACCCCCCCAGCTTAGCAGTTTTTGCAGTACATCCTCGTCATTTCTATAATTAGGCAAACGTAAAAAAGAAACCACTCTTTCCATTGCACAAAGTTTGCCCATTTCACAAGTTTGTCCATTTATTGATGGTCCATTCAATACATTTTCACAGTCCATTTCATTCTCCATTGTGATTTCATACTCAAATTCTGTTTTTTTTTTTCTTTTCCTTTTCCAGTATTGTCCTCAATAGCTTTGATCGTTATCAATTTTCCGGATTGTTCACAGTCACTGTCAATGTTGTTTCTTTCTTGCATTCCGTCTGGTATATCATTTTGCTTTTTAATCTATTTATCATTTCCTTTCTTCGACTTTCCTCTTGTCTCCTTTCACCGTTTGTATCAACCTTTTCTTTACCTTGTATATTTGGTTGCTGTTCAATCCTTCCTTTCTCCATTTCAGCTCCATTTCTCTTCTTTCTCGATACCACAGTTGCCCATGTTTCGTTGTCATCATTTCCATTGTCTTCATAATCCTTTTTGTCAAAGTAGTGTCTCCTTCAAAGTCATTGTCCTTTTCCTCAAATTCCTTTTCCAGGTCAGCTCCATTAGCCATTGTTTCCATCCTTGTTTATAAACTCGTCCACCAAATAAAAAAATCAAAAACAAAAGTAACTCAACCCCAAACAGTTATACAGCCCCTGGCAAAAAATTATGGAATCACCAGTCTTGGAGGATGTTCATTCAGTTGTTTAATTTTGTAGAAAAAAGGCAGATCATGGACATGACACAAAACTGAAGTCATTTCAAATGTCAACTTTCTGGCTTTAAGAAACACTAAAAAGAAATCAAGAAAACAAATGTAGTAGTCAGTAACAGTTACTTTTTTAGACCAAGCAGAGGGAAAAAAATATGGAATCACTCAATTCCAAGGAAAAAATTATGGAATCATGAAAAACAAACAAACAAAAGAACACTTCAGCACACCACTAGTACTTTGTTGCACCACCTCTGGCTTTTATAACAGCTTGCAGTCTCTGAGGCATGGACTTAATGAGTGACAAACAGTACTCTTCATCAGTCTGGCTCCAACTTTCTCTGATTGCAGTTGCCAGATCAGTTTTGCAGGTTGGAGCCTTGTCATGGACCATTTTCTTCAACTTCCACCATAGATTTTCAATCGAATTAAGATCCGGACTATTTGCAGGCCATGACATTGACCTTATGTGTCTTTCTTCAAGGAATGTTTTCACAGTTTATGCTCTATGACAAGATGCATTATCATCTTGAAAAATGATATAATCATCCCCAAACATCCTTTCAATTGATGGGATAAGAAAAGTGTCCAAAATGTCAATGTAAACTTGTGCATTTATTGAAGATGTAATGACAGCCATCTCCCCAATGCCTTTACCTGACATGCAACCCCATATCATCAATGACTATGGAAATTTGCATGTTTTCTTCAGGCAGTTGTCTTCATAAATCTCATTGGAACGGCACCAAACAAAAGTTCCAGCATCATCACCTTGCCCAATGCAGATAAGTGATTCATCACTGAAAATGACTTTCATCCAGTCATCCACAGTCCAAGATTGCTTTTCCTTAGCCCACTGTAACCTTGTTTTTTTCTGTTTAGGTGTTAATGATGGTTTTCATTTAGCTTTTCTGTATGTAAATCCCATTTCCTTTAGGCGATTTCTCACAGTTCGGTCATAGACGTTGACTCCAGTTTCCTCCCATTTGTTCCTCATTTATTTTGTTGTGCACTTTCTGTTTTCAAGACATATTGCCTTAAATTTTCTGTCTTGACGCTTTGATGTCTTCCTTGGTCTACCAGTACGCTTGCCTTTAACAACCTTCCCATGTTGTTTGTACTTGGTCCAGATTTTAGACACAGCTGACTGTGAACAATCAACATCTTTTGAAACATTGCATGATGATTTACCCTCTTTAAGGAGTTTGATAATTCTCTCCTTTGTTTCAATTGACATCTCTCGTGTTGGAGCCATGATTCATGTCAATCCACTTGGTGCAACAGCTCTCCAAGGTGTGATCACTCCTTTTTAACTGCAGATTAACGAGCAGATCTAATCTGATGCAGGTTGGAAAGGAAATTGACAGGGTGATTCCAAAATTTTTCCCTCGGAATTGAGTGATTCCATATTTTTTTTCCTCTGCTTGGTCTAAAAAAAGTAACTGTTACTGGCTACCACATTTGTTTTCTTGATTTATTTTAGTGTTTCTTAAAGCCAGAAAGTTGACATTTGAAATGACTTTAGTTTTGTGTCATGTCTGTGACCTGCCTTTTTTCTACAAAATTAAACAACTGAATGAACATCCTCCAAGACTGGTAATTCCATAATTTTTGCCAGGGGCTGTAGAACTGCTTGGGGTTAAAAACGTAAACAAAAATAATATACCGCAAACTTTATAACTTGAGATTAAACAACAAAAATAATAAAAAACAACCAGAAACAAAATGGGGGAGAGACTTTCTCTCCAACTGCAGCCTAGTACTTCCTTTTCGGCCCACTGGCGCCCTCAGAGTGGTATGGCCGTAAACGAGAGCTGGCTCCAAAAGGTGTCTGCTTAAATAGTGTAAGATTGATTGATTGATTCATTCATTCATTTATTTGATTTCTCTCTCCTTTTCAAGTTTCTAGTCAATCTTCCTCCATTAACAGTATGATGTCCTAAGAGAATTAAAACCCTAATGCAAATGAAGGCCTAACTGAAAAGCTTACAGCACCTGGTATTCCCAGGTGGTCTCCCATCCAAGTACTAACCAGGTCCGACTCTGCTCAGCTTCCAAGATCAGACAAGATCAGCCCCCCGCCCCCCGAAAACACTTTATTCCATTCTATTACGTTCTTCCTCGTCCATCCTTTCAGGATGATTTATTTCCTTTTCAGTTGAGTCCTGATTTTCCTTCCATATTTGTCCTTCTACACTCAAAGTTTCAGTCTCTTTTATATGGTTGTCATCTCCTTCCACTTCTTCATCCTCCATCCACCACTCACACTTCACCAAAGCACTCTGGGCACTTTACAGCATTGCAGTTACGAGCATAATCCCCCTGCTCTTCACACTCCTAGCACTTCAAATCAGGGCAGTCCTTAAGGATATGGCCAGGATCCATGCATAACCTACAGATTTTCATCTGCCTATCATGCATAATCCTAAAGTATTGCACCCCTTCGGCAGTCTCAAACTTGGCACTATAGGGCAGAGATACCACCTCTTTTGGAAAGCGGACTTTTAGGTACCTTGTTCTATCAGCTACATCTGTGCCAGGATAGTACCACCATTTAGTGTCCGATGTTGGGGTTACACCCCACATTTCCAGCTTTGATAAAATGTCTTTATTGTCCATATATGCTGGTAAGTGAATGCTGCTAAATGAAACAATACATTCTCTTGTCTGCAATTTGCTGATTTCGCACATCTTAACTTTTATTATTAAACCGTCCATTAAATCATCACACACACCTTCTTCATCCAAAGTCAGTTCATATTCTCTCTCTGGTCTTGGTCTTACTGCTAACAGCTTTCCAAATCCAGTCTTTTCTGTCACAGCCTTTATAATGTCCTTTGCCGTTGCATCTCTTAGATCCATCAATTTCACAATTACTGTAGCTTCCTTCAGAAAAGACTTGCTTGCATTTCTTTCCCTTGTTTTGCCACCAAACTTACTGATATTCCTTTGAAATCCATAATCTTTTGCCATTTGTTGTCCATGTTCTTTCTTTCCTGTTTCTTTTGCCACATCCTTACCCGTTGCCGTTAATCCATCCATTTATGACATTTCAAAGAAGTGGCTTCCCCAAGCAGCATTAACTGCTAGGGAGCCCAACTAAAAAGAATATAAAAACAAAACAATGGAAAATAAACTAACAAAACAATTAAAACAAAAAACAAAATTGTGGGCCCCTCCCACCAACTGCTACTACAACACTTCCTGTGTTGTCGCTGGAATGTACTCAGTGCTCAGAGTGGTATGACTGTAAGCGAGAGCTGTTTCCCAAAGGTGTCTACTGTACTGTAATGTAAGATTGATTGATTGATTTATTAATTTATTTGATTTCTCTCTCCTTTTCAAGTTTCTAGTCAATCTTCCTCCCATAACAGTATGAGAGAATTAAAACTCTAATGCAAATGAAGGCCTAACTGAAAAGCTTACAACACCTGGTATTCCCATCCAAGTACTAACCAGGCCCGACTCTGCTTAGCTTTCCGAGATCAGATGTTCTCTCTTTTTTTTTGTTTTTGTTTTAATGAAAGGTCATAGAAAATACACTGCAGCTTTCCCAAGGATAGAGATTAACGTTTCAGTCAAAACAAAATAAAACAAAGACATTCATATGAATAAAAAATCTTTTTCTTCCACATTATTCCATTCCTGGCATTACTATATTAAACTCCCTAAAATCTGAGTAAACCTCTGAAGTAAAAACCTTGTCAAAATTTCTCACTTCTTTGCTCCTTTTTGAAATAACTATACAAACATTCTATATAGATTTCCAGACGTCTTTTAAACAAACACCACACATTCAGTATAATTTTTTCTTGTTTTCCGATCACTCTTCTTTCCCAGATGGCTTTTTTCATTAGCATTACAAACAGATTGATCACCTTTTTGTTTTTTTTCTTCTTGTCCCACCCTAACATAATGATCTTATTCCACTCTGTAACTTCTCCATCTCGCTCCCCTTCCTGTGTTTCTATAATCACAGCTTTTCTTTTTATTCATTTCATTTATTGCTCTTGCTATCTCTTCTTTACTTATGGTCTGATTGCATTATTCCTTCTCCTCTTTACTCACTTTCATTTTTATTAGTTCCATTAGCTCCTTTTTTTCTCTCTCCTTTACTCCTTCTGCAGTAAATAGCTTTTCATAAGTTTCTTATTTCTTCTAAAATTTCCCCACATTTTTCTACCATTTCACCATTTTCTTTTTTTTTAATTTCTTTTAATTTCTTAATTTCCAACTCTTCCTCTTCTTTTTTCCAAATAAAAAAAAAAAACCTTGTGCATTTTTCTCCTTCTATCAGATATTTTGCTTTACTCCTCAGCATTGCCCCGTTATATTTATTCTCCTCCTTCTCCTTCAGCTCTTCCTGTATTTCTTTTATTTTTGGATATCTTCTGTTTCATCATTTATTTGCTTCTCCAGTCTTTCTCTTATTTTTTTTTCTTTATTATTTTTACATTTCTGTTTTAACACACAATATCTAATAGTGATTTCTTAGACTAAAAATTTCACATTCTCCCACCAGATTCTTTTGTCCTCTATATACATTTCATTTTCTTTTTCTATCATGTCTTTTATTTTTGCAAAATAATTATCATCCTTTAAAATGTCTGTATTTAAAACCCATACCCCTGGCCCTCTTTTCCCAGTATCCCAATCCAAATGTACAAAAAATGGCTTATGATCACTCAAACCCGTTTTTTCATACCTTAACTTCTCTATAAAACGTTCTAAATTCCTTGTACATAAAACCATATCTATTCTTGTTTAACACATGAAGTTACCTACTATTTGTCTTCTAGAGAATTCTCTTTTGTTTTCGTTCCTTTCTCTCCATCATATTGTTCTCTTCCATTAGTGATCTTAACTCTTTTCTTCCTGCATCACTTTTAAAAACCATACCCTCTGCCATATCTTGTTTGCTAAAAACTTAATTAAAATCCCCCAGCATAATAATATCTTTATAATTCCTCACAATTGTCTTGATAATGTTGAATGTTCTTTTCTTTTTCTTTCGTTGGTGCATGTATGTTGAGCAGCAAAAAATTCTTCTCTTCGTAACTCATTTCCATTACCAAACATTTCCCTATTTCATCTTTGTATATTTCTTTGCAATTTACACCACTGTTTTCTCTTATTAAAATTGCCACACCTCTGCCATGTCTTTCGTCACCATTATCATATAAAATTTCACCATTCCATCTTTTCCTCATTTCTTTTATAGACCCTTCTGTCCAATTTGTTTCTTGTAGCATTATTACATCTTCTTGTTTACACATTTCTTTTACTTTATCAAACTTTCTTGCATCCTGAAGTCCTCTCGCATTAAATTTTACTATCTTCACAAGCATGAGACAGAAAAAAGTATACATAAAGCCCATCACTTATCATTCTATCTCCCCCAAGTCCTTTATCAGTTCATATCTATTTACATTTACAATGAGTCCTCTAAGTACCTTCTTCCTTGCCCCCTCCAAACTTGGTTTTACCTTGATTGATCTTCTTTTCATTTGTTTCCCAACTTTGTCCTCCTTTTCCTCTTCACTGCTCCCTCAACAGTTTGTTCTTCATTCATGATCCTTTGATGTATTTCGCCCAAAAGTCTTTCAACAGTCTGAGGAATGTCTATTTGCATGTCCACTTCCCCACCTTGTTGTGCTTGTTCTTCCTGTACGTTGCTTTCCTCTCTCTCTTCTCCTTTGTCCATACTTTTAGTTCCATTAACCTGTGTTGCCTTAGTTCCTTCCTCTTGCTACTTTTTGCTGTCTCCTTTATGCATCTGCCTGTTCACTCCTTCTTCCTCGCTTTCCATCCAGCATTCACACTTGTTGAGCACCTCCTTGCAGTCCCTTGCAAAGTGTCCCCTCTCATCACATTTGTACCACCTAAACTCCGGGCAGTCTTTCACCATATGCTCCGGGCTCATGCACAACCTGCAAGTCTTGACCTACTGGCTGTGCATCACCCGAAAGTACTGTGGTCATTCCGCCATGTCGAGCTTGCTGCTATACGCGAGTGAGATCACTTCTCTGTGGAACCTGGTTTTGACAAATCTTGTTCCGTCTTCAATATTTGTGCCTGGATAGACCCTTCTTTTTATTTTAGAGATGGGGAGAACTCCCCATCATACAATGAAGCTATGGGAAAGAGTAGTGGAAGCTAGGTTAAGGAAGGTAGTGGAAATTTGTGAGCAGCAGTATGGCTTCAGAAAGAGCACAAAAGATGCAATTTTTGCTCTGAGAATTTTGATGGAGAAGTATAGGGACGGTTAGAGGGAGTTGCACTGTGTGTTTGTAGACTTGGAGAAAGCGTATGACAGGGTGCCAAGAGAAGAGCTGTGGTACTGTATGAGGAAGTCAGGAGTAGCAGAGAAGTATGTCAGAGTGGTGCAGGACATGTATGAGAGGAGCAGGACAGTGGTGAGGTGTGCCGTAGGTCAGACAGAGGAGTTCAAAGTGGAGGTGGGGCTGCATCAGGGATCGGCTCTGAGCCCCTTCCTGTTTGCTATGGTGATGGACCAGTTGTCAGAGGAGGTAAGACAGGAGTCCTTGCACAATGATGTTTGCGGATGACATTGTGATCTGTAGTGAGAGCAGGGAGCAGGTGGAGGAAAACCTGGAGAGGTGGAATGAAGAAGAGGAATGAAAGTCAGTCGTAGTAAGACTGAGTACGTGTGTGTGAAGGGAGGGAAGTGGAACAGTAAGATTACAGGGTGAAGAGGTGAAGAAGGTACAGGAGTTTAAGTACTTGGGGTCAACAGTCCAGAGTAATGGAGAGTGTGGGAAAGAGGTAAAGAAGCGAGTGCAGGTAGGTTGGAATGGGTGGAGAAAGGTGTCGGGAGTTCTGTGTGATAGAAAAATATCAGCGAGAATCAAGGGGAAGGTGTACAAGACAGTGGTGAGACTGGCCATGCTGTATGGTTTAGAGACAGTGTCACTGAGGAAGAGACAGGAGTCAGAGCTAGAGGTAGCAGAGCTGAAGATGTTGAGGTTCTCTTTGGGAGTGACAAGGTTGGACAGGATTAGGAATGAGTACATCAGAGGGACAGCTCATGTTGAACGTTTGGGGGACAAAGTTAGGGAGGCCAGATTAAGATGGTTTGGGCATGTTCAGAGGAGGGAGAGTGAGTATATTGGTAGGAGAATGTTGCACACGGAGGTGCCAGGCAGGAGGCGAAGAGGAAGGCCAAAGAGGAGGTATATGGAGGTAATCAATGAGGATATGAAGCTAGTGGGTGCAAGTGTTGAGGAGATAGGTAGGGATAGGTGGAGAGTGATGATTCGCTGTGGCAACCCATGAAGGGAAAAGCCGAAAGAAGAAGAAGAGGGAGAACTCCCCATCACTCCATTTTCTTTAAAATGTCCTTATCATCCATATAAACAGGCAGAGGCATGAAGGAAACAACAAAGTATCTGTTTTGAAGTCTTGTTACCTCACAGGTTTTCCCTTTGATAATTAGTCCGTTCATCAGCTTCTCCGTGTCCTCCTCCCTCTTCAAAGTCACCTCATAACACCTCGTTTGTTTAGGTCGAACAGCCAAGATATTCCCTTCTCCGACTTTTCCTGTCACTGATTTTATAATATCCTCTGCTCTCACGCCATCCACATCCATTAAGTCCACTGTTACTGTTGCTTGTTTACTGTATACTCTTTTCTGGCTTTCCTTCCCAGTTTCCTTATCCTTTTCGTTTCCATCTCTGTGTCTTTGTTCCAGTCCAGTTTCATTTCCACATGGTGTTCCTCTTGCCATTGCAGAGGTCGTTGCCGTTAATCCATCCATTTTGAAAATTAAATCCAAGAAAACGCACTTAGCTTTCCCCCCAAACAGCACGAGCTGCTGGGAGGAAAAACTAAAACAAAAAATAAACCAAAACAAACACTGTTTTTAGAAGAAAACGACAAAAAAACAGAACAAAAAAGGGTGAGCCTCTCTCACCGACTGCTCGAGCTGCCAACTCACTTCTTTATTTATTTATAGTTATTTAGTTAGTTAGTTAGTTAGTTCCTCTCTCCTTTTCAAGTTTCTAGTCAATCTTCCTCCCATAACAGTATGATGTCCTGAGAGAATTAAAACCCTAATGCAAATGAAGTCCTAACTGAAAAGCTTACAGCACCTGGTATTCCCAGGCGGTCTCCCATCCAAGTACTAACCAGGCCCGACTCTGCATAGTTTCCGAGATGCTTTCTGTGACACAAAAACTCTTAAAATTAAGAGTTTACAGACATCTTACATAAAAACATTTCACAAAAGAAGTCATTAAAAGGTTTCATCTTTGTAAAAATGACAATTCCATCCCCAAGTCATTTAAAACCTTTAAGACCTCCTGAGTAAATACATAATAAAAAAAACAGCCATCATTTTTTCTAGCTTAAAATAATAAAACAGACATTCAACATATTTCTCAACTTTCTCTTAAACACATTCCACACATCAATTAAAACATTTTCCTTTTTTACCACCACTCTTCTTTCCCATACTGCACTTTTCATCATCACCACAAGTAAATTAATGAGCTTATTATTTTTTACTTTTCTTGTTAATCCCCAACATTAACACATTTTCCCACTCAAAGTTTTCATTTCCCTCTCCTCTCAAAATTACAATCATGCATTTGCATCTTACAGTACATTCTTTAAAAGCACACAGTTTTTCCCCCAGTCTTACATACACATCTTTCCCTTGTTTGGCTTCTTCCATATTTTCCACTCTCTTTATCCATTCTTCAGGTATTGCCTTTTTAATTATGTCATATTTCTTTGTCAGTTCCTGTCTGTTAAAATCCTCCTTTGCTTCCTACATCATGTCAACAATGTGCTGTACTGGTAAAAATCCTTCTTTGAATTCATATAAAATATCCCTTACCCTTGTGATTCCCACCTCCCACCTTTCCTAAAAAAGATCTCTTTCCCTTCATTAAGAATGTTGCTGTTTAAAAATAAAGTCTGGTTTAAAATGTTCTCTCTTCCTTGTATATTAAAATGCACACAAGTAAAAAATTTCCCCCATGCACCCATCAATTCTTGATAAAAAATCTGGCAACCCCTCTGTCATAAGTTTTTTTTTCACACTCATCCATAAAACTGTATCCCCCAAATTAAAATGACCACATTTACTTAAATAGTCCGTTGTTCTTTTCCATGCTGCCTTGTTTTCTTCGTCCAGATATTTTCTCATCATTTTCACTCTTAAACTGTTCTTTCTTTGCTCCACATCCATTAGCCCTAGTCCCCCCTTCCCCACTGCTCCTATTAAAGTGTTATGCTATTCTCAGCGGCTTCCTTTCCCATAAAAAAATCTAAAAAAAAAAAAAACATTTTTTCAGCCTTTTTTCCATCCACAACGGCATTGATGCCACATATAAAATATGCCATAATTTAGAAACCATTAAAACATTCAAAATTAAAACCTTCCCCTTCAAAGTTAAGGACATTAATTTCCAAAAATGTAACCTTCTCTCGATCCCTCCTAAAATCTCCTCCCACATAGTTCCTTCTGCTTCTTTTCACCCCTCCCCATTAAAACACCTTTTTCATCCATTTCCTTAAAAGTGAAGTGCCCAGTTAAAACCTCCGTTCCTCCAAATCTCATGTATACCGTTTTATCCTCATTCACTTTAGCCCCTGATCCCCTGCAAAATTTTTGTACTATTTTCATTGCTTCCCCTAGCATTAGCATAGTATCATCAGCATATTGAAATATTTTATTCTCTCCTCCCTCTATACCTATCCCTTTTATTCTCTCCTCCTGTTTTACCGCTAATCCCAGTGGTTCTGCAAACCTGTCTAATTGATCTCGTTAATTTAAAACATTCTTATCGTATCTTTTATGCTCATTGTTGTATCCGCAATGTCTCTTCCTTTAATACTGTATGCTTGGTTTGCTTCAATTATACTGGGCATCACTTCTTTCAATATGTTAGCTAAAACTTTTGCTAAAATCTTCAGATCGGTGTTAAGCATTGTTATAGGCCTATAATTTTTAACTCCACTTTGTCTCCTTTCCTTTTATATATCAGCTTCATTAATCCCATTCCCATCCTTTGGTTCATCTCACCTTTCCTAAAAATCTCATCAAATTCTTCTTTTAAGATACTGGTTAAAAAATCTTTAAAAACAATGTGAAACTCACTCACCAACCCATCTACCCCCTGACTTTTTCTTTTGTTTAATCCACTTATTTCTTCTTCTCTTACATCATCACACTTTTTTTTATCCACTTCTCCTACTCTTGCTTTTATTTGCTTCAGTAATTCCGCTTTTTCTCCTTCTTTTATTCCCTATATAAAAATAGTATAATTTTATTTCTTTCAATATTTCCTCATTTTCTTCTACTATCCCATTTTTGCCCCTTATTTCTTTAATCATTTCTGCTTTTCCTCTTCTTTTCTCTAGATCAAAGAAAGACTTTGTGCACTTCTCTCCCTCTACTGTATATTTTGCTTTGCTTCTTAATCTTGCACCTTCATATTTCTCCTCTTCCATTTCCTTTAGTCTACCCTCTATTTCTTTTATTTTCTGTATGCTTTTTTTCTGCCTTATCCAGTTCCTTATTTAAATTTTGTCTTAGCTCTTTCCTTATTTTTCTTACTTTTTTTTTATTATCTTGCAATACGTTATTGTAAACTTTTTTACAAGATATTTCACATTCTCCCACCATATTCTCTTATCCTCATTATGCATTTCATTTCCTTTTTCCTTTTCAATGATCTCCTTTATACTTAAAACATAATCTTCATTCTTTAAAACCTCTGTGTATAAAAGCCATACCCCCAGCCCTCTTTTTACATTACTCTGGTCTAATTGCATAAAAATTAAGTTATGATCACTCAAACTTGTCTCCTCATATTTAATATTACCTATAAAACGTTCAACTTTTCTTGTGCCTAAAATAAAATCTATTCTCGTCCGACACATAAAATTCCCCACCAGCTGCCTCCTTGAGTACTCTTATCTTTTCATTCCTTTCTCTCCATACATCAATCAGATCATTTTCTTCCATTAATAATTTGTTCTCTTCTTCCTTTGTCCGTTTTAAAAACCATTCCCTCCCCCATTTCAAATTTGCTAAAAACTGTCTTAAAATCACCCATCATAATAATTTCCCTGTAATTCTTTAAAAATCCACTTAAAACATAAAAAAAATTCTTTCTTCTCATTCTCTCCAGTTGCCGCATGAACACTGATCACAATTACTTTCTTTTCCTCATACTCCATTTCAACCGCAATACATTTCCCTTCCTTATCTTCATATACTGTTTTACACTTTACCCCATTGTTTTCTTTTATTAAAACCACAACTCCTCTTCTCAACCTCCCATCACCATTGTTATATAAAACTCCTCCATTCCATCTTTTCCTTATTTCAATCATAACACCTTCCCTCCAGTTAGTCTCTTGTAATAAAATCACATCATCTCCTCTGCACATTTCTCTAACTTTTTCAAATTTCCTGATATCTAAAAGTCCCCTCGCATTAAAAGTAACAAGTCTTAAAAACATAAAACATATAAAAACATGCATAAAACCCATAAAACTTAGTCCCTCTCCTCCAAGTCCTTTAACAAGTTATATTTATTCACACACACTAGTACTTTTAGTAGTTTTCTTTTGTGGCCGCTTGTTCCTTTGCTCGTTAAGTTTCACCGTATCTAAAGCATTTTGCAGACTATCAGTCAAGCTCATCCATGTCCATAAATCACCATCCTGTTGTCATTCAGTTCTTTATTCCTTTGATCATTTCGTTCAACCTTATCCGAAGCATCCTGCAAACCGTCCGTTATATCCATCTGAGTCGACATTCCCTCGTCCTGTTGTGATTGCTCCTGCCGCTCGTTACCTTCCTGCCGTTCACAATCCTCTTTTGCCATGGATTCATCGTCTTGTAAAGTACTCGTTTCCTCCTCTCGCTGCTCGTTGTCTCATTCATGAACCCGCCCACCTACCTGCTGCTTTTCTTCCTCCTCCTCCTCGCCCTCCATCCAACACTCACACTTATTTAAAACCAAATTGCAATCCGGGCATGTGATGGCGTTGCAATTCCGCGAAAGCACTTGAACTCCGGGCAATCCTTCACCACATGGTCTGGGCTCATGCACAGACGCCAGCTGTGCATCACCCGAAAGTATTGTGGGCCCTCTGCCGTTTCTCTTTTCGTGCTATAAGGGAGGAAGGCCACCTCCTTCGGGAACCGCGTCCTTACATATCTCGTCCCTGGTGCCCGGATAAACACACCGCTTTATTTTTGAAATTAGGGAAACTCTCCATCTCTCCAGTTTATTTAAAATCTCTTCATCAGCGAGGTAGAGGGGCAGATGCATGAAGGAGACAACGTAGTCTCTGTTCTGTAGGACAACGTAGTCTCTGTTCTGTAGTCTTTTCACTTCACAGTTTGATCCCATTAACACTAGAACCGCCAGGAGTCGCTGTATACCTAAAACCGCCAGCGGGTAAATTTTACCTACACACATGACAACTGTTTTGATATGGCTAAAGAACATACAGTGATATAATATTATGCCACTGTGTCCACAGAGAAGTGTCTAGAGTCATGAAATGATTACGTCTAGTCATCAACTATATTTTTGTCCTGTTTTATGTTCAAGGCTTTTCTTATGCAGGGTACACTCATCACTTTTCATAACGGTCAATATAAGCTAAACAAGTCTGCACTGACAACGACAATTAGAAGGAAGTAAATACATATTTGGGTGGTGTAATAACTTAAATTAATAAAATAGCCTATAGACAATAATGAGCAATAATAATTTACCATACTGCATAGGATGTATGATGCGATGACAAATTCAAGCGCACAGCTTCACCTAGGCTAATTAATTATTAATTTGTTTATTTATATCGTTTATAATTTGAATAAAAGAACAACACCAATAAACTTTGGGTAATCAAAAAATTGTTTTATTCATTACATCGTAGATCAGATTTTTTTTTTTTTGTTCTGGAAACGGGCAGACTAGAATAAATAGCAATACAGTAGCGAACAATAAACGATATAAAAACAAATTAAATAATTAATCCAAAGTTTTACATTTATGAGTAAGCTAAAACATCTAAATATGAACGTGCGTTGTGTGACTATTTACAGTAGGTCTACTACACAATGCTCAAACACAGTTTGGGCAAACATTCATCACTTTGACTGTGCATTTCCCACAGACAGCATTCCGACACTTCAGGCACTTGGCAAATGTTTTATTCTGTTTGCATTGTGCCTTCACCATGCACGTCATTCTCCTCGGCTGGTCTGCACTGTCCAGGGGCACCTCCACGCGCGGTGCCACTTTGTATGCCATCCACTCAGCGCGCAGCTCCTGGGCCAACTGAAGAATGAAGTCCCTTCTGGAGATGTTGTTCGCTATGCAGCTACGGTAAAGCACACAGGCATTGATAGCAGCAAGATCCAGCAAGTTGTAAAATACCGCAACGGGTCACCTACGGGTGCCACCTTGAGACAGACACCGAGAGTGACAGAGAGGAAGAGAGAACATTATGGCATTATAGTGGTTTCCTGGTAATGGCTGTAATCAAAGCAGCGCGCTGCGCTCACAGACGCTACTTCATCAGACATTATAGGAAAGATAAAAAGAAAATGACATTGAAGCTTTTCTGAAGACAGTCGGTTCCCTTCAAGGATACATTCAAATAAAAACACCCGCCCTGCATTTCGATTTTGCAATGTGCAGTGGTAATGTTTATTCAAAGCCTTTTGGAAAGTCTATATATGGCGGTCAGTTTTGTTATTGTGGCGGGCCGCCACAAATAAATTGATGTATGGGAAACACTGAATAATAATAATAATAATAATAATAATAATAATAATAATGATAATAGCCTTTGACTGAGTATTGGCGAGCCATCTGGTCAAGCACATCAACCCCAGCTTTCGTTCTGTTGTAGTAGGTCACCGTCTCAGGCTTTCTCTTGTTGACTGTGGAGATGGCGACATGCTGGTGTTGAGTGCTCAGGATGGTGACACTTTTTTGGGGCTTGCACTGGTAAATAGTCAGTGTGATTTTATTACTTTTCAGCACCTTGGTACTGAACAGCTCCCTTCTCCCCTGCACAGAAGGTGGGACCCCCCGCTTATTCTTGTTGATGGTCCCCACCATGCTTGTATTTTTGTGGAGAAGCATGTTGGCTAGTGGGATGGAGGTGAAGAAATTATCCGTGGTGACATTCCTTCCCTTACCAACAAATGGCTCCACCAGCTTCAGCACCACACTCTCACCAAGGCATTGTGTGGCTGGTCTGCTGTCATCTTTGCCCAGGTATGGAAAGCCGTTCAACATGTATTCGGTGTCAACATCTGCTGCTAGCTAAAATTTGATTCCAAATCTAGCTTGTTGGGCATGTACTGCGTGAATCTGCATCTTATCTTAGTGGGGAACAGTTGTTCATCGGTAGCATGCAATGCAGTTCTGTGTGAATTTCTGCCACACCTCAGCCATGAGCGCAAACTTGTCGGTGGTCAAACGGCAGCGCTGGGTTTCCTTCCGATCAAAGCGCAGGTAGCGCATGATTTCCCTAAACCGGTTCCTTGACATTGTGGAAATGAAGAACGTGTTGCCCCATTCTTCAGACCAGAAACTTTCAATGTCGATGTTTTTCCCACAGTATGCACCCCTGACATAAAGTAGTGTAATGAATGCCTTCAGCTCAGCAAGTGACATATCCCAGGCTGTGTCGTCAGTGGCTCTGTGGGCCTCAGCCACTGTGCACTCTGGGATGTGCTGCAACATCACTCTATCACACAAGCACAAAAAAACTGTCATCTTATCTTGAATGTTGCGCCTTGCGTGTGGTGTGGGGCCAGCGGACTCGGTGAGAAGATTTTGGGCTTGCTGTCTCCCAGTACCTTCACCAGATTTGACAACAGTCCATACTGTGCCATCTTTCCCGATCTCTTGGACTGGTGCTGGTGGCTCCATGACACACACCAAAATTAGACAGGGGCTCACTTATAAGATTAGCCCACAGGCTACTTTAGCTGCTAGGAAAATGTATCTTTATACCTTTTCCTGAAATGAAACTATAGGAGACCACCTATTGGCAGTCAGAAACGTTACAGGCCAAAAGGCATAATAACAAGGCAGCGGCTATTTGCACTAAGTGAAAATAGGAGTATTTTTTAGCAAAATGCTATTTACATTGACAATATCTATAGATTCTATTAACATTTTATAAAAATAACAGTATTTGCAGTAGTTAGATGCTATTTATACTAAGTGGAAATTGTCAGATACTTGCACCTCAGTATTGTAGTAGGAAACATAAAACAGTATGCAATAATAATATTAATTGCAAATAAGTGTATTTTCAAATTTATCAAATGGATGCCACTTTATTGGGAAATTTTTATTTTTTTTTTTTTTACAGAAAATAAATGCCTTTCCAATCTGCTATGTGATGAGAAAAAAAAGAGAAGAGCGAACTCCAGTCATTCACGTCAAAAATCCTCCAGCTATGCGTCTTATCCGCTGTATCACTGAGGTTACGTTTTTTGTAAATAGCCTCTGCCAACAAGGCACTCTCCGCAATAAAAATAACTGTGGTAGATGACTGACTAAAGAAAATTATTTTACATCCAAAGTTTATTGGTGCTCACCCTCTGTAACTATTTTAGTAATCCTGTCCTGAAGAATAGACTGAGTCAGTCTAATTTTTCTCGGAGGCTCGGGGTCGCTCTCAGATGAGCCGTCAGATGCTGAGCCGACCCAGGACGCTTCACTTATCTCCCCACCATCAGAGTCTCCATCACTCATTGCAGTTAGTGCTGCTAATGCCTCTTCGGCATCCATAAATCGCCTTCTTTTACTCATTGTGACTTGAAATGAAACTGATAACCGCTAGAGGTTAATGAAACTGATAACCGCTAAATCAGTGAGTGAAAGGCGTTGCCAAGCAACGGACAATTTCAAAATACACGTGGTGCGAAAATGACGGAGCGTGAATACAGGTATTATATAGACGGTAAATTTGACCAGCTGGCGCTTATATATGTATAAATGCCTCGTTTTTTGATCTGGTTTTATCTGTTAATTACACAATTTTAGTAAAAGTCAGTGACTGGGAGACTTGAATGTTTTATTGAAAATCTGTTATGTACATTTGAAAAACAGCCACGGGTAACATTTACCCCGGGCGGTTCTAGTGTTAATCATTAATCCATTTATTAAAACTCTGTGTCCTCCTCACGTTCCAGTGTCACTTCATATTCCCTCGTTTGCTTGCTTGGTCTCACCGCTAAAATCCTCCCGTCGCCGCTCAGCTCCGTAGCTGCCTTGATAATGTCTTTCATGTTTCCAAATCCACCGTGACCGTCGCTTCTTTTAAGTAAACTCTCTCCTTCCTCGCTTCCTTATCCATTCTGCTGCCATCTCGTTGTTGTTTAATCAGTCCGTTATCATTCCCATTCCGTGATCCGTCCTCCATTGCTGAGTTCACTGCCGTAGGTCCGCCCATTGCACACAGAGAGGAAAAAAACCCCAGAGATTTAAAAAAAAAAAAAAGATGTAAAAAAAAAAAAACACTGACGATCCTCGCAAACAGCCCAAGCTGCTGGGAGGATAAGCTAAACCACACACACAAAAGAAAAAATGAAAACTAATAAAAATAAAAAGGTATATTAACACAGAACAAGAATACACACAAAAAGGTTTGGTGATCCCCGGCAGCTTCAACATTAAATTCTTTAAAACACAATAAACATTTGGTGTAAAAACGACATAAAATACATCCAACATATTTTCACATTTAAAATACACATAGTCTTTCCATGTACACTTCTGTTTTCCTTTTAAAAACAGTCCAAGCATCCAAAACAATTTTTTCCTTTTTAACCACAGTTCTTCTCTCCCATATTGCACTTTTCATTAACATTACACACAGATTAATAAGCGTTTTGTTTTGACACTTCTTTTCCCAACCAAACATCACCACTCTGTTCCATTCCATTACATTTTCATCCCACTCCTCAGTCAAATCTTTAATTAAACATTTACATTTCTTTAAAAATTCCTCCAATTCTTTACAATATAAAAACAGATGTAAAATCCCCTCTTCTTTTTTCTGGCACGCTTTACACATCTTTTGTTCTTGTATGTCATTTGTTCTGTGTTTCCCCCGCTGTGTTCTAGTCACTTGTTTGTGTAGCTAAACTTAGTGTTCCTTGCCCTGGTTTGTGACTTTGTTAGTGTTGGGGAAAAGTGGACAGGTAAGTACGTCACGTGACATACATTGTACAGCACGTAGGAATTCCGGTTTTCTGTATTAGACACATTAGGTTAGGAGCGAGCACCACCCTCTGTACTTTTGGTTTGGATAGATAGTGTAGGTTAGTTAGCGCGTCCTGGACGCTGAAGACTCCTTTGTTTCTATCTTTTGTTATAGTTAGGTTAGAGGGCTTGAAATTAGTTAGACTTGTTTTTTGTTCATTTCTTTGCTTTGGTGCGGCTTGCGTCCCTTTTCCCCTTTTGTGTCTTGTTACCTGTTATTGTAAAATATTTGTAAATACTATCACTATCACTTGGCACCACACCCTTCCACCTGTATATAGATCAATAAATCACCTGGTTGATACGCACTACTTGTTTATGGTCCCTGACCACACACACAACTGATATTTTTAATAATCAAATAAGTGTTATTCCCCTAGACTAGTTGGGATTGTAACAAACCCCATCCTCGTTCTTTCATTAATTTCTTCTTTTTCAAAAATTTCTTTAACAACCTAATTTAAAATCTTTGTTAAAACTTCTTTAAAACATACATAAAATTCAGTTCCCAATCTATCTATTCCTGGACTTTTCTTTTTATTCAGTTGATTTATTGCTCTTTCAATCTCTTGTTCTCTGATTTCTTGGTCACATTCTTTTTTTTTATCTTCCTCACTTACTTTTGCCTTTATCTGATTCAACAGTTTCTTTATTTCCCTTCTTTTCAACACCCCTTGCACTAAACAGATCCTCATAAAAATTCTTTATTATTTTTAAAATCTTTTTTACATTCTACAATTTCCCCATTTCCCCCTCTTATTTCTTTTATCATTTCAGCTTTACCTCTCTTTTTTTTCCAGATCAAAAAAGAACTTTGTACATTTTTCACCCTCCACCACATATTTTGCTTTGCTTCTTAATCTTGCCCCTCATTCTTTTTCTTCTGTTTCTTTTAGTTTTCCCTCCATTTCCTTTATTTTATGTATGTCTTTATTTTCTTTATTCAATTCCATTTCCAAACTTTCCTTTATTTCTCTTTCTTTGAATCTTTTGCATTTCCGCATAATAATACAATACTTGATCGAGAATTTTTTGATTAAAAACTTTACGTTCTCCCACCATATTCTCTTATCCTCTTCATACATTTCCTTTTCCTTTTCCTTTTCTATAATCTCTTTAACTGTTGAAACATAGTCTTCATTCTTTAAAATCCATAATCCCGGCCCTCTTTGCACTTTACTCCAGTCTACTTTAAAAGATAAAAACTTGTGATCACTAAAACCTACTTCTTCATACTTACTCTCTTCTATAAAATTCTCCAGATTTCTCGTACGTAAAATAAAGTCAATTCTTGTTTCACACACAAACTGCCCCACTATTTGCCTCCTTGAAAATTCTTTTTTCTTTTCATTCATTTCCCTCCACACATCGATCATATTATTTTCTTCCATTAATGCTTTTAATTCTTTTCTCCCTGTGTCAGTTTTAAAAACCACTCCTTCTACCATGTCTTGTTTACTAAAAACTGTGTTAAAATCCCCCATTATTATTATTTCTTTATTCTTTTTTATGATATTTCTTAAAACATTAAAAAACTCTTTTCTTTCTCCTCTCCTGGTGCATGTACATTTAATTTAGTACATTTATTTTAATCAGTTCTCTTCCTTCATGTTTTGTCTCAACCACCATACATTTCCCCATCTTATCTTTGTATACAATTTTACTCACTCTAAAAACATCTTCCTTCATTAAAACAGCCACTCCTCTTCCAAACCTCCTGTCTCCATTATTATACAAAAATTCCTCCTTCCCGTCTCTTTTTATAATCATTCATTACATTTTCTCTCCAGTTTGTTTCTTGTAGTGCAATAATATCTTCTTTTACATTTTTCTTTTACTTTTTCACATTTTTCAAGTCCAAAAGTCCTCTTGCATTAAAGGTCACACAACTTAAAACCATTAAAAAGAAAAAGAATAAATACCTAAAATCCCTCTTCTTAGTCCTCCTCCTCCATATCCTTTAACGCTTCATATCGGTTTAAACATTTCACTAGTCCTTTTTTCAGCACTTTTTTTCTTGCAGATTCCAAATTTGGCGTTACCTTCATTGATCTTATTAGTCCTCTCCCCTCTTTGTCCTTCTCATTCCCCTCCATCCTTATTTCTCTTTCACTGTCGATTTCTTTGCCTTGTTCTTTTCCCTCTTGTCCACCTTTTTCCACATCATCCAAGAAATTCTTAGACCCGGAAGATATTTCCATTGGTGTCCATTGCGTGTCCTCTTCTCTTATTTGTTCATCACTCTGTTCATTCTTGTTTTTTCATTCTCCCTCCTCTCTGTTGTTTGTTCCTTCTACTTCTTCCTTTTGTTGAAATCCTTCCGCTTCTTGTCGAAACCCCCCATCCTTCCTGTTACGTCCCGTAATATTGTGGGAGGTTTGTTTTTTTTTCTGTCTGCCTTGTTTTGACCGTTACCACCTTTAGATCCTGGGATTGGACAACCGACTGGTCGATCTTCCCCATTAACATGATGACGACACCCACCTCTCTGAACCAATCAGGCTCCATCAGTCTACTATAAGGACTCGGAAATGACGCAAGAGAGGAGCGTGTGTTTTTCCTGATGGCTCTTAGTTGTTTTTCACGCTGTCCATCCTTCCCGAGTTGTTGCAATTGTGATTTGTTAGCTTACTTTGAGTTATTTTTGATCGCTCCCTTACTTTACATGTTGTACTTACCTGCCTCTGATTTGACTCTGGCTGTTTGCCCGATTAAGCTGTGATTTGATTCCCTTTCTCTCTTTGAGTTGATGGTTGTATTTATCTCTTGACTCATCGTGTTGAGACAAGGTTATTATGTCACGTGACCTACACAAAGCAACATGTAGAATATTGCTTGTATAAAAACACTAGGATAGGAGCGGGAGCTAATGCCTGTATTTGTTTTGTTAGTGAGCGTAGTTAGATTCGTTTTGTTTTCTTTTTCTTTGTTTAGATTAGCGTTGAATTGGTTAGGAGTTAGTATGTGTTTTGTTTTAATAATTTTTTTGCTTTCAGCTCCGCTCACGTCTCACACGGTGGAGTTTTTTTTTTATGTATATAATTTGTAAATATCATCTCCCTTACTCTTTGACATTCTGTTGTCACTGTAAATATGCAAAGCAACCGGGTGTTTTGATGGACATAATTCCTCACTAAAGTTTTTCCTGATAAGCATTTGCTGGTTTCTGTTTGATTCATTACTCCACACATCTCATTCCTTTAGTAACTGACAGCCTCCCCGGTTCTAAAAACATCTTTAATTCTTTTTTAAATTTTATTCTTTGTGTTGACTTCCTACGTCCCTAGACACTAATTTCGACAACAATAGCAGCCAATTAGGAAGTCGTAACACTTCCAATTTGTCCAAAATTTCATTACCCTCCAGGTAGATGGGCAGGTGCATGAAGGAAACAATGTAATCTCTATTTTGCAGCTTCTTTACTTCGCACTTCACTCCCTTTATTGTCAGTCCATCAATCAATGATTATATCCTCCACTCTCACCTCGCTCATCTTCTCCGCACGACCACAGTTGCCTCCTTTACGTATTTCCTTTCACTGAATCTTTTCCTTGATCCTTTCCATTTCCAACTCTTTGTTGATTTTCCAGTCCAGCATCATTAGCCATTTGTGTCTCTCCAGCCAGTTCCAAGTCGATACCAGATAATCCGTCCATTTTAAAAAGAAAAATCAACCACCCTCCAGACAGCAATGTGCTGCTGTTAGGTGGTTTAAAAAAAAAACAAAAAAAAAACGTAAAAACAAAATGGAGGAGAGCCTTTCTCTCACAACTACTGCCAACACACTTCCTGTAAGTGCTCTCTCGCGTTCTCAGAGTGGTATGGTCGTAAGCGAGATCTGCCTCCCAAAGGTGTCTACTTAAATAGTGTAAGATTGATTGATTTACTCGTTTATTCGATTTATCTCTCCTTTTCAAGTTTCTAGTCAATCTTTCTCCCATAACAGTATGATTACCTGAGAGAATTAAAATCCTAACGCAAATGAAGGCCTAACTGAAAAGCTTACAGCACCTGGTATTCCCAGGCGGTCTCCCATCCAAGTACTAACCAGGCCCGACTCTGCTTAGCTGACGAATTTTTTTTTTTTTTTTTATTAAAACAATACAATTGACTGTAAAATCATTGGATGTGCTTTTAGGATCACAGAAACCTTGGCATTATAATTACATACATCATATATACAGTAAATACAAAACAGTACATTCCATCAGGGTTCTTTTAAATGTTCTGTTTTTTCCTCAAAAAGACATCTCCAGTCCCATGTTCTTCAAAACCTTTAAAACCTCCTGTGTAAAGGTTTTATAGAAAATATCCAGCTTTTCCTCAGACTTGAAATAATAAAACAAACATTGTACATACTTCTCAATTTTTCTTTTAAAAACGTACCACACATCTATTACATAATCCATTAACCTTCTTTCCCATATAGCACTCATTAATATCACCAGTAAATTTATACATTTCTTGTTTTTACATTGCTTTTCAATTCCCAACATAAAAACCCTTAACCATTCAAAATGCTCATTCCCCTCTCCTCTTAAATTTGACATTTGTTCTGAAAATCTTCTAATTGACTACAATAAAAAAAAACAAGTGTAAAAAATGTTCATCCCCATCTTTGCATATGGCACTTTCTTCCATTCCGATCTTGCTTAAAATGACATCAGTATAAACCACTTTGTGTCGTATAAAATACTCCAAGTTCTCCAGTTTTGCTTGTACTAATTTCCCATTTATATTCCCCCAAATACTTTTTTCTTCTACATCGTTGAATTTCTTACACCAATATTCATTTGCAATAGGTTTCTTAAAAACAGCATCTCTGAAAAAACAATAAAAAATCTTCACAGTACATTCTTTCAAACCATACATATTTCCCCCCACTCTCACATATATATCTTTCTCTTCTTTCTCTTCTTCCATATTCTCTATTCTCCTTATCCATTCTTTAGGTATAGCAATCTTGAGCATTTTATACTTGTTCCTAATTTCTTGTCTATTAAAATCTTCCTTTGCTCCTTGCATTGCATCTACTATGAATTGTTCCGGTAAAAACCCTTCTTTGAATTCATATAGCACATCCCTCACCTCAGTGATTCCCACCTTCCACCATTTCTTAAAAAATATTTCTTTTCCCTGGTTTAAAATGCGGTTGTTTAGAAACAAAGGCTGATTTAAAATGCTCTCTCTTCCTTGAAGGTTAAAGTGTACATTGGTTAAAATTTTGCCCCATGCTCTCATCAATTCCTTATAAAAATCCGGTATCCCTTCCATCATCCAATTTTTAATCCTCATCCATAAGATGTTATCTCCCAGATTAAAATTGCTACATTTATTTAAAAAATATCCCATTGTTCTTTTCCATTCCACTTTGTTCCCAACATCTAAGTACTTTATCATTTTTACTCTTAAACTGTTTTTTTCTTTGTTCCACATCCATTAATCCCAAGCCTCCTTTGTCCGCAATTCTTGGCGGTTTCCCCTCCCATAAAAAAATCTAAAAACCATTTTTTCAGCCTTCCTTCCTTCCATCCACATCAGCATTGAAGATGTATACAAAATATATCACAACTTTGAAATCATTAGCACATTCAGAATTAAAACCTTCCCTTTTGTAGTTAAACCCCTCCTTCTCCAAAAAATAAGTCTCCTTTCAATTTCTCCCAAAATATTCTCCCACATAGTTTCTTCTGCCTTCCTCTCATCCTCTCCCAATAGAACTCCTAAAATCTTTGTTTCCTTTGTTTCTTTAAAATTAAAATGCTCTGCTAGCCCTCCGACATTTCCTAATCTCATATACATTGTTTTTTCCTCATTTACTTTAGCTCCTGATGCTAAACAAAATCCCCTACAACTTTGACCATCAGTGTTGTGTCATCCGCATATTGAAAGATTTTATTTTCTTCACCCTCTATTTCTATTCCCTTTATTCTCTCATCCTGCTTTATTGCAAGGCCTAAAGGCTCCGCCACTAAAGAATATAGAAGCGCCGACAGTGGGCATCCTTGTCTTATCGATCTTGTAATTCTAAAGCATGGTGTTAAAAATCCATTACATTTTACTTTTGTTATCGCCCCTTTATATAGAATCTTTATCCATTTAATAAAATTATCTCCGAAACCAAACTTTTTTAAAATATTGAATAAAAAAGCATGTTCTACCCTGTCGAAAGCCTTTTCAAAGTCTAAACTAATTAAAAACCCATCTTTCCCCTTTTCTTTAATGTATCTTAAGATATCTTTTATACTGAAAGTCGTGTCCGCTATATCCCTGCCCTGTACCCCATATGCTTGATTCGTTTTAATTATGCCCAGGATTACTTCTTTCAACCTATTTGCTAAAACTTTTGATAGAATCTTAAGATCAGCGTTTAACAGTGTAATAGGCCTATAATTTTTTAATTCTGTTTTTTCACCTCTTCTCTTATAAATTTTCATTAATTTTATAAATCTTCATTAATCCCATTCCCATTCTCTGATTCAGTTCCCCTTCTCTAAAAATCTCCTCATATACCTCTTTTAAAATATTGGATAAAAAATCTTTAAAAACCATATAAAATTCATTCCCCAAACCATCAATACCTGGACTTTTGTTCCTATTTAATTCACTAATTGCCCTTTTTATTTCTTCCACTCTTATTTCTTCATCACACTCTTTTTCTTCAGTTCCATTTACAGTTGTTTTTATTAATTCCAATAACTCAAATTTTTCTTTTTCTTTAACCCCCTCTGCACTGAACAGTTGTTCAAAATACACTTTTATTTCTTTTAATATTCCTTCACTCGTGGTTACAGTTTCTCCATTTCTTCCCTTTATTCCTTTAATCATTCCCGCCCTCCCTCTAGTTTTTTCTAAGTTAAAGAAAAACTTTGTGCATTTTTCTCCTTCTACCATATATTTTGCTTTACTTCTTAGTCTTGCACCTTCATATTTTTTCTTTTCTATTTCTTTTAACTCTCCTTCTAATTCTTTTATTTTTTGTATGTCACTCCCATGTCCCTCTAATTCTTCCTTCAATTTCAAATTCAAATACTTGACATTTTCCCACCAAATTCTTTTGTCTTCTGCATACAATCTATTTTCTTTTTCTTTTTCTATTATTTCTTTGACTTCTGAAACAGTTTTCCTCCCTTAAAGTCTCTGTATTTAAAACCCACACCCCCGGCCCTCTTTTCATTTGGTTCCAATCCATTCCCATAGAAATCATTTTATGGTCACTAAAGCTTGTTTCTTCAAATTTAATATTACCATTAAAACCTTCCATGTTTCTAGTACATAAAATCAAATCTATTCTTGTTTTACACAAAGTCCCCTACCAACTGTCTTCTAGTATATTCTTTCGTAATCTCCTTTCTTTCTCTCCATACATCAACTATATCATATTTCTCCATCAAACCTTTCAGTTCTTTCCTTCCTTTATCTGTTTTAAAAACCATTCCCTCCGCCATATCTAACTTACTAAAAACTGTATTGAAATCTCCCATCATAATTACTTCTTTATACTTATTTAAAAATTCTTTGAACACCTTAAAAAATTCCCCCTTTTCATTTTCTTCTGTTGGTGCATGGACGTTTACTATTAAAATAATTTTTCCTTCATATTCCATTTCCACCATCATACATTTCCCTTCTTTGTCTTTGAAAATAGTTTTACATTTTATTCCACTATTCCCTTTTATTTAAAAAAAGCAATCCCTCTTCCTTGTTTTTCAACTCCATTATTGTACAGAATATCCCCATCCCATCTTCTTCTTATATCAACCATAACACTTTCTTTCCAATTAGTCTCTTGTAGTAAAATCATATCATTCTCTTTACACATTTCTTTCACTTTTTCAAATTTCTTTATATCTAAAAGCCCTCTCGCATTAAGAATAACAATTCTTAAAAGCATGAAAAATGTGAAGAAATGTTTAAAACCCATATTTTCAATCTGTTTCTTTTAAATCCCTTTGCAGTTCATACTTATTTGTACTTTCAATCACATCCTCTTTTAAGATCTTTTTCCTCGCAGTCTGCATTAGGTTTTACCTTAATTGCTCTTCTTCTTTTAGTTGGTGCTCCTTGTTTCTCTTTTTCCGGTTTCTCTTCATTTTCTTTTGCCTGCATCAGTTCATTATTCCTTTGCGAATCGATTTCCCCTGTATCCAAGACATTTTGTAAGCCCTCAGTCACTTCTATTTGTGTCCATAAATCCGTTGAGTCCTTGTTCCCTTGTTCTCGTTCCATTCCATCCCTATCTCTTTGCACACTGTCAGTGATTCCCATTTGCATCCAAGTTCTTTCATCTCGTTGAAGTTGCACCGTCTGTTTGTCCTTAACGTTCTGCTGCTGTCCATCGTCCTTCCTCACAATTAGTTCATTATCCTGTGTATCCGTTGTTTCCACCTTTTGCTGTTCATTGTATCGTCTATGCATCTGCACGCCCATTTGCTGACTTTCCTCCTCCTCCTCTTCCTCACTTCTCATCCAGCACTCACATTTATTTAAAAACTCTCTGCAATCCGGGCATCTTACTGCACTGCAATCCCTCGCGAAGTGCCCCCTCTCCTCGCATTTAAAACACTTAAAGTCTGGACAGTCTTTAACCACATGTTCGGGGCTCATGCACAGCCTGCAGGTTTTAACCTGATGACTGTGCATCACCCTAAAATATTGTGGACCCTCCGCTGTCTCCATTCTAGTGCTGTACGGGAGGGAAGCCACTTCCTTGGGGAACCTGGTTTTTTTACAAACCTTGTCCCATCTTCGATGTCTGTGCCCAGACATACTCTTCTTTTTATTTTTGAAAGGGGACAAACTCCCCAACCTTCTAATTTGTCTAAAATTTCTTTGTCAGCAACATAAACGGGCAGATGCATAAAAGAGACAACATAGTCTCTATTTTGCAGTCTTTTGACTTCACAGTTAATCCCTTTGATAGTTAATCCATCAGTTAACAGTTCAGCATCTTCCTCCCGTTCGAGCGTTACTTCATATTCCTTCATGTGCTTCGGTCTCACCGCCAGAATCCTTCCATCTCCAATCTGCTCTGTAACCGCTTTAATTACATCCATTGCTCTCACCTCCTTCATCACTTGTCCTATTTCCACTGTAACTTCTTTCAAATAAATCCTTTTTTCGTCCTCTTTCCTTGCTTCCTTCTCTGATTCAATCCCAACTCGTTGTCTATCTGTTTCGATGTCATTCGCCTTCTGCTTTCCGTCCACCGTTGCCAGGTCTGTTATCATGGATCCATCCATTGTTAACAAAAACAGGAAGAAAAAACAAAACAAGAAACAAAAGAAATACCTCCCAAACAGCCCAGGCTGCTGGGAGGAAAACTTTCACAAACAAAAAGAAACCAACACTTACGAAATAAACACTAAATTAACACAAAAACAAAGTCAAACAAACAAAGGTAAGGGTGAGCCTTTCTCACCCACTGCAGCCAAACTACTTCCTGTACGCTCTCTGGCGTTCTCAGAGTGGTATGGCCGTAAGCGAGAGCAGGCCTCTAAAGGTGTCTACTTAAATAGTGTCTTTCCTATCTATCTATCTATTTATTTATTTATTTATTTATTTATTTATTTATTTATTTACAGTGTCTAGTCAATCTTCCTCCCGTAACAGTATGATGTCCTCAGAGAATTAAAACTCTAATGCAAATGAAGGCCTAACTGAAAAGCTTACAGCACCTGGTATTCCCAGGCGGTCTCCCATCCAAGTACTAACCAGGCCCGACTCTGCTTAGCTTCCGAGATCAGACAAGATCGGGCGTTC
>CM040975.1:9682002-9698940 GCA_022985145.1 Pangasius djambal
TTATTGTTTAAATTTAACAGTGGTTTCTTAGTTGATACACGGCCATGCAGACCTGCTTGTTGAAGTCTCCGACGGACAGTAGAACATGACACTGGTACATCACGTGTACTGTTAAGCTCAGCTGTCAGCTCTGGACAAGTTAGGCGTCTGTTGCGAAGGCTGGACACTCTCACATATTTGTCCTCATTAGAAGAGGTACCTCTTGGTCTTCCACTCCTCTTTCTGTCTTTATTGGACCCAGACTTTGCCTTCCATTCCAAACAGTAGTAGACACCTTTGGCCAGGTTTAAAGCAGTAATCAGGTATCACAGCTACCCATGGGGCATGTCTGACTCTGATGTGTATATATTGCCATTATTATGTAATGAAAAAAACAATTATTGTTATTATCTTTAGTGATAATGACAAGTTACTTTAATGCATTTACACCAGGAAATGATAAAGATTAATGCTGATACTGTCCAAAACCTCACTTTGCTTAGGGTGTTTCCAAACTTTTGGAGGGCAGTGTGTGTATATTATATATATATATATATATATATATATATATATATATATATATATATATATATATATATATATCATCTGATCTGTAAGCTCATTGGTGCTGTAAACTTTTCAGTTAGGCCTTCATTTGCATTAGGGTTTTAATTCTCTTAGGAGGATTTTATTCTTGGAAGAAAGATTGGCTACAAACTCGAAAAGGTGCAAACAAATCAATCAAATCAATCTTATACTATTTTTATAGACACCTTTTGGAGCCAGCTCTTGCTTATGGCCATACCACTCTGAGAATGCCTACTAGTTGGTACAATCCAGGAACTGTGTTTGGCTGCAGTCAGAAAAGATAGGCTCTCCTATTTTTCTGCTTATTTTTTGTGTTTGTTTAGTGTTTGTGTGTTTTTGAGCTTCTTTTTTTTCGTGTGGGTTTTTGAAATCACTTACCAGCAGTTTTATGTTGTCTGGGAAGTGGTTCATTTGTGTGTTTTTTTGTTTTGTTTTGTTTTCTTTAGTCTTTTTTCTTCTTCTTTCGTATTCTACTTTTCTTTTCTTAAAATGGATGGACAAACTGGTAAATGACAAGGAAATGGCAGGAGAAAGGCGAGCAGATTTGGACCAACGAATGGAGAAACGACAAGGACTTGCATATAATACGGATTTACTGAATGAAAAAGGGAGTGAAGAAGTGAAACCTTATTTGAAGGATACAAAGCCGATTGTGGACTTGGCTGAGGTGAAAGATGGGAAAGCAAAGGATATAATTAAAGCAGTGGTGGATAAAATTGGAGGTGGAAAGTTACTAGTGGTAAGACCAAGAAAAAGAAAGGAGTATGAAGTGACTAATAAATGAGGAGGTCTGTTAAGAACTGTTAGATGGATTAATGATTGAAAAGATGTGTGAGATTAGAAAATTGCAAACAAAAGAGTGTTGTTTCCTTTATGCATTTGCCCACTTCTGTAAATTGGAGATGTGGGGAGTAGTTCCCACATCTATCATAAAGAGACGTCGTTACGCGGGCACTGAAATCTCGGATGGTACGAGATTTTTAAAAGTAAGATTTCCTAAGGAAATCGTATCTCTGCCGTACAGCGCTAAATTCAATACAGCGAAGGGCTCATAGTACTTCCGGATCATGCATGACGGCAGGTTAAAACCTGTCGACTGTGATGGAATCCGAGGCACATCCTCAAGGACTGTCCGGATTTTAAATGCTATCAGTGCGATGAGCAGGGGCACTTCGCAACAGAGTGCAATGCTGTGAAGTGTCTGGAGTGTAGGAAAATCCTGGTGAAGTGTGAGTGCTGGATGAGCAGTGAGAAGGAGGAGGAAGATCAAGAATTAGAGACTGAAATTACAGAGGAAAGTGGGCAAATGCAAAAGGAAGCAAAAGAGACTGAGGTTGGGGAAATAAGTAGAATGGTGGAAGAGAGAAATGGAGGGGAGTCGACAAATAATGAAAAACAGCTGGAAGAAGATAATCAACAGCAAGGAGAAAATGGAGAGGAAGGACAAATGGAGGAAGGAATATGGACATCACTTAAAATTTCACAAAAAGTAATGGACCAACTGGAACAAAAGGAAAAAAGCAGCAAAATAGAGTGGAAGAGAAAGAGGATGAAGAGCAGAGTGGGGGAAAAGGAAAGGAGGACTGAAGGAGGATATGAAGGAAGAAAAGAAAAGTGGATGTGTGATTAGTTTAGATTTTGAAAACGTTTCTGATAGGGTAAAACATAAGTTTTTATTTGCGATCTTAAGGCACTTTGGATTTGGGAAAAATCTTATAAAATGGGTACAGATTTTATATAAAGGTGCAATGAGCCATCAAATGTAATGGGTTTTTAACAGATGCTTTTAAAATAACCAGATCAATAAGACAGGATTGTCCTTTATCAGCCCAGTTGTATTCTTTGGAGGCTGAACCTTTGGGAATGATTATGAAAAAGGGAAAAAGGAATAAAAGGTATAGAAATTGAAAAAGGAATGGAAGGACAAAAGATGTCAGTACATGGATGATACAACAATGATAACTGAAGATACAGAATGTCTGAAGATTGCAATGGAAACTAGAATGTACATTTCCTGAAGAAAATGTGAGTGGTGCTTCCCGGGCCGCCATTCGCCACCCGAGCCGTCCGTCATCTGTGATGGATCAGCGGGATGTTAGCATAATTAGCTTGTTAGCTTGATGCTAACATGTTCGTAACGAGACGCTAATATGATTTATATGATGTCGACAACGAGGAAAGACGATTGGCGGGATGTTAGCATAATTAGCATGTTAGCATAATGCTAACATGTTCGTAGCAAGATGCTAATATGATTTATATGATGTTGACAACGAGGAAAGATGATTGGCGGGATGTTAGCATAATTAGCATGTTAGCATGATTAGCATGTTGCTAGCACGAGGCTAACATGTCTTCAGCATCTCCAGAGTGTCGGGCCGAGTGAAACGAGCCCTCACCCATGTCTCTATGACACTGTGATGCAGAGTTATGTGCAATTCAAAATGCCTATGTTATCTGTATGGGGCAAATCGGGGGGGCACTGCAGGATCCCTATGTTATCCCTATGGGGCAACTGTGGGGCCTTGTTGCCCCAGGGGTATGACATGTACCCCACTGCGGGGCAAGTTCTCACACAGGCTGCCAGCCTCTGCGAATGTGGTGAGTCTCATGTGTCTATGACTTTGTGATGCAGAGTTTCTTTTACTGCAAAGTCCCCATGTAATCTCTATGAGCCGAATCCCCATGTTATTTCTATGGGCCAAATCCCCATGTTATCTCTATGGGGCAACTTTAGGGCGCTCTATTGCCCCAGGGGTATGCTGTAAACCCCGCTGCGGGGCATGTTCTCACACAGGCTCCCAGTCTCTTCGACCCTGGCGATTCTCACGTCTCTGTGACGTTCCGTCTCCGAGCCACTTGTGTGGAAGAAGAAGAATAATAAGTATGCAAGATTACAATAGTGAGCTTCCTTCGGAAGCACCACTAATGATACAGAAATTTTGCAAATGGACAGGCACAAAGATAAAAACTGTGGAGAAACTGTGGAGAAACTATGGAGAAAACTGTGTATGAGATTTGGAGAAACACAGGTTGAACCAGACTCTTTTGAAAAGGAGCAAATAAGTAAATAAACATTAACAGCTTGCTTACTCCATTCCACTCTGAGAACGCCCACACAGTAGCACGGTCCAGTAAAGTGACTTGGCAAGAGAGTAGCAAGAGTGTTTATTTTAGGATTTTTTTTCTGCGTTATATATTTTTGTTTCTTTATTTCTCGTGCATTCTGGATACTTAAACTGCAGTGTTTATTTCATTCTTTTTTCCTCCCGACAGCTTCTGCTTCTTGGGGGACCCTTTATTTCATGTTTTGTGCCGTCTATGGACAGCATGTTTACAAACAAGGGAATGAAAGATGGTCAAACAGAGAATGATGAAGGAAAACAACAACAAGAAAGGACATGGAACAAGCAAACATACTGACGGCAGAAGACATGAATGTGGACAGACCGATAGAGAAGTATGAGGGGAATGAAGAGGAAAATACTGCAAGGAGCTGACGGTGAAAGCAGAAGTGGAGGGAGGGTTTCTATGATGGATTTATTGAAGGGTGTGAAGACGGAATTTGGAGAAGTGCTCGATGCAGGGTGTGAGGTGAAAGGATCTATGAACTGACGAAGGAGGAAGGGGCAAAGAAGAAATTAATGGATGGCATGAGGAGTCAAAGGAGCGATGGTGCATGCCAGAGACATTATTAATAATGAAATAGTGATGTCATTTATCAATTTGCTGGTCTATCTAAAGGATGAAAAGATTCTGGCTGAACTGGAGGAGTGGGGAGTAGGGCCACTAATTAAGCGCCGAATATGGCCTGGAACAGAGACGGTGGATGGAACAAGGTTTTTAAAAGTACATTTCACTGAGGAGGTGCGTTCGCTTCCGTACTCTACAAAGTTTGAGCCATTGAGGGAAACGGAATATTTTCGTGTCATTCACGATAGACAGGTGTGTGTCTACAGACTGTGCATTAAGCTGGGGCATTTATTCAGGGAATGCCCCGAGTTTAAGTTCTTCAGATGTGGCAAGGAGGGACACTACGCGAGAGTGTGTGAGGAGTGGAAGGAAAAAAAGAGAGAGAGGAGGAGAGTGAACGACGGGACAGTGACGAGGCAGATCGGACGGAGGAGCAGGACGAGGAGGGTGGTGGCGACATGGAGGAAGAGAAGGACAAAGGGGACAACAGTGAAGGAGAGGATGAAGCAGAATGGGGATGTAGAGTTGAGAAAATTAGTGAGAAAGCAACAACGAGGAAGAGAAAGTGAGGAGTATGAAGAGGATGTGGAGGAGAGATCTGGTGTGGAGAAAAAGAAAGGATACATTTGAGGTGGGGAGGTCGGTAAGACAAGGGCGCCCTCTATCTGCATTATTAGACACTATTTCATTAGAACTCCTGGCTACATTAAGAGAGACAAAGGGGTAATAGGAATCGAGTTGCCGTATGGAGGCAGATGTGTAATAAACCACTATGCTGATGACACAACAATAACATGGAGGGAGGGTAAGGGTATTAGAGTTAGTGGAAAAGCATGGGACAAGTGGAGGTATATGAGCTAGGGTAAGGGCTAACCCCACAAGACCGGCTCTTCCAACACTTTTGCTCTCAAATGTTTGCTCGCTGGAAAATAAACTGGACTTAATTCAACTCAGTCAGTCTACACAGCGAGAGACAAGGGATTGCTGTGTTTTTATCTTCACTGAAACATGGCTAAACAACAACATCCCAGACTCCGCCATTCAGCTGCACGGGCTAAGCGGACAGAGATTCATCACTGTCTGGTAAGGCTCGCGGAGGAGGCTTGTGTGTGTATATCAACAAAGAATGGTGTAACAATGCTGTGGTAGTATCAAAACACTGTTCGTCGCTGGTGGAGTTTATGTTTGTGAAGTGTCGACCATTCTATCTGCCGAGGGAGTTCACGGCTATCGTCATTGTTGCTGTGTACATTCCCCCAATTGCAAACGCTAAGGACGCGCTTCGCGAACTGTACAGTGCTACCAGCGAGCAACAAACAAACAACCCTGACACCCTTTTTCATTATAGCTGGTGACTTCAACTATGCAAACCTAAAGACGGTTTTGCCGAAGTTCTACCAACATGTGAACTTTGCAACAAGGGGAAACAACACACTGGACTTTGTTTATACAAGAGAGAAAAACGCATACAAGGCTGCACCTCGCCCCCACCTCGGATACTCAGACCACATCTCTGTTTATGCTAATTCCAGCATACAGACCACGTCTCAAACTTGCCAAACCGGTTCAAAAGCATTACCATTACCATTACCACACGGGCCAACCAGAAGCCATGGATGACAGCTGAGGTTCGCGGGCTGCTAAAAATCCGAGATGAGGCATTCAGATCAGGAAATAAGCCAGCTCTCAAAACAGCAAGAGCCAATCTGTCTCATGACAACAAAAAGGCAAAACATAAATATGCTCAAAAAATCAACAATAACTTCAGTGACAGTAAAGACACCCGGACCCTGTGGCAAGCCATTCAGAACATCACTGGCTACAAGCCCCTGCCACAGGCCAGTGACGATGACACATCCCTGCCGGATGCACTCAACTACTTCTACTCACGATTTGAGATACAGAACGACACACCTGCACAAAAACTACACACATCTCCAAACGACCAGGTGCTCTGTCTCTCTCCAGCCGACATAAGAAAGAACTTGTCCAGGATCAACCCACGTAAGGCTGCAGGCCCTGACAACATACCTGGCCGTGTACTAAGAGATTGTGCTGCACAGCTGACGGATGTCCTAACAGATATCTTCAACACCTCACTGAGCCAGGCAGTCGTCCCCACATGTCTCAAATCAACCACCATAATTCCAGTACCAAAGAAGTCACCTGTGTCCTGCCTGAATGACTATCGTCCCATAGCACTGACCCCAATCATGATGAAGTGCTTTGAGAGGTTAGTCATGCATCAAGTCTCCCAAACACGCTGGACCCATTCCAGTTTGCATACCGTCCAAACCGTTCCATGGACAATCCTCCACTCTCCACCTAGCTCTTACTCACCTGGAACAGAAAGACTCTTATGTTAGAATGCTGTTCATCGACTTCAGCTCAGCATTCAACACAATAATCCCTCAGCAGCTTGTCAACAAACTAAATTTGCTGGGCCTCAACCTACCCCTCTGTAATTGGATCCTGGACTTTTTAACTGAAAGACCTCAGTCAGTCCGTGTCGGCCGAAACACCTCCAGCACTACCACACTGAGCACAGGTGCCCCACAGGGCTGTGTGCTCAGCCCGCTGCTCTTCATGCTGCTGACTCACGACTGCACTGCCAAGTTCAGCTCCAACCACATCATCAAGTTTGCTGATGACACAACTGTGGTAGGCCTCATCAGAAACGACGATGAAACACTCTACAGAGAGGAAGTGGCACAGCTGGCTGAATGGTGTTGCGTCAACAACCTATCCCTAAATGTGAGTAAGACAAAGGAGGTTGTGATGGACTTCAGGAGAAACTCTGTTGACCACCCCCCACTGGCCATCGACGGCTCGGCCGTGGAGAGAGTCAGCAGCACTAAATTCCTGGGAGTGCACATTACAAAGGATCTCACCTGGACCACCACCATCATGTCACTCAACAGCGCCTCCACTTTCTCCGCCAGCTGAAAAGAGCAAGTCTCCCTCCACCCATCCTCACCACTTTCTACAGGGGCACCATTGAGAGTGTGCTGACCAGCTGCATCACTGTCTGGTATGGAAATTGCAGTGCTGCTGACCGCAAGACCCTACAGCGGACAGTGAACACAGCTGCAAAGATCATTGGTGCCCCTCTCCCCTCCATCCTGGACATTTTCCTTGCACGTTGCTCCAGCAAGGCTACCAGCATCGTGAAGGACCCTACCCATCCCTTCCACAATCTCTTCCAGCTGCTGCCATCAGGTAGAAGGTACCAGAGTATCTAAGCTCGCTCAGTCAGATTGCTCAACAGCTTTTTCCCCCGGGCTGTGAGAGCCCTCAACTCCAATCTCCCTGTCCCCCTCTGAGACCTCATCTACAACCCTACCTCCTGAAACCATGTACACCTCAACCCCTCCCCCAACTCATGAAAAACTGACAATCCTTTTAAGTGCAATTCTGAGTGTGCTACACACAGGTGAGTGGGCTATACAAACCACCTGTAATAACACACTCTTCTTCTATGAATGTACACTGAACACTTTTTATAGACACTCTCTCACACAAAGACTCAGTTTTGATAATATATGTTGCTTGCACTATGCGCTGCTTCCCTCAAAATATCTCTTTTGCACAATTTCATGTACAAAATATCTCATTTGCACATGTACACTTACGGCATGTATGTGAAGTTTTTGTAAAGTTTTGTACAGTATGTATAGTCAACTAAATTGTTTCTTATACCTTTATGTTCATATTTATGTTTAACTTGTATGTAGCACCGTGGTCCTGCGAGACACGACATTTCGTTCCACTATATGTCCACACATGTAGCAGAATGACATTCAAGTCAAGTTGAGCTTTATTATGTACACAAAATAACAGTACAGAGTGCAAGAAGAGTGATTTTTTAATAAGGCATAACAGAATCTGTACAAACGTGGTGTTAAATAGAATAAATAATGATGTCAATATGATGTGTCTGTAGTAGTGGTCATGAGAGCTTTCTACTGTGCTGCTTTGATGGATTTCTTTGCTTTAAAAAAAAAAAAAAAAAAAACGTTAAAAGAAAATTGGAGTATGGACTTAAATTTGGTGGAAGGGTGGAGGAAAATGTTTTTGTTTGGT
This sequence comes from Pangasius djambal, assembly GCA_022985145.1. NCBI lineage: Eukaryota > Metazoa > Chordata > Actinopteri > Siluriformes > Pangasiidae > Pangasius > Pangasius djambal. The sequence continues at coordinate 9,690,346 of CM040975.1, forward strand.
TTGTTCCAAAAAGGAAAAATGGTGAATTATTCTGTGGTGAACTGCTGATCTAATTAGTTTTTCTCGATTGCTAACATACTACAACCGATTCAGTTGGCCCAGTTTCCCAAACCATTCAGTTCTCAAAACTATGAACAAAGTTCACTTGTTTTCACACATATTCCAATTTTCTCAGAATTTTCTACAGAACTCTATACAAAAATGCCCTAATTTTGCACAGGCTTAATCATATTCTCAATCAGAAAACACAAGCACACTATATAATTAACTCAAGCCATCACAAGCCGAACTCAATTAACACATATGTATCTACGTTGCAAAATTGATGACACACCAATCAGAATCTTAGGATAATATAAATAGGGTCACAGTTGAGTATGTGCTTTTGACATGGGAGACAGAGACAAAGAAGAAGAGGAAGGGGCCAAAGAATACATGAGCTGTCTCACAGTTGCATCTATCGTTTGAAATTTTAGACAAGAAAACAGGTAACTGAAATTCACCACAGACACTGTACTGTCATCTACAGGGTAATCTAAAGTATAATTTAGATGAAAGAACCTTCATTGTTCTTCTGCGTACAGTCAATACTGTATCACATGCTGTACACCCTCAAACTCATAACTGTCAAATTGATTTGGTGCTTAGCGGTACTTGTTCTTACTGGATATGCACTGTATTTTTGCAGAAGTGAGAGGTGACTGCCTGAGGGAGGTAGACAATTTCTATTGTCCGAGGACCAAGAAACTGCTATAGTAAATATGGTCATTGCCTATAATACAATTCGATTATAAGAAATTCAGAGAAGAATGACTGAAGGTCAAAAAACCTTCTCAGAAATTGATCTAATTAGTATTTCTGCAACTGACCACATCCTGCGTCATAAGAGACTTCAGATGAAACCGGCATATAGGGTGCCTTTTGAAAGAAATTCAGAGCAGGTATGTGCAGGTAAGTCTAATTCCACAAAAAGTGTTCTTTACTGTAGTGTTGTAATTTGCTACTGTACTCTTACATGTAAAGTGATCAACATTATTTTTTAAATGGGTTCTTTAGGGTTTTAATTCTCTCTGAACAGCATCCTATTATGGGAGAAAGATTGGCTACAGTTTTGAAAGGGTCCACATGAATTAAAAAACAAACAAACAAAGAAAACAAATTTTAACAGCTTGCTAACTATTTAAATGGGCACCTTTTCGAGCCAATGTTACCTGTCTCAAACAGGGAATGATGTGATCGTAGAATAACTGTAGAATGTGACAGCAATTACATCTGGTAGAGTTCTGGCACTTTCATTAATTACATTTGACCCCTTTTTCCCCTCTTTTGCAGGTAACAGGCAAGTATAAAATTTTAACGCATAACACTAACAACATTTTTCTCTACAGGTTCCACTGAAGAGATTGCTAACCCCACTCCTGTCTATTAACAGAATCTTAGGATCATTCAATTCAAAACACTCAGTATTCAAAATACAGTACATAAAAGCATAAATTATCAGTACACGACAATGCAATATATCTGACATATTGTAAGTTTTAAACTAAGCCATTTCATTAAACCTATCAAATTAAACAAGTGTTCTTTGTCTAATCCACACAATGTTATATACACTCAAATTCAAAACCTTCAAGATACTTAAGAACTCTTTCAGTCTGACCAAACAATATGGATTCAAGCGAATCACAGATTAATGTTACTCTTCAACGTGTTCAGTGTCTGCCTTTAACACGTTTCTAGTATAAATTCTTAATGCAGACCATCATTTTAATTTTAAGCTCCTGCACGTGTGCAAAATCAATCACTAGCTCAGTATAACACAAAATGGAGTTTAACATGTCAATCCATCAAAAATACATATGAAATATATATGATTGTTTCACATCTTTTAGTTTTAAATACTATTTTTAAGAATATAATGAATTTTGAACTCAGTTTACTCTTGGAAGTTGAGTTGATTAAATCGCGAATAAAATAATCATTTTTCAACGCAGTAATCACTTTTAAACTCGATATACATAATCAGTGAACATTTATGAGTCTCTTGAATGTCAGTATTGTTGTATATTTGTCCATAAACAGTTTTACATACCTGTAAAAGCGACATAGATTACTGTGTATCAGCGTCCTGGCGCTTTCTTTAATTACTTTGACCCTTTTGGCCAGAACCTCACTTCCCTCATTTCAGAGTAACGCGCCACCTACAGGCTGCTTGTAAAACATAAAAAAAAAATTAATAATAATAATAATAATAATAATAATAATAATAATAAAATTAAATTCTGACTAACTTCCAGTCCTCCACACTCTCCCCTAATTCTTTATGATGACTCCAGGCATCAATACTAACTAAGTGTTCCTCCTTTTACTCATCTTACAAGTCCAGATAGTTATAGGTTGCCACCAAGAGACTGCTTTAACTACCAGGAAAGTCATTGGATTTTCTGTGATCATGTAACTTTGGACTCTAATGTGTCATATGTCAGTATTTCTTTGGGTTTTGCTTGTCTACCTGATCTTCTTACTGTGTTTTGACCCTCTCCACCAACACTTTAAAATTGTACATCTTGTCTTACAGGTAATGTTTCATCAATTTCCTCTTCTTCTGGAGTCTGGTCCTTGGCTTCTCTCCAGTCTTCCTGTACTGTGCTGACAAGTGCTAAGCCTTGTCAACTCCCATGTGACCTACATTGTCATACAGGTTCTTCAGCACCAATGGTTTCAGCGTCTCAGGTAGGACTGGAGTATCAGACACCAGTGCCCAGTTGCAGCAAAGCTTTAAGTTAAGTTATAAGGTTAAGAATACCCTAAGTGAAACATGGGTTGCAAGAAAAAACCTACAGGTCTACTAAAGGAACCTTAACGCTGTCATTAAGTATTTCCAATTACTTGCTTAAGTGTCCCCTTAAGTTCCGTTATGTGTTGCTACAAAGTCCTTTAACCCTAAAACATTAAGGGATCAGAACAGGTCCCTGAAGTCATCTGCTGAACTCAAATGCAATGGCTGATTTTGTGTCAGTTGAAGAGGAGGAAGTACCGAGGTGCATTTTTAGTGATCAGAACAATCCCTATGAGACTATGAATGATACACAATTATTGAGAGAGTATTGTTTTGACCATCAGTCAACCCTTCATCTCACCCTTACATGATACTTGAGCCTGACAGTGAGCACCAAATTCAGCAGACCCATGCACTCCCAGAAGTGCTACAAGATTTGCTTTGAGGTTTTTTTTTTTGCATGTGGTACATTTCAGTCTGTCATTGGCAATGTCTTCAAAGTACACTGTCTGCAGAGCTGTCTATTGAGAGGCACCAAATTGACAATTTCTTTGAAATTTCCTTCCAGAGAGGAGGAGCATGTATTAGCAGAGCATTTTTTTTTTTTTTTTTTTTTTTTTTTTTTTTTTTTTTTTTTTTTTTTTTTTTTTTTTTTTTTTTTTTTTTTTGCAGTTGCTAGATTTCCATGCGTTTCTGGAGTAATAGGTGGAACACTTAAAAAATTTCCATTCTATAAATGTACAGCTGATATGTGACCCAGACAGCAAAATAACAAATGTGACTGCTGAGTGATCCGTGAGTACCCATGACGCACGTGTTATCTGGGAGTAACATTTATTGTAGTTTTGAGGATGGAACACACAGGGGCTCACTTTTGGGGGACAGTGGTTATCCCTGTTATTCATGGCACCTTTTAGGAATCCAGCAGGAGCGCACAGCTAAAATTCATTTAAATAGCCTGAGCTATTAAGATGAATAAATCAATAAAATTAGTGAAATGTGGTAAGGAAAATGTTGTAGCTATCATCTTTATTTTTTCATATTGCAGGAACGATACAACACTGCTCTAACAAAAACTAAAAAGGACAAATTGGCCAGCTTAAAAGGAAATTTCACTGTCTTCACTGAGATATATGTCTGAAACCAACAAGAACAAGGAGAGTAGTCATTGCGTGTGTCATCCTGTTTAATGTAACAAAGGTCTTCGGTGTGCTCATGGATGATGGGAATGACTTTGATGACACAGTGCAACCAAGTCAGGATGTGGAGGACGTAACAATTGAGGGACACACTATCAGAAATATGCTTGTGTTTTTTTCCGTAAAGTGAGTCAGAATATGGTCTACAAGAAATCACATATTAATTTCCAGATTAGAATGTTGGATAAATTAATATTAAGTAAATAATGATAAGTAAAAGTAAAATGAAAACAGACTTCACCAATATATGAACCTACATTTTTATTTATAGATTGCAAAAAAGAAATCAGAAAAAAGGAAACATTTACAATAAGCAAATCACGCTGGATTATTATATATAATAAATAAATATTTATATATAACAAATCATTTGATTAATAAATACCCTACCAACAATTTAAGGTTTTTGTTACTCTTCATTTATTGGTTGTAAAGTTATTAATACCTCTGGAGCAAGTTTGTTAATTTTGTATTGCGGTATTATGTTCTATATATTCAGGTTTGCCTTCTGCATATCTAAGTTAGAAAACTCCAGTTCTGTTTTCCTCTTCTGCAGCTAAAGAACTTCTCTTTGAAGTTCAGCAAGCCCTCATGTAATTATTGTGGTTCTCGATCATCTCTGCTCCGATGAATGTCTGGAAACAGAACAATACACAAATTTGATATTTGTTCATTAACTGTTGACTTTACTGTAGTATTGCTAGAATGAATGTACAATGCAAAGTTTTTTTTTGTTGTTTTTTTTTTAACTTTGTCACTGCTGAGTGTGACACAGCTGTCACTAACCTAGATGTCGCTAACCTCACAGCTAGATGGTTGGGAGTGGGGCTTGTCACTCAAGGAACATTCTCCCAATTTGGGGTAGGTAGGCTGCTAAAAAGAATTTTTTTAAATTAATATAGTGCCTTACCCAAGCTCAGTGTATCTTTACATTAGAGCACAAAAGAGACCATCTTGGAAAGCAAAAGTGATTTTACAAAGTGTAAGCTAAAATACAAGGTTAAATCATTATTAGCGCTCATCTGAATTATTTTATCTGCTTCCTGAGCTGCTTTGAGTAATGCCTGCAATACCTACTAAAGTACGAGAATCCTTCCCCAGTATGTCTTGGACCAATTTGGCTGTCTTGGACAGGTCTTGTGGCGGTGGCCCTCCTCCTTTACACAATAAAATATATGTTAAACTATCAAACCAAGTGCACTACTTTTTTGATACAGGCTATATATCCAGTTGCATAAATCAATTTAGCATGAATATAACTCACTGTTTTTTCCCAATTTCTTTTTATGGGTGTTTATTTCTTCTCTTGAATTCAGGACCACGTTTTCATATTTTTTCACCATTTATCCTGACAGCAAGATTTCTTGAATTAATTTTTCTGTTATCTCATGCCAGGCTTTCGTCTTGTGCACATGAGTGACTGAAGGGTTATAGCAGCTTTGGAGGGTGTTTTTTCTTTTTGCATATTCTTCTAAAAGAATAGCTTGTTCATCCTTGGTCCAGTTTGGTTAACATTTCTTGTTTTCAGTACTGTTAGTTTTCTCCATAACTCAAATATTGTAGTACAGCTGCATAATTGTAGCAAAGGTTAAACCTGTTTAAAAGTCAGTGGTCCGTTATGTTCCGTTTATTGTGGGAGATTTCATAACACTAGCAACCACTTTGCTTTGCCACAAACTATCACAAAAGTGTATAAACACTTAGGTAAGGGGGTCAGTTAAGATGTTTGTTGAAATGCCTTGTCTCAGGCAATTTTTTTTTTCATGCAACTGGGTGCTGGTTCCTCTAGTTATGTTTTTTTCTTTATTGTTTGGTATCCAATTGCTTTCTTTGAGCTTGACCACTTCTCTAATACCGGGGACATCCTGTTGTAAAGCTCTGACATCCTCCAGAGACATGGCAGATACAATCTGCTCTTTCAGCATTTCTTTTTTACATTTAATTTACATTTATGGCATTTGGCAGACACCCTTATCCAGTGTGACATTTATCTTCATTATACATTGATCTCACCTTTTATACAACTGAGCAGTTGAGGCTTAAGGGCCTTGCTCAAGGGCCCAGCAGTGGCAGCTTGGCAGTGCTGGGATTTGAACTCCCAACCTTCCAATCAGAAGTCCAATGTCTTATCCAATGTCTTTTCCACATCACTCACTAAGCAAAGAGTCAGTGAAGCTACCCATGGCACTTCTTCCTCAACAATGGCTTTGTTTCCCTGCCACATGGCTGACACAACATCAGATGACACGGTTTCAGTGTAGTCACTCATGTGGTCTTTGAGGTTCACAGGATACCGGGAAAGAGTATCTGCATCTGCATTCAGTTTGCATGTTGGTGCATAGTACAGGTAATCTCTGAATTTGTCACAGATTGCCCACTTGAGAGTTAGAAACCTAAGTTTACCAGAATGTAAGTGGTCAGCATTCTTGAACCAAATCCAATGACACAAACCTTACCTGTTTGTCGTTGGTAAATTGCAGCACCTAAGACCTCACTGGATGTATCAGTGTGCAACACGAAAGGTAAGTCAAAATCAGGGTATCCCAGAATTGGCAGATGGGTAATTATGTCAATAAAACTTGAAACAGCCTGGTGTTTGAATGTCCACTGAATAGGTGTGGCATCAATAATCAACACATAGCCACAAGATACTGTCTTTTTTCTGAATGCAGACAACTGGTGAGGCGTAGAAAGATGAGGATTTGTTTTATCTCGGTCAAGGAGATTTTGAATGTATTCTTTAACTTCCTTGTACAGCAGGTTTTGGAATAGAATTGTAACATTTCTGAACTGGAGAGTAATCTTTCAGGTTTATCTCTAATTTCAAATTTGGAATGCATCCTATGTCTCCATCTTCTTGGGCAAAGACATCGGATCCATCATATAGCATTTGCCTGATGATTTCCTGTTCCTGTTCTGAGAGAAGTTGTAGATCAACAGGTGGATGCCATTTAACAGCTCCATCAGCAGGTAACTGGCTTCTGTTGATTTGTGTGAACTCTCAAGACTACATGCTATTATGTGAGAAAGATTGGCTACAAGCGACCAAGCAAATCAATCAATACAATCAATCAATCAATTAATCAATCAATCAATTAACTGGGAGCTATTGGCTCTGTTATATTGTGTATTGATTTTTTTTGTTCTCTACACTATTTCTTGTTCAATTTTGTTATAGTTATTTAGTTTATTTGGTGCTCCCCAGCAGCCTACCTGCTTAGGGAGGCTTTTCTTTTCTTTGGTTAATTATTGTTCAGAGAAGAAACAGGCATGGCGGAGGAGAGAAAGAAAAGCTCAAGAAAGACAACATAGAGGAGAAGAAAAATTATTTCAAATAAAATACAATAATATTGGAAACTGGGAAAATTTAAGATTTGAAAGCTATTGACATTTTGAAGGCACTAATTGAACTCACTGGACATGGAAAAATGCTGGTACTATGACCAAGACAATTGGAGGAATAACCTTGGCAGACAGATCTCATATGGGGAGTTGTATGTGATGGCTTGAGACTGCGATTGCTGTGGTGGCTTTGGGGCTGCAGTTGCCACGAGCAGCTTTGTACTCAGGATTCCATCAGTGGACAGTGGATAGGTTTAACAAACTGGACTTCTTGTAAAAACTGTGAGTTTACTGGTTACACAATTGCACTATTTGTTCATATAGTACACAGTTATAGAAGGGATTTATTTATAATTGCACTATCCGTTGGCACCCAGATGAGGATGGGTTCCCTTTTGAGTCTGGTTCCTCTCAAGGTTTCTTCCTCATATCATCTTAGGGAGTTGTTCCTTGCCACTGTCAGCGCTGGCTTGCTCATTAGAGATAAATTCACATATTTACAATTTACTTTGGTTTAGCTTAAAGCTGCTTTGTGACAATGTCCATTGTTAAAAGTGCTATACAAATAAAATTGAATTGAATTGAAATAAAATTGAAAGTCAACGGAAGTAACATTAAAGGTATATCAATTAATGGTATGAAGTCAGACCTCTTGAGAATAATGACATTGTCATTTCATTTCTGCATGGGAGGGGACCAGATGAATCCGAGGAGGAAAACACAGTGGCAGAAATGCAACATACTGCACTGGAGCACCAGCAAAGGGATGAGGAAGCTGTAAGTGAAGACAACAATTGCGTAGAAGAGGAAGTTCAGACAAAAGGAGAGGAAATGACAAGAAAAAAAGAAACTGCTGCGTTCACAGAGAATAAGGATAATGAAAGGGAGAATGAAATGGCTGAGGTGGAAGAGAAAGTGAGAGAAGCAGAAGGAAGACTGGAAAACAATGGACAGATGACTGAGGCAGAACAGATCAGAGTGAGTGAACAAATTAGGGGAGAAGAGACAAAGGACAATGGACAAAGGAGAAGAAAAAGGACAATAACACCCAATATACAAAAAGTAATAGAAAGACTGAAAGAAAGAAGGAAAGAAATTAAAGAACTGGAAGTGTTTGATGTCCTAATGGAACAATTATTGGAGTAATATTTATTGTATATGAGTGAAATGTTATTTATGGGAAAATATTTTTATTCATTTCATGGGGGAAGATGCCCCCTTGGGGTAAGATGACCCCCCCCCCCCCCCCCCCCCCCCCCCCCCCCCCCCCCCCCC
>CM040975.1:9705568-9720292 GCA_022985145.1 Pangasius djambal
GAATCATCTTTGGGCAATCCTCCAGGAGGCTTGGAGTAATATATCAAGTCAATGTTTGAATAAACTGACTGCTCGGATGCCTAGTGTTGTCCCTTATTATCAATGCAAAATGGTCACTAACTAAAGAGGATTTATGCTGATATTGCCCCAAAACCCTATTTTGTTCAGGCGTTTCCAAACTTTTGGAGGGCAGTGTATAATCATTTGTTCAGCCCTGTTTTTGTGTTTTTGCACAATTGTTTTTCAATCACTATATTTCTGACTGATGAATGAAAGAGTTTTATTAGTATGTTTTAAGCCCTACACACCCTTCAGCCAGTGCAGTGTGAATCCAAACCAAACCAAATAGCAAGTGAAGCACAAGTAGCGATTATGTCCTGATAAATAACACAGAAAACACAGCTTTATAGAATTAACCCTTTTTAAACAGGGTTAATTCATTATTAAACCTGTCTATACATAACTGCCTTACTGTGAGTAACACACACTGCCTATGAGGCTATTTTTAAATACATTACCTGGTTAAATTGAACCAGCGGTACAGTTTCTGGCAGTTTATAAACTCAAATAGGGCTGAAGCAGATAGACGGTTTTTAATTTAGGGTGAGCAAATGCTGAGCACAAATTCTGTCTTCATATGTAGCTGAGTGGAACACATGTCAGTGCAGTAGTGACGGTATAAAGTGTTCAGTAATAATGCTGTGTGTGATAAACATTGCAAATAATAACTTTATCAGCATGCCCACTTCTTTACAGGTAAAGCACATGTTATGGAACTGCAGCATTAGCACTTGCTTGTTAATCACAGCAGCACCCATACTGAAATATGCAATACATATTATTACCAGATTTTTATTTTATTTTTTTTTCTACTTTAGGTAGGTGGCAATCAAATACATATTGATAAAACTGCATGAATAACAATGGCCTTATTTGTTTTCGCCCCTAGATGTAGGCTGTCATTTATTTTTGTCTCTTTGGCACACAAGCACTAATTTTACATCTGCTTGAACCTCACCTCTGTATGCTTTCTCTCTTCTTCTGGTCCAGGTTCTGCTGCATTGCCCAGTAACATGAAGTACTTTGGGAGTGCGCACGATGATGAAGACGCTGAAGAAGAAGAAGAAGATGAAGAAGAAGAAGTAGAAGAAGAAGAGGAGAATGAACGAAAGAAACCGTCTGCTAGTAACATGTCAGCTTACTGTCAGGTCACTCCACGCAAGAGTAAAGCTCCAAGCAGAGTCATCACAAATGGAAATGGTACTTTCAGCCTGTCAGGGCACCATAGCTGTTTTTTTTTCTTTTTCTCTTATTTATTTCTATTAGACTATGTATGTTGTGTTTTTTGTTCTCATAAGCAAAACCATCAGAGCACAAAGTACATTATTGCAGCTCTATAATAAACAGATCAGACATTTGCTTTCCATGTCACAGCTTTGGGCAGGTGAATTATGGCTCTGCTTTCCCTCTCACCATGCAGTTAATGATGTGTGTCTTTACACAGCACTGTGTCAGATTTCCAACATTTCCCTGGCCATGGAGCACAGGGAATTCATATTTACTGAGACTTGCTGCACATGTGCATGCAGACACATTGTCCGTTATGTCACTAGCCAGTATAACACTCCATAAAATCCAGTATAAAGTAATTGTGTTCTTTATAGGCTGTAAAGTACTTTATATTTAATATGAGAGTCAGGAATCATTTTATATTGTATTGCCAGAGCTGGGAAATAACAAATTACAATAACATTAACAGATACTCAATAATCTACATGTTTTGGAAGGCATCTAATCGAATTGAATTGAATAATAATCTTGATATATTTATTTAGCAAATTTCTACATTTTACACTTCATTGGCTGTTGCATACAAGAGGCAGGTTCTACATCCAAACAATAGGAAAGGGAATAAGTGAAGAGAGAGAGGAGCCACTGGAGATGTAATTAGGGAACTCCTCTGTATAGTGATGATGGCCTCAAAATGCACAACAATAATCTAATTTATTCAAAAACAAACAAATAAATAAACATAAGGAAACACAGGAAGCAGCAGCATAATGTACAGGTAAATCTTTTGAATATTCAGTTGTTTTCTTTAGTAAAAAAAATGCTTATTATTTTAGGAGTACAGGAGTCATGTGATTACCATATGGATAATATGAATACTGTTTCTACTCTTGGGTAGATATTATCTGGAGCGATTCTTCGGCACTGTATTCACGGCAATGGAAAGTGATGAATATTTATTATTTAAGGAAAAAACTGAATGTAAAGACTAGAGTTTGTTTCACTCCATATTCATGTGCACCATTTCTGTCTCCTACATGTAACTGGACTCTGTTGCCCACTCAGCACAATCAGCCTTGTAATCCGACACAGTGGTCACCTGATCTTCCTTCACACACTGTACATGTCATACGAGCTCCACACACACACGAATCTGTTCACATGGACATGTTAATCTCACATGGATCCAACCACTTACTTTACATCTATCCTATGCAGCAGTAATAATTTAATTCTCATAGCTAGATATTTATATTTTCCTTTTCAGGCTGCTTTAAATTAGTTTTGAGACAGGATCCTTTCCTCATCCCTTGCTGGAAAGAGTGTTGCTCTCATCATCGCCGCACTGCACACTGTACCTGCATGTGAAAATGGGCTCTGAAAGGCAGTGCTGTGTGAAACATAATGAAATTGACAGTTTAGTGCCGCAATGCTTCATAAAGAAATGGCAGCCCTTTTCCCCTCTCATGTTTTCAATAAGCCACTGATCCAGATGACTTTTATGTGCATTGTTGGCTGAAAATCAAATAGTGTAGGTGATAAGTTGGTCCCAGGAGAAGTTAGAGTGCAGCTTTCATTTAGAAAAGTGATACCAAAAAGCATGTCAGTATTTTAACTGGGTACGTTTTTTGAGGTCAGTTATAGGACATGTTTAAATGGCGGTTGGAAACTACTGAAAGTAAAAAAGTGGGTAGAATTCTGAGTGATTTTCTCTTTTTATGTTAAAATATCCCTGCACAAGACATTTTAACCCATTCAAAATCATAAACTTCTTATTTATTTATTTATTGAATTTTATTTGATTATTTAATTATTTAATACCTAAGGGGGAAAAACATGAACATCTCTACACCTTTGCCCTCATTAAAAAAGGCAGAATTATGAATATACATGAACACACCATTTGGAATCAACTATTCCACATAAACTAGCTGGGGGCTAACTGCTAGTAAGCTATCACAAGTTAGGTTTCAGTATCTTGATTTTTATTGTAATATTCTCTGCTAAATCTGTCAAAAAATATACCATAACAATCAAAACTATTTTCTTCTTCTCTGACGTTAGCTAGCATGACATTAGTTTCGTTAAAGCAGTTGAACAAAACACAGAGCACAAAAGAAGAGTAATACTCACACAAAGTAGCTACAATAGAATATAATCTATAGATATACTGTATAATATACATATAGAAGTATAGAAATAAAATATAAAGTACTCTAGTCAGCCCTATTGAGGTATTTTGTCAGCCTCACTGTATCATGTTTTGGCAGATATTGCTCAACATAGGATTGACATGTTTACTCAACATATTCCCATTGGTTCCTGATTTTTCAGACTTTTTTTAACCATCAGTCATTCTGCCTGTCTGTCTGTCTCAGTCGATTTCCATGAGTCAGTCTGTCTGTCTGTCTAATCAAATAAATAGCTGAGCCTCACTAATTTACTTAGATGAATTAATAGATCTTTTTTGATATTCTGATTTTCTCTTTTAACTGTTGTGCTATAATGCTCTTTGGCAAAGGGAAGGCTCTTCCTCCTGACATATTGTTGTTTCTGTCCCTGTGTGCCAGTGTTTAATGGGCATTCCCGGCCAAATGGGGAACGGGAGAGAAGCCTGAGGGTCAGGGGGAAAGACGGAGCCCAAGGAAAGGAGAGAGGTTCTGAAACAGCCAGAGCTTCAAGCACACACAATCTACGGCCCAGCAAACCTGCAATGGAACACAAACAGCAGGTAAAAGTTGCCTATAAATAATGTATGGATTTTGATGCGCATTTAACCATAGAAAAAGTTTCTAAAATATTTTATGTGCTATTATACATGGTGTATACATGTGTTGTACAGGTGTTAGACTGAAAGAGATGATCTAACTTGTTGATTTTTAAAAAAATATATATACCTAAAATACCTACTTTGTAGGTATTTTCTCACTCACACTAGACCATGAGGGATGGGAAGAAATGGAAGGAGAGTGCCTTCAATCATATACATTGCTTGTATAAAATGGACAAATAGCCATTTTGCATAGCCATTTTCTGTATAAACATAAGTATTTGTAGTTCACAGTAACAGCCTAACGCAGGCCTACAGCAACACATGATGTCATCACATCTCTGCCTAATCCCCCTCCCCCCTAACCTCCTCCACCTCCCCCTCGATCTCCCTCTCTGCCTCCCCCTCCCCTCACACACATTTAGTGCACTGGAGCTAGTCATGCTAGATAAAAGCTAGACAAAAGCACAGTGTTCGCTGTTGAGTGTCATAAACCACTTTGACATGTTGTGTGGGTAATGATTGGGCTGGTGGATGGTAGGTTTGGGTGACATAGTCTCTTCCCCTCCCCCCACCACTCGCACATTTGCAGGCTGAACAATCACAGTAGATGTGCACATACTCACGAAAGAGGGGCAGCAAGGCCTTTAGTAAGCCCTCTAGTGGGGAAATGTGGCTTCTCTCTTACTAAAACTGGTCAATGTATGGAATGTTTTCCAAATAACCAACTTTGTTTGCTTTTCAGCCTATGAGTTAACTGAAGTGTTAATAACATATTTTGGTGACGGAACCAAAAATTAATTTAGCACTGTTAATTTTACTATTTTACAAATAACACAATCAGCATGCTTGCACTTTCTTTTTTCCTCACCAGCCCCATAAAGTGACCCGACCCCAGCGAGCCGCTTCAGCTAACAGTCGGAAGGCACGGAAGGAAGATTTGCCACCACTTCCCCTGACCAAATCTGTGAAATACCCCAAGGGCCACGTGACCTACACCAAAGCCAGACTGTTGAAAGAGGCGAAGCTAGAGCTAAGTGCCCCGAGGCGGCACTTGAGTTCACAACACACTAACACACACCTTCAGCACAATAACTCAGGAAAAGCCCAAACTGGTCGCAGCAGGACACAAAAACAGTTGCCACCGTCAGCCACAGTCAGACGCAGTGGGCTGCGACAATCGAAGAGGCAGCTGGAGATGGCGGTGGTTAAACCGAACCAAGCAGGGAATGAAGTGGAGGCCAAAAGGGTCAAGGTGCAGGTCATTCCTCTGGATACACGGAGCAGGAGAGCGGCTGAAAAGACCTTGCATAAAGGAACAATGGAACTGCGAGTAACAGGATCCCAGAGACCCAAAAGAGCCTCTGCTGGGAAGTTACCGCTTGTCAAACGGACGCAGTGTAAAGCCACAACTCGGGGCAAGAGCAGCTCCGCTACCTCAGCTCATCATCACCACAGGGACGTCCTGAAACCAGCCACAATTGCCAAACCAGCCAAGCCTCTGAGACCCAGCGAGCCTATCAAAACAAACAATCCTGCTGACCCTGGTGACTCACTTAACATAGCCAAATCTCCTAAACCAGCAGAGCCCAAAGTTGCTCAGGACAAGGAGCGAGGCAAGTGTGGCAGTGTACTGGAGATGACAGAGGTTCCCGTGTTCCAACCGAGCCCACGTGAATTCCATGACCCTTTGGCATATGTGGAGCTGGTACGTGAGCAGGCCGAGTCCTTTGGTCTCTTTCGGGTGGTTCCACCAGCCGGGTGGCGACCTGAGTGCAAGTTGAAAGAGGAGATGCGTTTTGTCTCACATGTACAACATGTGCACAAGCTGGGCCGACGCTGGGGCCCTAACGTGCAGCGGCTTGCCTGCATCAGGAAACACCTGCGTGCTCAAGGCATCAACATGGAGGAGCCACCATTAATTGGTATGGATGCACAGTGGAATGATGTGTTCAATCTTGCTTTAGTACAGTTTAGCAGTTTTTCAAAAAGGGCATGTCACTCAAATAGCATAGCAGTCAAATGAGTAAATGGGCATGTGGGTCACCATAAATGCCTTTTGACAAATGGATCTGTGGTGGTCTGTCATTGTGGCTGAAATCTGGCAAACACCCAAAAAAGATAAAAGTTTTAGCCAAAATTGGTTTATACCAGACTTTTAGAAATCATTAATAAATTTCACCAAAACAAAGTGGAAATATTTGTATTCAATATTGCCTTGGCCACCTTCCCTGAAAATCACATTGGGAAAGAGCCAGTTTAACAGACGCAGTGGTAAAAACAGTCCTCCTCATACAAGGAATGTCAGGCTTTATCAAGTTGTTGGATAGCAGTATGATATCTTTTCACTTTTGGGGATAACAAGTTTTAAAACTTGAAGACTTTATAACTTTACTCTTGGCAGAGATACATAGAGGAAAGAGATATTTCAGGAAAGCCTATAGTTTTCAGAGCTTTGAATTGTATAAAATGTTAAAATTTGTCCATGTGAAGTGTTTACCCAGGCTGCCACAAAAATGTGGACCCATCCAAGCAGGTGCTGCATTTCACTGCTTCGTTGTCTTCTGCTCCTGAAGACTTTGAGTAGTCATTTGCAGTACAAGGGATGAAAAGGTTTATTTTTCAGTAGGAAAACTCTTGTCCCTGGCAGAAAGCATAAAGTAGGTTTGTTGGCCACTTGCACTAGTTTCTTAAAACTATGTACATCAGCTTAATAAACAACTAGCAGAGTAACATAAATGTATGTGAAACTAATTTTATTTCTACATAGGAACAGATTTGTTATTGTTGTTGTGCAGAGGAAATTGCATCTGCTTGCAATGTCTCTTAAGCAATCTCTGCTCCTTATTTATAGAGTTATGTAGACTTGATCCATTGGCTCCAAGGGCTCATTTAACAAACTTCACTTGAGCTTTGAAAAAGATTTAAAAGGCCCTTAAAGATAATGGCAGAAATTCTACAAAGAGGTAATTCAATTCAATTTTATTTGTATAGCGCTTTTAACAATGGACATTACAGAAATAACAATGGACATTACAGAAATAAATACATTCAAATTAAATTAATCAAAACAAATTGTAAATGTCTAAATTTATCCCAAATGAGCAAGCCAAAGGCGATGGTGGCAAGGAAAAACTCCCTGAGACGATATGAGGAAGAAACCTTGAGAGGAGCCAGACTCATCCTCATCTGGTTGACAATGGATAGTGCAGTTATAAATACATCTCTTCTATAACTGTACTACATGGACAAACAGTTCAATTGTGCAACCAAGTCAAATCAAGTGGAGTTTGTCATTTCAACCATATACAGCCAGTTAATACATAGTGACACGAAACAATGTTTCTCCAGGACCAAGGTGCAACATAAGAGAAACACAGAACTACAAAGGACTACATAAATTTACATAAAGTGCACAAATGCAAACATGAGCAGACAGCACAAGACAAGACAATGACTACTGGGATAGACAATGGGCACAGTAAGTCCCAGTGCAGCGCCGACCAGTACTCGGTTCTGTTTAAAAGTGAACCTAGTGACAATAGTGCGAAGAGTTCAATATACGTTGCTGAAATAGTGTAAACATAAGAAGTAGCAGCCTATGTACAGTATAATAAATATTGCAGCAGCATAATGTAATGGGCAAAAAAATTGCAAAGAGGATGGAGGATGCACAGTTGTGTGTGTGTGTGTATATATATGTGTGTGTTCTTTCAGTCCAGTTTCTGAGTTTTGAGGTGTCTGATGGCTTGGGGGAAGAAACTGTTGCACAGTCTGGTCGTGAGGGCCTGAATGCTTCGGTACCGTTTGCCAGACGGCAGGAGGGTGAAGAGTGTGTGAGAGGGGTGTATGGGGTCATCCAGGTGAGGTGTAAATGTCTGTGATGGAGGGAAGAGAGACCCCGATGATGATCTCAGCTGTCCTCACTATCCGCTGAAGGATCTTGCGATCCGAGACGGTGCAATTCCCAAACCAGGCAGTGATGCAGCTGCACAGGATGCTCTCGATAGTCCCTCTGTAGAACATGGTGAGGATGGGGAGTGGAGATGTGCTTTCCTCAGCCTTCTCAGAAAGTACAGGCACTGCTGGGCTTTCTTTGTTATGGAACTGGTGTTGAGAACCAGATGAGGTTCTCTGCCAGGTGAACACCAAGAAAATTGGTGCTCTTGATGATCTACACGGAGGAGCCGCCGACGTTCAGCAGAGAGTGGTCATTCTGTGCTCTTCTGAAATCAACAGCCATCTCTTTAGTTTTTTCCATATTTAGAGACAGGTTTTTGGCTCTGCACCAGTCCATTAGCTGCTGCACCTCCTCTCTGTATGCTGACTCGTCATTCTTGCTGATGAGACCCACCACGGTCATGTCATCGGCGAACTTGATGTGATTCGAGCTGTGCATTGCTACACAGTTGTGAGTCAGCAGAGTGAACAGCAATGGACTGAGCACACAGCCCTGTGGGGCCCCAGTGCTCAGTGTGGTGGTGTTGGAGATGCTGTTCTCGATCCGGGCTGACTGAGGTCTCCCAGTCAGGAAGTCCAGGATCCAGTTGGGAGGTGTTCAGGCCCAGCAGGTTCAGCTTTCCAATCAGGTGCTGAGAAATGATTATGTTGAGTGCTGAACTGAAGTCTATGAACAGCATTCGACCATATGTGTCTTTAATGTTCAGGCGGGTGAGGGCCAGATGGAGGGTGGTGGTGAGGGAGGCAGCAGGGTCTTGATGTGCCTCATGACGAGCCTCTCGAAGCACTTCATGATGATGGGTGTAAGGGCAAAGGGGCGGTAGTTGAGGCAGGACAGTGAAGATTTCTTTGGCACAGGGGTGATGGTGGTGGCCTTGAAGCACGTTGGAACGACAGCACTGCTCAGGGAGGTGTTGAAGATGTCCATGAAAACATCTGCCAGCTGGTCTGCACATCCTCTGAGCACATTGCCAGGAATGTTGTCTGGCCTAGCAGCCTTCTGTGGGTAGAGTCTTCCTCACATCGGCTATAGTTAGACACAGGACCTAGTCAGTGGGAGGAGGGGTGGTCTTCCTCTCCGTCACATCAATTCTTTACCTCAAACCAAGCGTAGAAGTTGTTCAGCGCATCTGGGAGGGAGGCATCACTGTCACAGGCAGGTGATGTTGTCCTGTAGTTGGTGATGGCCTGAATGCCCTGCCGCATCCGCCACGTGTCTCTGCTGGGCTTGAAGTGGTTGTGGATTCTCTGTGCCTGTGTGCGCTGATGGCCCTCTGATGGCCCCGGACGGTTTGGCCCTCGCTGTTCTTAGAGCCACCTTGTTGCCTGCTCTGAAGGCGGAGTCTCGGGTCCTCAGTAGCGCACGCACCTCTGCAGTCATCTACAGCTTCTAGTTGGAGCGTGTGGTGATGAACTTGGAGAGAGTGACGTCATCAATGCACTTGCTGATATACCTGGTCACTGATGTCGTGTATTCCTCCAAGTTGGTGAAGTTGCCATCAATTGCAGCTTCCCTGAACATGTGCCAGTCAGTGTGTTCAAAACAGTCCTGAAGATCAGAGATGGCTCCTGCTGGCCAGGTTTTCACCTGCTTCAGAACCGGTTTGTAGCGTCTGACTAGTGGTCTGTATGCTGGGATTAGCATAACAGAGATGTGGTCTGAGAAGCCGAGGTGGGGGCGGGCTCCTCCCGGTACGCACCAGGGATGTTTGTGTAAACAAGATCCAGCATGTTCTCCCCTCTCGTTGCAAAGTCCACATGCTGATGGAATATAGGGAGCACTGACTTGAGATTTGCATGGTTGAAATCTCTGGCAACAATAAACAGTCTGCCAAGGTGTGAATTCTGCAGCTCGCTAATAACCCCATACAGTTCAGAGTGCGTCTTTAGCATTAGGACTGGGGGGAATGTACAGACTATGAGGACAGTGGTGAATTCCCATGGTAAATAAAATTCCGTGTTGATGTAAACACACAAGCCACCGCCACAAGCCTTACCACAAAGAGCTGTTTTTCTGTCTGTACGAAACGAGGCTAGCCCATCTAGCTGAATGGTGGCATCTGGAACTCTGTCGCTGAGCCACGTCTCTGTGAAAACAAAGACACAGCAGTCTCTAAACTCACGCCGTGTAGTTTGCTGGAGTCGGATGTAATCCAATTTATTGTCCAGGGAGCAGACATTGGAGAGCAGGATGGACGGGAGAGCTGGCCGGCTAGGGTTTATTTTTAGCCTAGCGCGGACCCCCGCCTTCTTGCCATGCTTCTGCTTTCTCGTGCACCGCTTGCGGCGTCCCTTCCCCCGGCCATCGGCATCAGGCGACGCAGAGGGCTGGAGGCCTGGAACCCACAGCAAGCCGAGATCGTGTAGCTTCTCCAGCAGATCATCATGCAGAACAGCTGTAGTGTTGTTTCTGAAACTTATGAGTGTCTGGTGGTGGTGTACACGAAAACTGGTAGCTCCAATGTCCGTGTGCCGTAAAAAGTCAAGCTAAAGACAAAAATAGCACCATTTTGGATCCGGAGTGGCCGCTGCGTGCTACTGCCGTGCCACCACTTTGGATACCAGTAAATTCATTACAGTTTTTACATGAAGTGTGGTTTGTTGAACCTATCCACTGTCCACTGATGGGGACCTGAGTGCAAAACTGCTTGTGGCAACAGCGGCCCCAAAGCCACCACAGCAAACGCAGCCCCAAGCCATCATAGTACAACTCCCCATATGAGATCCGCAAGCCATCTTTATGGCCCCCAAGTGGCACCATCCCCTGCAATCCCAATGATCTTCAGGCTGTTCATGTGGGACCACCCCCAGCAGCAGCAAGTGATCTCTAACTGATGAGAACTCCAACCAGAAGTAGGGCATCAGGATGGATCAGGCAGGCCCAGAGAGCCGAAGGGGTCAGCATCACTGGTATCTCAGGAGTAGCATGCGTGGCTCGACAGAAAGTGAGAGAGATTGTTAGGTATGCTTTTTGGTTATGGACAATGTACTTTGCCTGCAGAGTGCAAGCAGGGACTCCGGCAAGACTAGCTGTAACAGCGTAACAAAAAGGGAGAGCCAAGAGCCGAAAGGTAACACAGACATGAGGGCACCCTGGGACATAAAGCAGCCAGCCACTCCGCCATCAACAAACCTGAGTGAACGCGTGGGGGGAGACAGCATCCAAACATCCCAGTTCACTACAATGCTGTGTGCCTGTGAACCCTCAAGATCTGCTCCTTTACCTAAGAAAAGATTATTCACAAACACCTTAACTAATCAAATATGTTTTCAGCCTAGACTAGCCCGAACATAACTGTGGGGCTTTGTAAGAGAAAGCTCTACCCCCTGCTGTAGCCTTCACTATTTGAGGTACCAACAAATAGCCTGCACCATGAAACGAAATAGTCATGGCGGATCATAAAAGACCAAAAGTTTGCTCAGGTACTGTGGCGCGAGACCATTCAGTGCTTTATAGGTCAACAGTAGTATTTTATAATCAATACAAAATTTGATTGGGAGCCAATGCAGTGTGGATAAGATAGAGGTGATGTGGTCATATCTTCTGGTTCTAGTAAGGACTCTCGCTGCTGCATTCTGAACTAATTGGAGCTTGTTTATGCACCTACTGGAACATCCGGACAGTAAGGCATTACAATAATCCCACCTAGAGGTAACAAAAGCATGAAGTAATTTTTCTGCATCATGTAGTGACATTATATTTCTTATCTTAACAATATTTCTGAGATGAAAGAAATTTATCCTGGTGATATTATCTACATGAGCTTCAAATGAAATGAGTCAATAATCACACCAAGGTCTATTACTGCTGCACATGATGAAACCACATGTGGTCCTAGTACAAGTACTTCTGTCTTGCCAGAATTAAGTAAAATAAAGATAATAAGCATCCTGTGTCTAATGTCCTTTTCACATTCCTCAACTGTCATCTGGCTTTACTGAAACATACAATTGGGTGTCATCAGCATAACAGTGGAAGCTAATACCATGTTTAATTTAATTTAACATGAATAATTTTGCCCAGAGGTAGCATATATAAAGAAAAGAGCAGTGGGCCTAAAACCGAACCTTGCGGAACACCAAACTTTACCTTAGTATGCATAGAGAGGACACTATTTACATCTACAAACTGATAACAATCAGTCAAATAAGACCTGAGCCAGGAGAGGGCTGTTCCCTTAACACCTACAACATTTTCTAGTCTATCAAGGAGAATAGCATGATCAATGATATCAAAAGATCAAGCAACTCAAGCAAGGAGTCACAACCCTGATCAGGGGCCAGTAGTAGGTCATTTAAATTCAAATTCAAATTCAGTTTTATTTGTATAGCGCTTTTAACAATGGACATTGTCACAAAGCAGCTTTACAGAACTTTAGATAATGGCAAAAGCAAGTCGACAAGCGTGCCAAGCAAACAATATTGGAACACAGGGTGTGTCTTCAAACTATTTCCTAGTCAAGACTCATGGTTTATGATGACCAATTTACACATAAGAGCACACTGGATTATCTACTATCACTGGATGATCATACTGTACTAGACCAGTCTTTACAAAACTTTTGAGTTTACAAAACATTGAGGATAACTCCCTTATAGGTATACTTAATAGGCTATGATATACTACATATGACCAGTTGTGGATTGAGACATTTATTTTTAGAACATAGTTGTACTTAGAAGGTAGTTAATTCACTGTAGTCTGTCATCTTCATTCATCTTTATGGATATGTTACATGAACAGTCTCTTTCTGGCTTCCTGTTCTTATGAATATGACCTATATTTCTGTCTTTCTTATTATGCAATGTGACCTTGTGAGTTCTGTATAAATGAGTTCTCTTACTAGCTCTTAGGTGGCCCAGTTTGTATAGACCATACCAGAATCAGACATTACTGGAGCCAAGGCCAGTGTGCCATCTCAATCTGGCCACCTGTAGTCAGTTGAGAACATTCAGCTTTACAAAACCACCTGGCAACCTCTCAGTGCCACTCCAACATGACCCACATTGACAGCATAGACAGGGCACACATAGGGCCATAATGGGCCGTATGGCTACTCATAACAATAAAGAACAAACAGAAGAATCAGTTCAGTTTGTTAATGGTTGGGTCACCTGGCCATTCTGATTGAAGAAAAGTAAATATCACTTTAATTTAAAAATTTTAAAAATTAATTCATATGTATTATTTACATGTATTTCCTGAATACATGTTACAAGTTGAACACCAAAATATTGTTTAAAAGCACAGAAAAATCTAAAGTTGAAAAATATCTTAAAATCATGAAGTCTTCAAAAGTCTTCTGCTTTTATGCCTTAACCATGTTCATTATTTAGCCATTTTTATAACATGGGTGTAAATTTTATTTGACAGTACCAATCTATCATATTTTATGCTTATCCTATGATCAGCTTTTGGATCCTCTCATATCTTCATTGTGTGGCATTTCAACCTCTTTTTGACAAACTGACATTATTTAATGTAGTGATAATTGTTGTAGAGTTATTGTGAATTCAGATGTTTAAGTGTTCATATTTCATCTTTCTTTCACTAGGTTAGGACAGCAGGGGGTGGCATTTGTCTTTGGTACATGATGGGTTTCAGGTGCAGGGTTTTTGATTTACATGAACATCTCCAATTTCTCCATGATTCTGAACCATTTAATTAGTGGAGTTCTTTGCTTTGTCTCTTTAGACCCTGCTTTTTTAAGCTCTATATGTCCTGCTGTCTGTTAAACTTTCATATAGTGCTCTGCTTCTCATTAAATGCATTATGTCCTTGTGTATTAGGTGTACGTATATGTAGTATATTTATGTAGTATAGCAGAACATGGTGTTCGGCAGGCATACATCTACATAGTATGTGTCTTGCAGCAGATCTGCATAAGTATCAACCTCACCCTTGGCACACTTGCTGTAAGAAATGTTAAATATTTCTAGTTTGGTTTATGATATAGGTCCTATGTTTAACTGGCATCTACCCTGACAAAGTCATTGGGATTGGATCATCATGGATTTGTTTGGGGCCCACGTACTGTGGGTCCTTAGATATTCTTACCTTTGCTATATTTGCAAACCTTAAGTGCTCAGCTTCTAAGAACAGAAGGGGAATCAGTGCTGAATAGGAGAGTTCCTTTTAGCACTGTTTTCCATCCATCCATCAAATGAGAAACTCATTTGGCTTTTGCTAAATTCCATTTACCAGTAGAATTAGTCCCATAATTTGACCCAAATTATAAATTTGGTTCACTTCTGTTCTCCATATCCACATCCATCTCAGTGTTTGACTCATAATGCCAAGCTCAAGTTTTTATGTTTCTTACTATTTCTAGTATTCTATTTATTGTCAGCAGAATGTGTAATGCACATCTCCTATGCTGGTTTGTATAAAGTTTGATCATGGAGAATGGTCCCTGACCCAATTTAAGCATGACACTCTTTCCCTACGTCCTTCTCTGACGAGGTTGGATGGTAGGGTAAACTTGCCAGACCGTGGTGGTTTAAGGATACACTGCCCTCCAAAAGTTTGGAAACGCCTGAACAAAATAGGGTTTTTGGGCAATATCAGCATAAATCCTCTTTAGTTAGTGACCATTTTGCATTGATAATAAGGGACAACACAAACTATGAAAACATATTTTATTAAATAAAAAGTTTATGAACATAAACATGAACATAACATAGAAAAATACTCAAATTTTGGA
>CM040975.1:9727558-9761492 GCA_022985145.1 Pangasius djambal
AAAAATTAATAGAACAGCCTTAGCTGGATAGTAAGCTAACATGCCTAATTTATATTGCTTTAATAAACCTACACAGCTCACCTAAAATCTACATCAAGAAACTAGCTAGCTAACACTAGATAGCTAGGTCACGTTCTTATTGAGGAATTGCCTATTGTGCTGTTGGCCTCTGACATCTAAAACAAATTTGTTTTTCACCATTTCCCCCTCCACACTTTCCAGTGTCACACCACAACATTTTCAGACATGCCTCTGGAGATCATAAAACCCCACGAAAAAAAAAGATCTGAAAAAGGTGACAGATCTTAATAAGATCGACATGTTCTGATGATTTTCTCAAAAACTCTTACAGAATGAGTGCTTTGGCGTTCTGCAGCTTCAGAGTCTCCACCTCTTCAACTGCCTGTTGACTCAGCCTGAGAGACTCCTTCATAAACAGAACAGACCGAAATCAGATTAACCTTCCGCAACTGTGTATGTTACAGAAATTTCTGCAAAACCACACAATCAAACTCCTGACCTGAGTCTTCTGCAGGACACTTTCTAGCATTTTCTTCTCAGATCTCAGCTTTGTATTTTCTAGACTCTGTGCGTTTGCTGCATCTGAATGAAGAGAAAACAAGTAGTTTTAAACAAGTAGTTCTATGAACTTCCAGGTCACATGCACAACAGTTTTCATTCAGGTTTTTTTTTTTAATCTAAAGTTTTCTTTATTTGACAGACACTTTGATCCAAAATGCTGAGGAGTAAATACCCACCAGTAGGCATCTCAATAATGTACCTCACTGTATTCTAAAAAGAAAAATAGTGAACGTCTCCATCACAGGAACCTACAACTTTTCCAGGAACTTCAGATCTGTGTATGTTTCCATCACAGGAAGCAGAGCTCATTTTAGTTCATAGGCCATGGTTCTAAGAACCTTCCTACTTCAGAGACTTTCAACAGCTCAGAAAATACTATATACATATGCAATCTTCACAAAATAACCTGCCATTCATTAAACACTTGTGTTTAGGGCTGAAAAGAAAAACATTTTAATAGTCGAGTATTAATGTGACTTAATCAGCAATGAATCAGCCTAAATGTTGCTTATAAATGAGATGGGTTGATTCACTAATCACTTGTCTAAGGTAGAAACTTTCAGCCAAAATATTTTAGTGGAATCCCAAATAACTATAGTCAACCATTTTGTTCTTTTGTGTTTTTTTTTTTTTTTTTTTTAAGCTAAGACAAACATACACTGATAGATTTGATTTCACACTAATGAACGCAAGAAAAATCAAGAGGAGATGAGGGTTTAAATGAGAGACCTCCTTGCTAATATGAGATGGAGGGAAGAGAAGGGGCTTTCAAGGGGTGAGTTAACATTGGACAGTTCGAACAGTTCTTACAGTCATATTCAAAGGTATAGTCAACTCTGGCCAAATTATATATTTTGTTGAGTTGAAAATAAACACAACCTCTGCAGCAAACTCTTTTTAAAACATTTTTCTATCAATATTAACACACAGTTACTTTATATTTGATTAACTTAAAAAATAGAAAAAAAAATTGTGAAGTGCAAAAGGAATTTCACCTACTCTTCCTTGCAGAATGCTTCTAGTTCTGAGATATTCTAGGGCTGTCTTAAATGCACAGTATGTTTAAGAACTACCTACATATTTTCAATATCGTTTAAGTCAGGGGACTGAGAGGGCCATTCCAAAAGCTCCAGCTTGCATTTCTTGAAGCAGTTAATGGTGGATTTTGAGGTATGTTTTGGATCATTGTATTGTTGTAGAAGCCAATCTCTTTTCATTTTCAGTTTCTTGACTGAAATTAAGGTCAAGTGGACTGATCAGTACACAGCACTTGTTTCCAGAATGCCTCTATCTAGATAATAAAATTTAGATAGTTTTGCATGCATCAGACGTTCATGTTTTGGATAAAGTTGCAGGTAAGATTTCCTTCTGATGACTCTTCCATGCAGATCATGTTTGTACAAGCAACACTGCAGAGTAGAATGGTGCATCACCACTCCTGTGTTGGCTTAATCCTCCTGCAGGCCCTTAGTGTCATATGAAGATGTTAAGAAGGATTTGGTTCAACTGCTTCTCAGGTGTTCTTACCAACACACCATTGCGGTTCTTACCTAAACCTCCAAAATAAAGGGTTTTGCTTTGCCTCTTTGACCAGCATATGGGCAGTTTTATCTGAAGGTTTTCTTGGTCTTCCAGAGCTCGGTTTGACTTCCTCAGTTCCCCTTAACTTCTAATTTTTAATAAAATTTCAGACAGTGGAAATTGTTAGGCTGGAAGCACTTTGATAAATTTTAAAGCCTTCCACCACAGGTAAAATTATTTTCTGGAGGAGACCATGGTAGTTATGTTAGCACAAGACATAGAAGAGTCCGAGAACATATTATGCTTTGGAATTGTTATTCCTAATGACAATTCTTGACCTGCCTAACAGTTCCTATATAATGAGTCACTTAAGTTCTGAGACTTTAGGGTGTCTAAACTTTTGCACATGCCACAATTACTATTTTGTTTTGTTTTTCCTATTTTTTAAGCTCATCAAATATGAAGTAACTGTGCACTAACTTTTGCAGAAAAATACTTTTTTATTTTTAAAAATACTTTGCCAGAGGTTGTATTTACTTCTTTTCACTTCAGAAATCGAAAAAAATACATAATTTGGCCAGGGCATGCCCAAACAAATGACCTGTATGCAAAAAAACTTTATCTGTTTACATTTCTGATAGCTGGGCCACCTAAAAACAGTTTAGTGCACAGCACTGTGTGGTGCCACTAATAATGCTGTCCCCAATGACTAAAAGATAGATTTACTGCTACTAGGTGCATGAATGCTAACATCATAATCATATAACACAGTTCCTGCAGTTTGGCTGGAACTTGGGTTACAGAATTCTTCATTTCTTCAAACATTTCCAGAACCTTGGTGGCCTGGTGCCTGTAAGTAGATTCTTACCTTCTGCCTTCTTGAGAGTTTCTTCAAGCTTTGCATTCCTGAGAACGTAATAAAACATTATTAACTTGATAGCAGACTTGGATACTGATTTTATATAAACAATAAAATCATTTACTTGACATTACCTAGTTTGCTTGCTGCTTAACTTCACAGTTACTATTGCACAGGTAACATTACTAAGCCAATTATTTAGAACTTTTTTAAAACCTGTCTGCCAATCTAAGCTGTAAATATTGTCACTGCAATAGCAAAGCTTTGAAAGCCCAGAGAAATCTTTATGCTCAATTAAACTACTGTGAAGTAACAAAATATCTTACATAGCAAGTGCCTTAGTATTCTCTTCTCTCAAATCATCCACTTCCTCAGATTTCGCCTTATACACTTTCAAGGCAGCCTTAATGCAACAAATATAAAAAATAAAAATACAATGATGACACGGACATGCACCAATGTGAATTAATATAAAGCTTTAACAAATTATGAAAGTATGAGTTGGAGGGTAGAGCCCAACCAATATGAAGACTTCCACAACATTTAAGGGGATTAGATTAGACAATTAATTCCATTAATTAATATCATTTTAGACCGTTGAAAATTAAGGAAACATCACTAAAGACCAACAATACCACATCTGTTCAAAAGTGGTTTCAGTGAGGGATTAATGCCATGTGTTTAAAACAAGACATTATCAGTGCTTTATCAGTGTGATATTTAATCAATATATCAGTCCATCGCTAATGGAGAACTAGTAAAGTCACCGTGGTTTCCTCCAGCTCAGCCCTGACTGCCTCGTACTCTGCCGTTTGCTTTTCTAACGGGCCGAGTTTCAGCAGCACCTCATCCAGCTCTTTGTGCAGCTCAGTGCTCTCTCTGAATGGAAAAATATCAAACACACACATATCAAAACCATTCATGTCCAGCTGTGTATTATACAGTCCCCTCTGAAAGTATTGGAACGGCAAGGCCGTTTGTTTTTGCTATATCTTTGTGCCTGTCAGTCCCATTGAAGGAGGCGAGCCTTTGTGAATGTCAGTCCAATTGAAGGAGGCGTGGTCTCTGGGCCTGTCAGTCCAACTAAAGGAGGCATGGTCTCTGGGCCTGTCAGTCCCTTTGAAGGAGGTGGGCCTTTGTGAATGTCAGTCCAATTGAAGGAGGCGTGGTCTCTGGGCCTGTCAGTCCAACTAAAGGAGGCATGGTCTCTGGGCCTGTCAGTCCCATTGAAGGAGGTGGGCCTTTGTGAATGTCAGTCCAATTGAAGGAGGCGTGGTCTCTGGGCCTGTCAGTCCAACTAAAGGAGGCATGGTCTCTGGGCCTGTCAGTCCAACTAAAGGAGGCATGGTCTCTGGGCCTGTCAGTCCCATTGAAGGAGGTGGGCCTTTGTGAATGTCAGTCCAATTGAAGAAGGCGTGATCTCTGGACCTGTCAGTCCAACTAAAGGAGGCATGGTCTCTGGGCCTGTCAGTCCATCTAAAGGAGGCGTGGTCTCTGGGCCTGTCAGTCCATCTAAAGGAGGCATGGTCTCTGGGCCTGTCAGTCCCAGTGGAGGAAGCGTCAGTGAAAGGCCTATGGGCCTATGGGTTTGTCAGTCACAGTGAAAGAGGTGTGGCTACTGTGTTTGCCAGTCCCAAAGAGTATGACTAAGCCTCTGTGCCTGTCAATCCCAGTGAAGGAAGTGTGGCCTCTGTGCCTGTCAGTCTGAGAGAAGGAAGTGTGGCTATTGTGTTGGTCATTCCCAGATATTATGACTTAGGACCTGTGCCTGTCAGTCCTGGTAAAGTAGGTATGGCCATAATGCTTTATAAGAGAAAAGTCTTACCTTTGAGATTTCTGAAGCTGTAATCACTTGTCAAGGAAATTGACAGCATTTTCCAATTTCAGGAGAATATCACCTTTTTAAACTAGTACACTGATTTTACAAGCCTAAATTCATTACAACAGAACATAATGGAAACATTAATTAATTAGTTAATACTGGAGCTTTTTTTTTTTATGCAGTATTTAGTCTGTTTGAATCGAATCCCGGTGTGTTTTGCCCCTCTGTGCAGCATGATTAGGCTGATAAGAACACAGCAATCGTACTTGGGTGAAAAACAAAATAACTGGTCTGAGGTGGTCTCTGTCCAGTTCCAATCGAACTCTATCACATTTTGATTGCAGTGAGAAAGAGACCCAAAAAGAGAGATCTCTGTATTTAGAGATCCAAAATGCTGTTTTATGTTTTGGGCAGCATGTTCTTTTAAGAAGCGAGCTGCCAAACTGAGACAAAAGGCACTACATAAGTCAAAGATGCTACATAATTATATGATTTTATAAATATGAATATATCATTATTTATTAGAGCGCTGGCTCTTCTCTCCATGCTCAGGTGACCGCTGTGATTTCCACCTGCACCTGTGAAAGTTTTGTTCACTTTTTTTTTTTTTTTGCCACCGTGTTTCTGAGAGGCTTTTGTGATATAAAGTTACTACTGATATTATGTTTAAGATTAAAATAGTATTAATTTGCATATCTGGCTAGTTTTAACATAAAACCTTTTATTAAAGCTAAAATTAAACTTAATCGTTAATCTCATATTAAAGATCTATTATATTTATATAAAATCTGAACACACAATTTCTCCTCCATTATCCTAAGTGTACTAAGTATAGTGTCTAAGTGTCTAATGAGTGAAGATGGGTATTTTCCCTATTAAATCTTAATTAATTGGGGAGAAACTAAAAGAAGAGCAGTTCTATTACACCTCTGCCTTTCACAACTGCTACGTATTTCACAGCTGCCAGGCACGCTGTTTAAAACCTGGATTCTCTTGAGCAGACCGTGCCGACACCTTCAGTGAAGTCAACAGCTGAATCCGATGCAGCATCTGCCATAAATACCTTAACACCACGTCACTTCTGCTCCTTTTCTCTACTCACAGAAGCCCATAGTCATACTGCATGTAGAGTTCAGAGCTATCCTGTGCATCTTGTGACTACAGTTGCAGCTACAGATTTTCTGTCCTCCAAAGCTGTGACAGACAGACTCAAACTTCTTCTCCTGACCACAAAAAATTCTCTTGACTCAAAAACCACCCACTACCCTCAGCTTGTGGGCCTGTGGCTACCTAGTATCCTTTAGCCAGCATAGCCACACTAACATACAAAAGCCTGGTATACCATGATGGAGTACGTGTTTCCCTCCTTCTGGTCTCACAACACCCAAACCTTGGCGCACTAATTCAGAAAACGCCCAGGGCTTGCAGACCCGCAGCTAACGATGGCTGCATTTCAGTCCAAACCGACATGGTCTTACACTTGTGGAGCTAGTCTCCTGGAGTCCAAGGATTACCACCTGCTGTGTGAACACATAACTGCCAGGGTTCCTTGTCACTCTGAAACACCACCAACCCAAAAAGCACTAGGTAGGTTCCAGCAGCAGAAGCAACGCGCCATATGGTATTTACAGCAAATACTATGCCACTGTTACATCCTGAGTTTGCTGAAGGTCTCGACTTGGTGCTCATGAGCACAATACCATATCCAGGTCTTTACAATTGCATCAATAACTAGTGATATGGTGCTTAAGTACATAAAGGATATCATCACACTTCTCTTTATACTCGCTCAACAGAAGGCTGAAACAATAAAAGACAACAAATGAGTACATGATTATGCCTCTGTAATAAAGATGACAAGACTAATGGGTGAATAAAGTGCTTCACATACAAATTCAGTCCTTTTCTTAATCAGTGACACATTTGGACATAAGCGTAAGTTCTATTAAAAAACCTATTTGCATTATACAGCCAAAGGTTTGTGGACACCTGACCATCACACCCATATGTGGTTCTTCCGTAAACTGTTGCCACAAAGTTGGAAGCACACAATTATATAGGATGTCTTTGTATGCTGTAGCATTACAATTTCTCTCCACTGGAACTACGAGTCCTAGCCCAAATGTGTTCCAGCACTTGGCCTTGTGCACAAAGCGAGGTCCATGAGGACATGGTGTGTTAAGGTTTGAGTGGAAGAACTCGAGTGGACTGCACAGAACCCTGACCTTGACCCAGCTGAACACCTCTGAGATGAACTGGAATGCCGAATGCACCCCGGGCCTCCGCACCCTACATCAGTGCCTGACCTCACTAATGCTCTTGTGGCTGAATGAGCACAAATCTCTACAGCCACACTCCAAAATCCAGTGGAAAGTCTTCCCAGAAGAGTAGACGTTATTATAACAGCAAAGGGAAGATTAAATTTATAATGGGATGTTCAAAAATCACATACGGGTATGATGGTCAGGTGTCCACAAACTTTTGTCCGTATAGTATATGGATGTTAACTTCAGAACAGTTAGAAGGAAAACGCACAGTCAACTCCATAATTATTGGCACCAATCACTACGAAAACATTATGAACACATGCAGTGGATGACATTTGAACTTAAACATATGCTGTAACGCTATATAGTTTTAACATGACGTTTTTCAGACAATGTCTTCTTCAGTGCTTTTTCTTTCTTCACACTGACAGTTACTATTAAGTGAAACTGCCTGAGAAAATAACAGCACTGAGCACTGATGCCAGTCCCTCTTCCATACAAATTATATATTCTTAGATTGGTGAGTGTGGATGCCTTCTTCAAGTGGTGAGGTCTTTGGTTTTCCCCATGATGATAGATAACACATGGAACATAAATTTGAGCACCCTAATTTTCTGTAAAATGCAACAACATGGATGGAGAGAGTAAATTCAAGGATGACAAATTGTTGTATTTATTTTAAATATTCCTAAGACCTGTCAGTCATTTTCACCCCACTTGAAGGGTGGAATAGAACAAACTACATGTACTTTTCTTACAGCACTTGAGTACATGGTTCATTGTAATGGTACTTGTTTGAGTGTATTTAAAATCATAGTACTTTTTATGGTACATTTATTTTTGATTACTGCTACAGAGTTGAAAAGTTCATGCATTTCACCCCATAAGAACCAATTAAAAGACAGTATGTGCAAATTATTGCTTTTTACTTTTTATCAAAATAAAGCAGTTTCCAGCAGAAAGTCTACACTTCAAGCACCAAATTCCTTATCAGCAGTAGCAATGTCTGAGACAGTGAAGACAGACAAGCATCCCTGGCCCAACTAATCAGGTATTTATCTACAGTATTAAACGCTTCATAGAAACAGCATGATCTTCAAATTACATGAGCAAAATGTGGAGATTTTGGCATTTCACAGCTCTACATCCAACCTGAAGAAACATGTACATGAAACATGTACTGGTAAGCCATTAGCCAGCAGGGTGACCTAGACTAAGTAGCCAGATCTTGTGGTGTTTTACAGAATGAAAGCTCTGGACTAAATGCAAGATGTCATTTTGATGTTCCGTGGCGACTGCTTGTTATATGTAGTCAGTGGAAACTGCCTATATAGCTAGAAACATGTAGGATTTAAGATTAGTTGTGTCAACTGCAGATATATAAAAAAAAGAAATCTGTAAAGAAACTACTCAAGTACCGTTTCACCAGATGACACATTTACTCTTACTTAAGTGATTTTCTTGATCTACTCATGTGAAATTGTACTACAGGAGCTACTTACTACTTCTTACTCTTTCCACTTCTACTGGAAAAAAAAAACTCAATCAAGGGAAGATTTAATCATTAATTATCCCCCCCCCAATACTAATATTTAAAAACTTGATGAGGATATGTTTTTTTTTTAATCAATAGAAAGCTTTATCCAGCTGAGTTAGAACACTGAATCACTGTGTTTTTTTTTTGTTTTTTTTTTGCCCACTCTCTTGAAGGGAGCCAATAATTCTGGATTAGACTGTACTCATTCCTTGACACAATATCGTGATAGTGTTGTTAAACTGTAATACTATTAGACATATAGCATAATATGAAAATGTAATCTTTGCACATGCAGCACATGCAACACATACACACAACCAGTGGAGCCTACATGAAACTTGTACTCACTCTGTGTCTATGATCTTCTGTTTCAGCGTCAGTAAAGCACCCACATACTCATCCAGGCTCTGAAAAACATCCACGTACGTCATAAATGGAATTAATCTGTCACAACAGGACTTGAGGTTTCAAAATTGTTTATGGTGTTTCCCAATCACTACCATTTCGCTCAACCCTATAAATGACGTTGGTTGTTTTTAAGGTTCATTTCAAGCGTGTTTATTCAAATGCCAGTTAACGAGTCACAGGTTAACTAATATTTTCCCCCTAGAAGCTGCTTCTCAGCCAAACTCAGTAAACTCCTCTGTCCTGAAGACTCTTAAACACTTTATTTTTTGAATGAGTTTATTTTCAGTCTTAAATTACTCAGCATGTCCGCCAAGTACAAGTCCCTGTGAACGAGCTGTTGTGATAGAAAAAACTCTTAGAATGCATTAGAATAAACTCATCAATATAAACATATCCTTCACGTTACAGCTAGAACTACTGTCCGAGCCACGTGGTTATACAAACACAACGCACCTTCTGACCAATCAGACTGGAGAATTCAACCGCGGAATGGTAGAATTTTTCATGAATGTATGGTGGACACTCAACTAGTTTTAAAAAAAACTGTTTATTCATCATTTTTAAGGAGTCTCCAGTTTCAGCATTTAACGATCAGAGGTAAACATGAGGTTAAATCTTCTTGGTAACATGACTAGCTGTCATTTTTGTCTTAAGTTGAAGATATAATGCAAGTGATAACAGGAACTACATTGTTTTGCAAAAGCTCCAAACATAATAAATGGAACTATAAACTGTTAAAAAAAAAAGTGTGATGTTCTTTAATGAATATAAAATATCTGTGGTATAAAGAGAAATAAAACAGTTCAGGATGTGGTGCTATACAAAAATAATCAACTGGCATAAGCCACACACCACCCCGTTGTTGATTAATTTCTTACAACAGCATGCCCTGTTGCGTTTTGCTCCTTACATTACGCTCGTCTGTCCATCTCTGTTTGACTGAGAACCACCTACGAATCCAACACACCTGTGCCGTCAAGTCAATATAGTGTTTTTTTTTTCTTAAGACCTCATGAAATGGCTTAAAAGCCGTGACTGATTCCGTATTTTTATGCATTTTCTTTTCAAACAGGAAGTCAGAATGACGTTGTATGGAAGTACTTAACTGATTTACCAAACAGCCAATAGCATTTGAGATACTGCCATGAACACTGCCATGAAATCAGATATACATTCTAGAGAGCGTTTAATTGGAAGAACACAAGACCAGTTCACAAGACCACAAATGCTTGCTTGTGTTTGGCTGTGCCTCCCGTCAGTCATTTTATAGACGGTCTACAGGCCACATAAGTTTCTGGAGGGTGGAGCTTCACAAACATGGGCGGGAATAATGCTGCCTTGATGTGCTATCGGAATTCTCCTACTTCAGAAGTGGTAATTACGAGTATGCTGTGTTCGCATGCTCTGCTGTGGGAAAGAACATGAAACGTGGACGATGCCAGGTTCATTCATACATATTTCTTTTTTATTTTGACACCACAACACATATTACTCAGTTGGCTAGCTTGCCGAAGATAAAGGAATTTTGGTCAAATAGAAGCTATTTCCACGATGTAAAAATGTACAACATGCATAGAATAGTTGCTGATATAGTACATAAATAAATATGACCAAAACGGGAAGCGCTAACAATTAGCTGGATTTAGAAAAATGAACAAAACCTGTCATTCAGTACAGAAACTGTACTCTCCTCCACCATGTTGAAAGTTTAAGACTCCTCCCGTCTCGGAAACTCGGGTACCAAACTTATCTCTGATTTGAGAGGTCATTCATGTGCAACTTCCTAGCAGGGAAACTTGTATTTCCGATAATTCCGATCGCACGTTAAGGCAGCGTAATTCACTGAGAACACCCGTTTGGAACACTGACTTCTGGTCCGTGAATGCTTCCTTGTGTTTGGCTGTGCCTCCTGTCAGTCATTTTTATAGACACTCTATAGGCCACCTAAGTTTCTGGGGGTGGAGCTTCACAAATAATTCAAATGTAAAACCCATCTAATTGTTAAAAAGTCTAATCTTACCTAATGCACCTTTAATAAGTTATAATGTGTTTTTTCTTATTCGGATAAAACCTTCTAATCGTCACGTAAGATGTTCTGACATGCAAATACAGGTCATGAAGATTTCATTAATATGCAAATTCGTATATGTCGTCATCCGGCGACTTCTAGAGACGTTTTGAGCACGTATGCGCTACTTTCCCCTGAAAAGAGTTGTGAAAACACTAGCTGTGATATGAGCTCGACAGTCGCTAACCTTTTTTCAACCTCAATAAAGTCATAAAATAAAGGGGTCTAGAGACAAAATTTTGGGAATACTGTGAACTCAGTCTACCGCTCATCATCATCATCATCATCATCACCTTCCCCGCCCCTTACTGAGCCTGACAGGTCACATGACCAGCTGTGTCTGTGATACTGAGCTCGGGTAGGTAGAGAGAGCCACTCAGTAAGTCAACAAACGTCTATAAATCTATAAATCTAAGAAATTTCCCACATCATATCAATGCTTAGAAGCGAGGTTGTTTTCCTGCAACACAACACAACAAAACAGGGAAATAATCTAAACATACAAAGACTTCAATCTGAACGTACCTGATTTAAAACAGTGCAGTTTTGACAAGTGCCAGAAGTAGCTTCTGATGCGATTCCTCCGGCCCCGGACTGGTTCTCCCCCGGCATCATGGTATTTAAATAACCCTAAAAAAAACTAAAGAAATAAAAAACGGGACAAAAACAAGACACGGACCAAAATAACACTGTGCATCATGGAAACGTAGTGCAGCACGCGGACTCTTAGGACCCCAAACGCGCCAAAGCCCCGGGCTGCCCTGTGCAAACGCCTGATTAGAATAACACACACACACACACACACACACACACACACACACACACACACACACACTCTCTCTCTCTCCCTCTCTCTCTCTCTCAGTTCTGTGCTTTACATAACATATAACAGTACAATATTCATATACATAGTTTTATATGAATAATAATTTTGACTTTCTGAGAAATAATGATGTGTCGAGTTGGCTCTTTGAGTTATGGAGTTTATTTTGCTCCAAAAGTTTCAAATAAAATAATAAAATAAACAAACAAAATATTAACTACTAATATTAGAATGTAAATATATATATATTTTGCAAGTAATGAGAATCAAATAAATGTTTTGTCTAAAATAGATTACTTCTGACTCACACTCTCGTTTTGCTTTCATTTTTTTCTATTTGCGAATTTTTCTGATGCAGTTTATTATTATTATTATTATTATTATTATTATTATTATTATTATTGATTCTGACTTTCGGCACATTTTTGTAAAGGACAGGGCGGGTCTTACAAGAAGACGTTCATCTTAAATCTCTATTGGTCAACTGATTTTGGAGCGGGTGTTGCTCTGAAAGTTAGCCACGCCCACTTCCCCGATCGCTCAACAGCAGCAGGGAAACCGTATTGTAATAATAATAATAATACATTTTATTTATAAAGCACTTTACATTTTAAAGAAAATCTCAAAGTGCTACTATTGTAGCTGTATTAAAAAGCTGAGAGTGGTAATATGACTAGTTACTGAACTAATAAAGAAATTTTATTTCTTTATCATATGTGTCTTCATTCCATCCAGTTTAAACAGAAAACGGTAGCTAGGTGATGAGACTGAAGTTGGCTTCTTATTAGGATTATCTCCTTATTATAACAATACATTACACTTATTTTCATATGAAATGGTCTCAAAGGCCAAATTATCAAATTCTACAGTACATTTCTTCATACTGAGCAAAGTATATTATATTTTGTTTCATGTGGAAATGTCAAATTTTTAAAACATTTTAATCCGTTCATTTTCCATTCCGCTTAATCCTACACAGGGTCAAAGGGAGCCTGGAGCCTATCCCAAGGAACTCAGGGCATAAAATGGTGGACACCCTGGACAGGGTACCAACCCATCACAGGGCACACTACAGATAATTTAGAGATGCCAGTCAGCTTGCAACACATGTCTTTGGACTTGGGGGGAGACCAGAGTACCCGGAGGAAACCCCCAAAACACGGGGAGAACATGCAAACTCTGAGCACACAGAGCAGAAGTGGGAATTGAACCCCCAACCCTGGAGGTGCAAGGCAACCATGCTAACCACTAAGCAATTTTCATAAAGAGGAAATAATGGAATTAGGCAGAAAGTGGAAACAATATGAAGCTGGTGAATAAGAAGCCAGCATCAGCCTTATCACCTAGTTATCTTTTAAAACTGTTACTAAACTGGATGGAATGAAGACACTCCAGTGTATGATAAAGAAATATATGTGAATGCATCTATAAAAAATTCAATAGCTACGCAGACGGTTTTTTTTTTTTTTTGGTCAGCTTTTTAATGCAACTACAATACAGTTTCCCTGCTGCTGATCACTCCATGTCAGAGGCAGATCCACTGTTAATGGAGTGGGTGTGGCCAACATTTAGAGCACCTCCCACTTCAAAATCAGTTGATCAATAGAGATTTAAGGTGAATGCATTCTTGTAAGGACATCCCCCCCTTAGAAATGTGCCAAAAGTCAGAAGCAAAAAAAACCCCTTTTTTTATTTGAACATTTTGGCACAAAAATTAACTCCATACTCTTTGTAATTCAACCATTGCCAAAATAAGTATTTCAACTAATCAAGCTATGAAGTTTGCTAGTGTAGCTGGTTACTGTTTATTCCTAAACTTTATCCAAGACACAGTGTGCTGCTGTATAAAAATGTGCTTTTTGAGTAAAGTCTTACCTTCAAAAAAATCTCATATGTTCTCCTTACGTCCTAAAAAATTATTTTGGCACAGCACATGCCACTCTCAGTCATGAATGTCTTTCTATTTCCTCCACATGGGATATAACAGGAAGTCATACTCCCTATAGCGTCCAATACAGAGACCTTTGTTTCGATGGTGGAAAAAAACAAACCAAGGCATTTACCGTTGGCATGGATATTAGTGCCAGACAGGCTGGTTTAAGTATTTCAAAAACTTCTGGGACTTTCATGCACAAGTGTATCTACAGTTTACACAGAATGGCGTGAAAAGCTAGAAAAAAACATCCAGTGTATGATAGTTCTGCAGGTGGAAATGGCTTGATGATGAGAGAAGTCAGAGGAGAATAGCCAGACTGGTTTGAGGTAAATAGAATGCTATGGCAGATCAAATAACCAGTCTTTACATCCATGGTGAGCAGAAAAGCATCTCAGAATGCCCAACTTTGAGGCACATGGTCTACAATAGCAGCAGACCACATCAGGTTCAATGGGCATAGTCTCACCAAAACTAGGCAGTTGACGATTGGACAAACATTGCTCAGTTTCATTGAGCCTATGCCTATTAACTATGGACATTGTCATAAAGCAGCTCTACAGAAATCTGGGAATAGATTTAGCCCTAATGAGCAAGTCAGTGGTGATGGTGGCAAGGAAATACTCCCTGAGATGACAAGAAGAAGAAACCTTGCCAGGAACCAGACTCAAAAGGGAACCCATCCTCTTCTGGATAGTGTGATTATGATTACTCTTCCACAACTGTATACAATACAGTCAAGCCGTACAAAGTGTGTTGAAAGGATCTTTAGTATGAGCATCAGGGTCATTCTATAGTATGCAAGTGAACTTGTAACTGCTTTTAGCAAGTCATCTGTCCTGTTTTGTGTAAATTTGATATGAACAGACTTATGCATAAATCGTTCATATGAGCATTACACAAGAAATTAGGTATTTATAAAAATTATGTAAATTCACAAAAACGTTTGTATCCTACTTGTGCTCCTTAGTGTGTATAAATTTACACATAAGGAGACTAACTAATGGAAATCTCAACTTCATCGACTTCAAATCATACACTAATTTGCATAGATTACTGCACTTTTATATCTGGAATATACTGTTGAGTTTAAATGGCTTATTTTTATTACATTTACAGTATTTCGCAGGCGCCCTTATCCACAGCGACTTACAGAAGTGTACCATCGAGAAACTTTTGTGAAAACCAGCTGTTTTATATTATTGGCATTAAATTAAAAATATTTTAAAAAACAATTTACCAAAGCATTGATTAAAAATATTTGTAAAATTGATTAAAAATATATATATAAAAAAAAAACTATTTACCAAAAACATTACCAAAGCATTGATAAATGAGGCCCAATTTGTGCTTAATCTATCTACTTTTAGTTCTTCTTTAAAGTCATTTTGGAGGGAAAGAATGATGGAATTAATAATTAATAATTCTTTACATCCCTGGTTGTATTTCACTTGCACCTTCTCAACCACTGATGTTGATGATGATGATGATGATGTGTTATGGATGTGTCAGTGAAGCAGCCTGAAAAATAATCCAAATCCAGATCAGATCTAGGGGATGTTTCACTCAGTAATCACCTGACATGACTGGCACTGATAGGCTGCATGAATCTACAGTCTGGGCAATTGAGAAATCTGCCCAAGCCTCACTTCTTCATATTATCCTTTATAATAATCTGATGTGTAGGCCAGAAAATTAATTAAAGAGGCTGTATATTCTCTGCTCTTAGCTATCTAGTGAATAGCAGCTGTCTGATGTGTTTTGCTGTACGTTTTTGCATTAAAACCTGGGGTCTCAGTTATTAAAGTCTGCATAAGACCCACCCATACACAATGGCCATTGATAAATCGCACACATTCTAAAGTGATGCTCTTGTGCATGGACACACTCATTTGACTACAATGACTACTGGGAGAGACAATGGGCATAGTAAGTACCAGTGCAGCACCGACCAGTACACAGTTCTGTTTAAAAGTGAACCTAGTGACAATAGTGCAAAGAGTACAAGAGTACAATATAAGTAGCTGAAATAGTGTAAACATAAGAGTAGCAGCCTATGTACAGTATAATAAATATTGTAGCAGCATAATGTAATGTGCAAAAACCTGCAAAAAAATTGCAAAAAGGATGGAGGGTGCTCAGGTGTGTGTGTGTTCTTTCAGTCCAGTTTCTGAGTGTTGAGGAGTCTGATGGCTTGGGGGAAGAAACTGCTTGGCTTGGGGGAATGCTTCGGTACTGTTTACCAGACGGCGGGAGTGTGAAGAGTTTGTGTGAGGGATGCGTGGGGTCATCCACAATGCTGGTGGCTTTGCGTATGCAGCGTGAGGCATAAATGTCTGTGATGGAGGGAAGAGAGACCCCGATGATCTTCTCGGCTGTCCTCACTATCCGCTGCAGGGTCTTGCGATCCGAGACGGTGCAATTTCCAAACCAGGCAGTGATGCAGCTGCACGGGATGCTCTCTATAGTCCCTCTGTAGAACATGGTGAGGATGGGGGGTGGGAGATGTGCTTTCCTCAGTCTTCTCAGAAAGTACAGGCACTGCTGGGGAACCAGGTGAGGTTCTCCGCCAGGTGAACACCAAGAGATTTGGTGCTCCTGACGATCTCTACGGAGAAGCCGCCAATGTTCAGTGGAGACTAAACAACTGTAAACAACTGCTCTGTAAAAAGCACAGTAGCTTGGTCGTGGTGTTGCTTGTTTCACATGACATGTGATCATTCATAGGAGCATGTGGTATTTACGGAAATCCTCTAAGTTTGGAAAAATGTTCATATCCTCCTTGTGCTCCTGAGTGTAAATTTGCGCATAAGAAGACTAACTGTTGTAAACCTTGACTAGATCATAATTGGCATGGATTACTACACATTTATACAGGGATTACACTGTCAAGTTTAAAAAAGCTTATTACAATTCCACACGCAAATTTAATGAAAAAGAATCACCGTAGTTTCGTATTAACGGCATTATTTAAAGAAACGTTAAATAAAGTGAGGGGAAATAAGTATTTGGACACTTTTGCTTTTGTTATTTAATATACTTCCAGTGCATACAGTTAGGTCTGAAAGTATTTGGACAGTGACAGGGTTTTTGTGATTTTGCCTTTATACTCCACCACAATGGATTTGAAATAAAACAATCAAGATGTGATTGAAGTGTAGACTTTCAGCTTTATTTTAAGAGGTTCCACAAAAATATGGTATTTACCATTTAGAAATTACAGCCATTTTAAACAAAGTACCTCCATTTTCAGGGGCTCAAAGGTATTTGGACAAAGTGACGTAATTGTAAATATAACCATAATTTTAATACTTGGATGAAAATCCTTTGCAGTCAATAACTGCCTCAAGTCTGGAGCCCATGTTCTCAATACTCAAATTCTGAGTTTCCTCCCTGGAGATGCTTTGCCAGGCCTTCACTGCAGCCACCTTCAGTTGCTGCTTGTTTGTGGGTCTTTCTGTCTTCAGTCTTGTCTTCAGTAAGTGAAAAGCATGCTCTATTGGGTTGAGATCAGGCGACTGACTTGGCCAATTTTAGAATATGCCATTTCTTTGCCTTCAAAAAGTCTCGAGTTGCATTCGCAGTATGTTTAGGGTCATTAGGGTCACCTGCACTGTGAAGCGGCATCCCATCAGTTTTGTAGCATTTGGCTGAATGTGAGCAGAGAGTATTGCCCTATACACCTCAGAATTCATCTTGCTACTTCTGTCAGCAGTCACATCATCAGTAAACACCAGTGAGCCCGTTCCATTGGCAGCCATACATGCCCATGCCATAACACTTCCTCCGCCATGTTTGACACATGATGTGGTATACTTTGAATCATGAGCTGTTCCTTTCTTTCACCATACTTTTCTCTTGCCATCATTCTGGTACAAGTTAATCTTGGTCTCCTCAGTCCAAAGAATCTTATTCCAGAACATGGGAGGCTTTTTTAAGTGTTTTCTGGCAAAGTCTAATCTGGCTTTCCTGTTCTTGAATGTTACCAGTGGTTTGCACCTTGTTGTAAACCCTCTGTATGTACATTCATGAAGGCGTCTCTTGATTGTAGATTTTGACAATGATACGCCTACCTTCTCCAGAGTATTCTTGACTTCTGTTGATGTTGTGAAGGGGTTTTTCTTCACCAAGGAAAGGATTCTGCAATCATCCACTTTAGTTGTCTTCCATGGTCTTCCAGGCCTTTCGATGTAGTTGAGATCACCAGTGCTTTCTTTCTTTTTAACAATGTACCCAACTGTTGATTTGGCCACACCTAAGGTTTTTGCTATCTCTCTTATAGATTTATGTTGTTTTTTCAGCCTAATGATGGACTCCTTCACTTGCATTGAGATCTCCTTGGACTTCATACTGGTAGCTCCAATCGAACAGCTGCCAAATGCCAACTCAATACCTGATATCAACTCCAGACCTTTTATCTGCTTCATTTGTCTTGAAGTAATGAGGGAATGGACCGCACCTGGTCGATTAACTTCTTCAGTCAATTGTCCAAATACCTTTACCTAAATGGTAAATGCTATATTTTTGTGGAACCACTTAAAAATAAAGCTGAAAGTCTACACTTCGATCACATCTTGTTTTATTTCAAATCCATTGTGGTGGTGTATAAAGGCAAAAACACAACAACTCCGTCATTGTCCAAATACATCCGGACCTAACTGTATATTGTAGATCCACTTTGAACTTATATTTCCATATAATTCCAATTTACACATATCATCTTTTGACTTTGTACATATAAACATGAATATAAACAAGAATGTATTCATAAGCACAAAGACATGAAATTGAAATGTAAAATATGGCATCGTTAAATGCTGCAAAAATGTTCTTGTGCCTCAAGAAGGTCTTGAATGGCCTAGCCGGTCTACTGACATGAATGTCATTGAAAACTGACAAGTCCATCAGAGGGGCTCTCCGTTAACCTTGGGGAATTGATTTGCCAAGAGGAATGCGCCAAAATTGAACTAAAATGCTAAAAAGCTTCCACTCACTGAAAAGAAAAAAAAAAAAAAAAAAAGAAGAAGAAAGCAAGCCATCGCAAATCCATAAATTAAGACAAATAAGGTTAGTTGTTCAATTAAAAAAAATATTTAGATGGCAAGTTTAGACCATGGGCTGGTCTGTGCATAGCCATAACCAAACACGCTGCAATGGCTCAGAGTATATCTTCTTTTAATACTTTGCAACACTTAATTGCAGTGAGCACTAAGTGATCAATAAGTGACCGATCTGGTATGTCTCGAGCCGCAATGAGCTGTAAACTCCATAGACTGCTGCACCCCATCATCGGCTTCGTCGTGACATGCATTTGTATTAAAAAGTCTTCTGCCCGACAACACACACACAAAAAAAACAAAAAAAAAAACACACCACATAGCAGTTCCCCTGTATAATGTGCTTGGTATTCACAATCACTTGGGTACAGTGGATATGTTTTTTTTTTTTCCCCTACGTTTTCATGTCAAACCATTTTCCTTTCACCTCAGTCACCTTTTCTGTAACTTGGCTCTAGACTTTGTCCTGTTCAGGTGCCGTGACCTTTTGTTTGAGAGTTTTGTGGGTGTCACTAAATGCAAATCAGCTGGTGTGCGTGCACTTGCTAATTTATGGGGGATTGGAGTTCATCGACATATGTATGCGAGTACAAAGAAAATCAGCACTCCTGAAACTTTTGTAAATGTGTCAGAATTTTTTAAGTTCAGTTTGACTTATGCAAACATTTACACACAACTTTATTATAAGATTGATAATTGCCATGTAGTATACAGCTCAGTTTTCTTCTGCATCTTTGTTACTGATGTAAAGAATGATGATTTAGATACATTTCAGAACCTCTAGGCTCTATTAGGTTGCAGTACTATCAATCAGAGTGTTTTATTTTTGACAGGAAACATTAATGCTGGTTGTTTCTGTCATTATACAGTCTACCTGCAACTGACACACAAGGCACAAGGCCAGAATCACTGTCTTAAGGGGCTGTTCAATTGGCATAAAAACAAACATTTATAAACTTGAAATATGTATTCCGAAACATTTCTTGAAATAGCAATGTGCAACAATATCTAGATTAGTATTTAATTACTGATCTACTGAATACTCTTCCTTAATTTGGCTTTTCCATAATCTGTATAAATGGACTTCGTGCCTGCACTAGTAAAGGGAGATTCACCAATGATCTTTTTCCTGATATGATTCTTTAGAGACTCGGATTAATCGATTCGACTAGCCCATTCTTACAGCCACACTGTATAACCCATGCTACAGTATGAACCCATGAACACAAGTTACTGCATGTTGAATCAAAGGAAAGGGGCTGAGCTGATCCTCTTATGGTTTGTCTTGACGAAATCGAATCGACCTACCACTAGTCTAAAGAAAAAGAATGAAGTCCTTGATAAATCGAGGAAGCACGACTGTTTTCCCTCCAAACTTTAATCAGTGTGTGCAGTTGATAATAGCTTGGGTACACATCTAAAGAGACCAGCATGTGAATAGTCTCACTTAATAAAAAAAAAAAAAAGGAAGGGAAATAAAAACAAAAAGTTACACGTTGGCTATAAAGGATCCTATGTCCACGGAAGGATGATATCAAAGCAGCCGTCTTCACTGTTCTGCATAAGTCACAGGAGAAATGTGTCCTTGCACTAGATTCTCTTTGCAAACGTCCTGCTATCACCACAAGAATCCAATATCCAAGAGTAGCAGCAGTGCAGATTATCAAACAGATGTGCCCCCACACACACACACAAACACACACACAGACACGCGACTGCCAGGTTGAAGCACGTTAGATTAAATCCAGTCCACTTCTCTCCACCTATAACGAACCAAACATGGCTGCCTGTGTCATTCAGACCCTCTCAGTCGTCAGCCGTCTCCAGCACGCTCTCACTCAGGGCCAGGTCCCAGTAGTGCTCTGAGCCATGCTTCTTAAAGTGTTCGCGCGCCATGTTCTCTGTGGGGCACTGCTTGAACTTCATCTCACCGAAGCTGCGCTCCATTGCTGTGCCCTATGATGGGGAGAGAGAACCATCAGTGTCTAATTTTCTTAATATCTAATAATGACACAGTACGATGCAGATTAATTTAAGTCATTCGAGTACAGACAGTTTTTAGAGCCCTGTTTGCTCAACAAATCCGGGGCCAGACTCCTTCCTATTTATCCACGTAGCAGAGAGCCCAGCAGCTACACACACACTTTCCTTTGTTATACAACACATTTTTAATCTGTTTGACTTCAGTTATGCGGAGCGTCCATCATGCAAAGCTGCTGCATGATGTGCCCAGGTGCTTACCTCCCAAACAAGCGTGCATTTATTGGGCTTCTTTGATCCCTCATCATCCGAGCCATCAGGGTCTGAGGAGAACAAGTGGGCAGATGTTAGAACCTGCAGCTGTTTTATTTTAAACAGAACCAAAACTGAAAGAGTTCTTGTTTTTTTGAAAAAATGTGACTTACTTACATCATAAGAGATTTAATTTGAATAACTCAGTGTGACTGGTCCATGGCTGAAATTAACTTACAGTCAGAGGCTACTTTTGAGATACTATTCAGTAAACCAATTGCATAATTAAGCAGTTTCCTTAAAAATGTCACAAGCAAAGCCAAGAAAGAGGGAAAAAAAAAAAAAAACTGATTAATGTAGGCACGCATTCATAAAATGGGTTTTCCCTATGGA
The DNA here is from genome assembly GCA_022985145.1 of Pangasius djambal. Classification (NCBI taxonomy): domain Eukaryota; kingdom Metazoa; phylum Chordata; class Actinopteri; order Siluriformes; family Pangasiidae; genus Pangasius; species Pangasius djambal. The sequence goes on from CM040975.1 coordinate 9,749,061, forward strand.
CCAGCCAACCTTTGTAAATCCTCCTTTGTGAACTTGTTAATTCTTTCCATGACTTAAGCACTTTCTTTATGTAGGGCCTGGAACACGACTTCTCTTACCACCTCTCTTCGAGCTGGGCTCCTCCCATTTGACTCTGTTCAGCATCAGCCTCTTAAACTTCTTTTGTGATTTGGGTCCTGTAAGCGAGGAACAGCATTTTAGTGTAAAAACTAATATGAATGATAACGGTGATTGATTTGCCCTGAACTGCATTGACATTCCTTCACCATTTAGGGTTGGCTGAATCCCCCACCAGCTCAAGCGAAGCTCGTTTGTATTGGCACTTGGATGGCTGAAAGGTTCAGTTGAACATGTCCTCTAGATATGCCAATTGCTTTCTCAAAATTTCAAAGACAATTTTAAAATGGCAAAGACATATTTTCAAAAATGTACTACTTCCCAATTGGGATTTATTACTTCAACTCCATCTGTACAAGATAACTGACGAAACAGTTACTTTACCAGTGCTTACGTGAACGTGCTTGTTCTACCATGTTATCGTTTCTATACTAACTGCTTATTTACAGCGACTTGTTTGGGAGACAATCCTCGTAATCTAGTGTGAATAATAACTGGACTAAAAAACATGTCACTGATACAATACATTTTCCTGTAAGTAGCCATTATTTTTTAGGAAGGGATCTCCAGTGTCAGCACTTTGTAACAGTCAATAGGTTTCTCCTACAAGAAGGTCTACAACTGTTGGCAAGTGGCCATTTTGGACATGGTACATACACAGACGTCAGAACTGCAAGGGAAACTTGACAAAGGCAGAATAAAGACAGTGGCGGATGACAGGGTTGGGTGACTGTGGACTCTCCTTCCTCACCTCCTTCCACCACTACGATGTTGACGTCTTTGTGCAGCACCACGGTGCCAGTCAGATACAGCTGATTTGCGTTGGCTTCCACTTTGAACTTCTTGGCTGGGTTCTGCAGGTTTCGGATCCTGAGAAGAAACACCGCGTCATGCTGTTTCCCTAGACATAGTACTTGCATCGCGATTTAATCTTTTAATTTAAACATTCACTTTCCTCATGTTTAACTCATAAAAACAATTTTAACCACCAGTGCGTGCATCGTTTTATCAGCGCAAACTCACAGAACATTTAAAAGACACAGTAAGCACACAAAAAAAAAAAAAAAAAAAAAAAAAAAAAGTTTACAGCCTGACCTTCAGATCTTTCTCATCTGGTCACCAACAGTAAGTGTGACTTCAGTATAATAAAAGCAGAATTTAGCTGAAAATTACAAAATATATGCACACTAGGGATTGGAGATATGACAAAAATATTGTATCATGTACAACTGTAGGGTATATGCTCTAGCTTAAAACCGGTGACCGCACCTTTACCTTAAATCTCTTTGGATCATCACAAATCTAGTTCAAGAGCAAGCACAGAATCGCATCAATCTGCTGCAATCATCTAATCACAACGCTGCACTACAACTAACTCCTAATACTAATAAAACTCAGTGTTTTTAAAGACGCTACCTGTAGACCGCGATGTGAACACCGTGACTCAGATCTTCCTTAAGCTTCTTCACTTTCTTCTCTTTCCTTTGCTCTGCTGTCAGTTTGCGTGCTGCATTTGCCTCCTCGTGGGCTCTGCGCACACACAGGAAAAATTACAAGAATTATCATATTTTTCAAACCATAAGGTAATTTTTAATTTTATTTTAATAACTATTTTCCATTTTAACGGTCCTACATCAAAATCTGCACTTCAGTACTCGCTCTTTTGTGCTCTAGTTTAGTGTTTGTCCTGTTATTGTTGCTGTAGATCACTGCTATATTGTTAACCAAGGTGACCTCTGTTAGGTCTACAAAACATCTGTCCCTAAACACACCCTTAGCAGAAATCATTAAACAACACCGTTTCTTACGCTGAATATGCAACTGTGCTGCTGTAGTTAAAACCAGGGTGCACTCACTTTTGTCTCTTGGCCATCTGCGCTCGGACGTGGGCCTCCACTTTCGTGGGATCCTGCACCGCTTCCGTACCCAGCACACGCATCAGATTAGAGATCCGCACTGCCAAAACATTCACGCGTTGATTAGAACAAAGCTGTTAACTCGCTACAGGCATGTTCAAGAAATCCATCTTATCTTAAGCAACTAAAAAAATAAAGCAAAATGAAATATAACCTAGTCATTAGAGAATCAGCTGGTTTCACGTTCTGTACAAACGGCAAAAGAAATGTTAGTAGTTAAATCAGGCTCCAGATTTACACTGTGACGCCCATCAAGAGAGTACAATTCAACTTTTCTCATTCATTTGACCAGGGCTACATAAACATACAATCAGTACAAGTTTTTCTATTAATGCAAATGTAGCTGATCAAGTAAGCGATGCTTATAGGCTAGAGTTTCGTCCAACTGCATGTTTAAAACATCACACACTTGCCTCAACTGAGTGTTCACTCTCTCAGATCTACTTGTTTATGTGGATTTTGGCATCGTGCTGGTACACCACACCACCAGGCCATTGTTTATTTTAGTAATAACAGCATGCCCTCCAGTGCTTTATTCCTTACATAGTTCTGATTGATTGGTATTTTTATTACAGACTTATTTGATCACTACCCAATCCTACCTACTGGCTAGTTCTCCTCTAACAATGAGGGTGAGGGCCGACATATTCTTCTTCCAAGACATGTATACCTCTTTTCGAACTGCTGCTCATGCAACATCAGACACCCATGACAGTTCAGCATCACGTTAATCAACAGTAAAGAGAGTATGTGCATAGCCTTGCTTGGGGATGCTTGTTCAGAAAAGGTTTTTATTTGTCTGCCCATCATGACATGTCACTCTAACGGGGGGGGGTGACAATGGCAGCACGCGGGTCGCTCGGTATCCCTGCTTTACCTTTGGGTTCCGGCGGGGGCATGAGGCCAAGTCGGACCTTCTCCTGCACCTCCTTCTGCGCCTCGCGCCGCATCTGCCGCCTCAGCTTCTTCTGCTCCTTCGTTGTCAAATACACACCCAGAGTCACTGGCTTGTCCGTGTCCACTGAGACAGAGTAAGAGAGAAATATTAGCTGGTAATATGGTAAAGTATCTGAGCACTAGGCATGTGCCGATAACTGGTTATACAGGACGAGAACCATCTTATTAGGATCATCAAATAGCGTCTGCAGAATTTCAGTTCAAATGCAGCTGAATAATGATAACTGTATATTTCATACAAATAGATATATTTGTATGTGTATATATGTATATATACAAATACATACATACAGTCAGGTCCGGAAGTATTTGGACAATGACAATTTTTGTGATTTTGCCTTTATACACCACCACAATGGATTTGAAATAAAACAATCAAGATGTGATTGAAGTGTAGACTTTCAGCTTTATTTTTAAGAGGTTCCACAAAAATATGGCGTTTACCATTTAGGAATTACAGCCATTTTAAGCAAAGTACCTCCATTTTCAGGGGCTCAAAGGTATTTGGACAATTGACTGAAGAAGTTAATTAACCAGGTGCGGTCCATTCCCTCGTTACTTCAAGACAAATGAAGCAGATAAAAGGTCTGGAGTTGATATCAGGTATTGAGGTGGCATTTGGCAGCTGTTCGACTGGAGCTACCAATATGAAGTCCAAGGAGATCTCAATGCAAGAGGGTTGCATCAATACCATTTTCTAAAAACCAAGTATAAATACATGTTTGCGGTACTCTTCAACACAGATACCAAAATGAGTAACCCACTGAGCATTAGGCCTATTCACTCACATTTTATTTAGCTCTACTTGTTTCCCCCGGATTAAATAGTGGCCACGAAAAGTGCATGCTGGATGTACAGGCTCGTTCTTTAGTTGATACTAAAGTGAAGTGCATTAGCTAGCTACTTCAGTGACCTTGGACTGTGTAAGGTTGCACTGGATAAGAGTGGGTTTTGTTCCAATTTGGAAAATGGTACTTTTGCTGTTATTTCTCTCTTCACATATTGTTTTGTTTACTTTTGCAATAAATTACAAGCTTGATACTTACAGTATGTACCCTCTTGTGAATTTAGGGGCCACTGACTTAGAAACTCGCACTTACTGTGGTCTAAGTATTTTTCTTACAACTTGAAAACTTTTTTAAAGTTTATTTTTGCCCAGCTTACATCCCTTATTGCCGAGGTTCCTTGGTCACAATGCTGCCTGAAGAGACCAGGCTAGGAGAGACGATTCATGATTTGACTTTTCACGTCAATCATGTTTTTTGGAAAATCGTGGTCTACACACTACACACAATTCCTTCATACCTGGAGGGGCCATTTGAGCAGGGTGTTCCACCAGATTGGTGATTCCATGGAAGTCCAAGTTATCAAATACAGTCTGAGAAGAGCTGAGAGAGACAAAATTTCACTAGAACAAAAAAGACTGTTGGTACTTTAGCACTTATTATAGCACAAACTTGCAGAAAATCTATGTTCACATTAATAAATAATACAATGAGAACATGCAGAGCTACAATGATTGTGACCAATCAGAGTCTCACAGTAAATCTTTCACCCTCGTCATTGAAAAATTCAGTTGACTTGTCCGAAGTAGCAACAGTAACCAAGGGTGCCAGGACTTAATAAGGGTCAATTGTTTTACGGTCAAACACTCACTACAGACACAGATTTCACACTGGTGACTTTTTAATGTGAACACAGTTTTACTGCACTTATTGTTAAGCTGCTTTCCTTCTTACAATTCTATGTTGTTGGGCAAGATGAAGGAGTCCCACCACTCAATGGAAGGCACGTCACCTTCGCTGAGCTCCTTCTTAGGGGCGATCAGAGCCAGCTTGGTCGATGCTTGGATGCCCGTCTTTTTGGCCGCCTGAGCAATCTCCATCTGCAACCTCTCCAGCTGAGCCTGAGAGAAAACAGAAGAGAAAAATACAAACATGTTTCTGGCAGCCACTGAAATTGGAGGGTCAACAACATGAGTCAAACATACTCTGACTAAAATACAAACCGGCGTTTAGTCCAAAAAATTTCCTTTATATCTTTTTTCCCCCCGCATCAGCCAAGTCTTATACCGTAAACAATACACATCAATAACACGGGCGCATATATAATCACACGCATTTCACGTATCACGTGCGCACACACATCTCAGTTGGGAGAGTACAAAAGGTTGTGTTCACCTTGGTGCGTATTCGTTGGCCTATTTTCTCAAAGCGGCCCTTTTCGTGGAACTTGAACCCCCGCCTTTGTCTCTGTGGCTGGGGCATGGCCATCCTGGGGTCGAAGTAAGACGTGGACTCGAGGTCATCGCTGGGCTTTTCCTTCAGCTGCTGCTTAAACTGCTCGCGTTTTACTGCTCTGATATTGGCTAGAGAGAGAGAGAGAGGGCAAGGGAGATAAAAGCACTTATCTTTTGCAAAACAATAAATAAATAAATGGACTGCCACTGCTGTTGTAAATAGCATTAAGTGTTGCCTGAAACATTCTGAAAATATAGAAGATACACTGAAAGCTGTGACAGTAGGCACTTCTCAAACTGCAGGCAAGTTTCCTACACAGGAACTAGGGTTGATTTTAGTTTCAGGAACCTTATCTTCAGAGTACGCACTAGAGGTGCACAAACCCTAACCCGATCTCTGCAGTTTATTAAGAATGTATCAGCGCAGACATCAACAAATGCACTATATATAACGGACTAATATCAAAGTCATTCAAAATTTCCCGTATTAGTTCATAGCTAGTAAGTAAATTTCTGCAAACTAGAAATGGCTAGAATGAGGCATGCCATACTAAGCAAATCTAAATGTCATGACTAAAGCATCATTTATGGCAGTGGCATGACCCAGGTGAAATTGGTGCATCCTTACATCATATTCATGCTACAAAGCAACACACAGAATGCCACCACTGTAGTCACAGCCTGAAATACTGTATGCATCTTACAGAACAGTCACGGTTTCTGCAATTCAGCGGAACCACAGAACAAGTCCTCATTCAGGAACTCTCCTTGAGAACACTCTGTAGTCCCCTCAAGAGGTTTTGGAGCTTCAGCAAAAACATGGTTTGCCAGGTTTTCACACCACAAATCCGTTTCATCATTTCAGTGTTACCTTTCAGAGTGGGCATGCGGTGTGTGAGTTCCACCTCCTTGCCACTGGCATCGACGGTTCTCCCGAGCTCGTCCAGAATGAGCGGTGTCGGCTTTGTGACCTCACGGGCCTCCACTTTGCTGTAAAAGCACAAACACACACACCGTGCATAGCGTGAGCACAAACGATGAACAGCAACACAGAGAGAAGTTGGGACCCTAGTGACAGATCATGTGTGCTAACAGATTACATCATTAGAAATCTTAAAACAAGTGCTCTCTGCAGCTCCTTTATCTACGTAACATGCGCTTGTGTATGCGCATGCAGATTCTCTGCTACACTCACGGTGGTGCAATGCCCATGGCATGCAGGTTAGCAAGTGCCACAAGGTTGTGTGGTCCCGCATTGTTCATGGCTCCCAGGATGCCCGGCTTCATGGCCAGAGTGGACTGGATCTTGGCCTGGAGCTCGGCCGCTTTGCGCGCCTTCTCAATGGCGTCATTCATGAAGCTGGCAGCCTGTGAGGGGGCAATGGACTGAGCTGGGCCTGGAGCAGGAGGCAGGAGAGGACGCATGCTGGGCGCTGCTGGCTGGGGGGTAGCCAGGGGCAGTCTGGGCTAGAGATCAAAAACTAGAGTTACATTTGATTCCATACAGTAGGCAAGTGAAGTGGTTCATGAAGTCATTAAACACATGACTGTCACGTGAAGAGAACTGACAAGAATTTAGATCTTATTATTTAAATACACCCCAGTTCCTCGAAATCATTACCTGAGTGATACTAAGCTGCTTCTTCCTCTCTTCAATCTGGCGTGTGGCTGCTTCCATCATCTGCTTTATCTGCAGGAGAAACGGGTCATTTGTGATTTGTTAAGAAATGGTTTTAAAAAAATAAATAAATAAATAAATTAAATTACGCTACCCTTTCAGTCGCTCGGGTTAGAATAAAAGCATGAACGAGGACAAGAAACCTCTTCTACAATGATCATGCATTAACAGTGCGAGAAAAGGCTACGTATCAATAATAATTAAAAAAAAAAAAATTATGAAAAAATCTTGCAAAAAGAGCTCTTTCAGAAGGGTCAGTTCATATGGTTCATTCAGAGAGTTCATATAGTTCACCTACACGAATGTCAACCTGGCTATCTGGTTAGGACTGCCTAATGGCCTAATGGCTAGAGAGTCGGACTTATAACCCAAAGGTTGTGGGTTCGAGTTTCAGGTCCAGCAGGGACTGTAAGAGGGGGAGGGGGAGCGAATGACCAGCACTCTCTTCCACCCTCAATACCACGATTGAAGTGAGACCCTTGAGCAAGGCACCGACTGCTCCCCGGGCACCACAGCAAAAAAGGCTGCCCACCGCTCCGGGTGTGTGTGGATGGGTAGAGCACAAATTCAGAGTATGGGTCACCATACTTGGCCACAAGTCACTTCACTTTCACTATAGTCTCAAATTCATGTCAAGATATTTCCCATCAGCCAAATGATAATGATATTACATCACCAAAAATAAATGTTTGTAGATTAAGAAATACTATAGGACAGCATAATGCATGCTTATAACAAATTTCAATACTGAGTGATAACTCATACTAGTGTAGTGTAGTGACAGTGTAGCTACAACCTAGACACATGCCAAGAATTGGTTCTGCAATATTCCTGCACTGTGCCATCACTGGCACTTAAATATCACTACACCTGAATTTTGTAGGCAGCTACCCATGTAGCTTTTCTTCCTTGACAAGGTGCCAGTGACTTATCTGGAACTGTTATACACCTTTCCACCACAAAAGCTATGTTTCTCAGAGTGTAGCTTGGTTCCTGCTTCAAAACGCTGCCTGCCTGAAAGCGAGAATCCGTGACGCACTTTTTATACACTGCGCAGTTGCTCTAAATAATCTACAAAGATGACATAGCTTTTAGTGTTTGTATGCTATGATACTGCGATGCTGTGCAGGCATGCTGAAGAATTTTGCCTCGACGTGGCAAAATACCGGAAACCCCTAATCCTGAGAGGATAATGTTTTGGTTATTAAATGTGGGCAGCTGAGCTGGTCTCCAGACACAGTGCTCCTTACTTGTACCATATAAGAAGGTGGCATTTTGACCAAATTTGCAGGCATACGGGGCATGATGCATGACAAAGTTAAGGCTTTTATATCGAAAGGAATGTTCAATCAAACGCTGGGACACACTTGCATCTTGGTGAGCATGCCAGGACTTTCTGCAGGAGGTCCGGGAAGAACTTCTGGCTCTTCGACCTCCTCGAATCGGGGGACTCTCTTCTTCTTCGCTGCAGTTTCACCGCCCTCTAGATCTCTCTGCGCCTCCACCTCGTCGCCAAACACGTCCTGCAGAGAGACGATGAGTGAGCTAGCTGGCTTTAGTGTTTCAGGAGGGACATTTTTATGCTGCGAATATGTGATGTCACCTGACAACACGGGTCTTGCAAGTGCACTAAGGTCAAAAGCTGTTTTCAGACAGCCTTTGATGTTACACAAGGAAGCAGAAACTCAAGAGTCTTGAAGTTGTTACTGACCTTCAGCTCTCTCTTGCGGTTTTTCTCGACTGTGCCTTTGTTGCCTCGAGAGTTCCTGCTCTCTTCCAGTGCTTCAAAGAGCCGCTCTACGAAGCCGCTCGCCGACTCATCCAGAAACGGTCTCAGCTGGTCTGAGACACACAGAAAGCCAAGTCACACAATTCTCTCATCAAGCGCCAACTGAAAACCCACAAACACTGTGTGTGCTGTGTTTTATCGAGTTAAAACAATCCATATCGGAGCCAATACGGTCCCCAGCGCCTGAGCCGTCATACTGAGAGTTTAACACAGTGCAGAGATGTGTGCTCGTACCTGTCGTCTTCCTTTTGTCCAGCCCTTTCCCTACGCAGTGCAGAGCCGCAGTGACCACGGTGGGCTCCGAGAAACCCAGCACCTTCTTCACGGTGCGCTCCACCCAGGGCCGCAGCTCCTCCACCTCCCGCTTGGGCAAAGACATGCTGGGGAGATCTGAAGTGCGTGACAGAGGGAGAGAAATATTATTAGACGCATGGTGATCCTTTCAAAACGATTCAGCATTGTTCCATTCGGCTCGCAGGTTACTTCTGAACGCTTAAACACTGATGAATAGTTTATGGCTATAATTAAGTCATATAATTAATTAAATTATTAATTTGAAATGGTTTCCCTGTGAGCAGGGGGGAAAGAAATTTAATTTCGCACAAGCCAAGACATCTGTTTTGAATCTGAAGCAGGAGGAATAAGTGCATTTAACCACAAAACAGTTTTCTTCTTCTATATTTTCTATATATTATAGAGGCATTTTTATGTGGTGTTAAACCTAGATATTGAAAAGGATGGGAAAGGATTAAAGCATTCTGAGGATTAAAAGAGAAAGATTTTAGCCCAAGAGAGTAATATATTTTACTGTTAAGCATAGCCACCATTTCCTTAGTCACCTTTTCCCCCCATATTAAAAAAAGTGATTGATAATACAAGATAATTTTTTTATGGCTAAGTTCCTATTTACAATGCAATCCTTCTAAACAAAGTTTTGCTTTTTTATTAAACTTTCCAATGTTATACCTTTGGAGAGATTTTTTGCTTTTATACACACATACATTTTATACACATATATAGGCACAGGCACACGCACACACACACATACATATACATACATATACATATACACACACACACACACACACACACACACACACACACATACATATACATTATATATATATATATATATATATATATATATATATATATATATATATATATATATATATATAAGCCTACGTGGATGCTTGCTGTATGTAAAATAAAAGGCTAAACACACCGTTTTGCATAATTCTTACATAACATTAACTGTAATATTATTAAACTTTCCTTTTTGCTAATCTTTAGCGTGACGTTAACTTCAGGCTAAAGTATTCTGATGCTAAGCCAAGTGGCTAGCTAGCGTTAGCCGTTAGATTTAAACGTCTGCAGGAACGTACCTGCTAATTTCTGCCACAGTCTTCACGCCAAAACAGCCTTCTTCCTCAACTAAAAGCTCCGTCGATAAATAACCGTTCCAAAATATGCAATTTTGCGAAAAAAAAAAAAAAAAGAAAAAAAAGAAAAAAGAAAAATATACGTGTATATATAATTAAGCAAAAGTCAATTTAGCGAACTTACTAGTTCGCGCGGCGTCTAGAAAACGTTGAGGCGATGCAGTAAGAAACCGGAAGTATAAAGAAACCAACTGCTTCCTTCACAAAAAAAAAAAAAAAAAAAAAGAAAAGAAATGACGTTAGTGCTGCCGCCTGCTGTCCTGGAGTCAAAATGACCAACAGTTTGTGGACACCTGGCTATCAGACCCATCTGTGCTTGTTGAACATCCCAGTCCAGATTCAGCGCCTCTCTGCTGTTATTATAAGCTCCACTCTTCGACTGGAGTTTGGAGCATGACTGTGGGGATTTGTTCCCTTTTAGCCACACGAGCGTGAGTGAGGTCAGGCACCGATGAGTAGCGAGGAGGCCTGGTGCACAGTTCAGCGGGTTTGAGATCAGGATTCTTGAGATCTTCCACTCCATGTCCTCCACAGACACCTTGTCGTGCTGGAACATGTTTGGAAATTGTAATGCTACAGAATTCAAAGACATTCTAGACAATTGTGTGCTGCAAACTTTGTGGCAACAGTTTGAGGAATAGCCACAGGTGGGTGTGATGGTGAGGTGTGCACAAACTTTTGGCCATATTGTGTATATTCATGAGGGAAGCGCTACCTGACTCAGCATGCTTCACTATGAGTTTAAGAACTGTGTCTAAACCCAATGACTGATGTCAGTGCACAGTGTAATATTCTACCTGATTTTATCAGAATGTTAAGATAATAAGATATCAGTCAAAAAAGCCAATAATAAGTCAAAATAAGTCAAAGATAATAAGACTAACTGGCATCTTTTGATGAAATTAAAAGATTGCCATTACCCATTTCCCACCTTAAGTGTATTGATAGTCATTCAAACTGCACATGAAATAAGAATAAAGTTGCTTATTTCTCCAGTGGATTATTGTGTAAAAATGACCAGCATGTTTGTTTATTTATTTATTTATTTTTACACATTTAAGCCCTATGCACCCAAGATGACTGATCCTGTTGACAGATCCTGTACATGAGACAGTAATAGGCCTAAAGATATAATAGGGATAATAAGAACTTAGGTCTAGCCTAAGTTCCTGTTTCAAACGGAGAAAACACACACTCTTGGTGAATTTACCTCATTTTACAGTTTTTTAATTTTTTTTTTACAACTACTAACATAAGAAACCCTAACAACTGTTAGCATTAAAGCAAATCCACTATTTATGACGTAGTAAACAATTATTTGCTATGTAGTTTGTTTAGTACTGTAATTAGTTTACTATTCTTTGGTTGATTTTTTAAACACACTTTCTTTATGTTTTACAGATTTCTCCTGTCTCTCTGAAAGAAATCAAACATAAAGAAAGTGCTTACAAGCAAAAAAAAAAAAGGCTGTGAGTGCTGTGTATATATATATATATATATATATATATATATATATATATATATATATATATATATATATATAGTCAGGTCCGGAAGTATTTGGACAATGACAGAGTTTTTTGTGATTTTGCCTTTATACACCAACACAATGGATTTGAAATAAATCAATCAAGATGTGATTGAAGTGTAGACTTTCAGCTTTATTTTAAGAGGTTCCACAAAAATATGGCATTTACCATTTAGGAATTACAGCCATTTTAAGCAAAGTACCTCCATTTTCAGGGGCTCAAAGGTATTTGGATAATTGACTGACAAGAAGTTAATTGACCAGGTGCGGTCCATTCCCTCATTACTTCAAGACAAATGAAGCAGATAAAAGGTCTGGCGTTGATATCAGGTATTGAATTGGCATTTGACAGCTGTTCGACTGGAGCTATCAGTATGAAGTCCAAGGAGATCTCAATGCAAGTGAAGGAGTCCATCATTAGGCTGAAAAAACAACATCAATCTATAAGAGAGAAAGCAAAAACCTTAGGTGTGGCCAAATCAACAGTTGGGTACATTCTTAAAAAGAAAGAAAGCACTGGTGAGCTCAACAACATCGAAGGGCCTGGAAGACCACGGAAGACACCTGAAGTGGATGATCACAGAATCCTTTCCTTGGTGAAGAAAAACCCCTTCACAACATCAACAGAAGTCAAGAATACTCTGGAGAAGGTAGGCGTATCATTGTCAAAATCTACAATCAAGAGACGCCTTCATGAATGTAAATACAGAGGGTTTACAACAAGGTGCAAACCACTGGTAACATTCAAGAACAGGAAAGCCAGATT
>CM040975.1:9766808-9795981 GCA_022985145.1 Pangasius djambal
GGAGACTGAGAGCCAGGCCTTCTCGACCAACATCAGTGTGTGACCTCACCAATGCGCTTTTGGAAGAATGGTCAAAAATTCCTTTAAACACACTCCTCAACCTTGTGGACAGCCTTCCCAGAAGAGTTGAAGCTGTAATAGCTGCAAAAGGTGGACCGACATCATATTGAACCCTATGGGTTAGGAATGGGATGGCACTTAAGTTCATATGTGAGTCAAGGCAGGTGACCGAATACTTTTGGTAATATAGTGTATATTAGGCAGCAAGTGACCAGTCGGTTCTCGAAGATGATGTGTTGGAAACAGGAAAAATGGGCAAGCGTAAGGATTAGAGAGACTTTGACAATGGCCAAATTTTGATGGCTAGACTACTGGGTCAGAGCATCTTTAAAATGGCACGTCTTGTGGGGTGTTCACGGTATGCAGTGGTTAGTACCTACCAAAAGTGGTCCAAGGAAGGAAAACCGGTGAACTAGCGTCAGGGTCGTGGGGAGTGAAGGCTAGTCCGTCTGGTCTGATCCCACAGAAGAGCTACTGTAGCACAAATTGCTGAAAAGTTAAAGCTGGCTATGATAGAAAGGTGTCAGAACACACAGTGCATCGCAGCTTACTGCGTATGGAGCTGTGTAGCCGCAGACCTGTCACAGTGCCCACGCTGACCCTCTGTCCACTGCCAAAAGTGCCTACAATGGACAGGTGAGCATCAGAACTGGACCACGGAGCAATGGAAGAAGGTGGCCTGGTCCGCTAAATCACATTTTCTTTTACATCATTTGGAAGGCTGAGTGCGTGTGCATCGTTTACCTGGGGAAGATATGGCACCAGCATGCACTACGGGAAGGGAGTGTGATGCTCTGGACAATGTTCTGCTGGGACACTTTAGTTCGTGGTATTCATGTGGAGGCTATTTTGACACATACCACCTACCTAAACATTGTTGCAGACCAGGTACACCCCTTCATGGCAACGGTATTCTCTGATGGAAGTGACCGCTTTCAGCAGGATAATGCGCCCTGTATGTTATCCACATACAAAGCACACAGCACAACTTCAGGGATCTAGTGGAGCCCATGCCTCGACGGGTCAGGGCTGTTTTGGCTGCAAAAGGGGGACCCACACAATATTAGGCAGGTGGTCATAATGTTATGGCTGATTGGTGTGTGTATATATATATATATATATATATATATATATATATATATATATATATATATATACTCAATCTTTAATGCTCTTTTATGTGATTTACTTTACATTCCTTCTGTGTCATTTGTCTGCGTCTTGCAGGAACCGAAATCAATAATTACTCTTAATTATGCTAATAAGATAGACAGAATGTGATGTAGAAGTATAGTCAGTTTGCTTGCTATTGCACTTTTCTTCCACAGGGGTACGCATACGCATGGTCAGGAGTGTGTGAAAATATACGCACATTCCCACATGTAAGCAAAACTTGATAAATCCCATTCAATGCAGATGTCTCCTACCAATATATTCCCTGATGGATTAAATCAGACATTTACTTTGATCAGGTAAATAGCTTGTCATCATCTTGAGCTAGAAAGCTGAGGTTTGTGCAACCAGAAAGCTTAAAACGGCGCTATCTGACTGGTCATAGTTTGCAGTAATGAGACTTTGAGAAACTACACGTATCACTGTCTGTACATTTGAAAAACAGGAATTTAATGTAACCAAATGTTTTGAATTCAAGCAGATTAAGAAACTATCTTTGCTATAAATTAATTAATGAATAAATGACCCTAAAACAATACTAAAATGACAAAAGAACACTTCATGTTTACATTTGTCTTAATGGTGTCCCATTGGTTTCAATTTTAATATAGGTGCATGTGACGTGGATCTAGACTAAGTGATCAAAGCAATGGCAGTGACTTCCACATTAGCAATAAATCCGAATCTTGCTTTACTGGCCAAGTCTGCTACAGTATACAAGGTACTGTCTTCTCTTGGTTGTTGAGCTTGATTGTAGAGCTCTTATTGTGTTTAGAGACATTAAACATTGCAATAAAATAACAAAGACAAGAACATAGACAACAATGGTAATTGCTATGAAGTGGATCCTACACATACAACTAATGCACCGTCTTAAACAGAGGTAAAAAAAGTACTGTGAAAATATAAGTGAAAGTATAGACGATGTATGGAAATCAGTTAAAAGTGGACTGTATTCAGCCAAATCTGTACTGTTAAATTGTATTTTTAATACTTTTTTCTAATGAAATTGAGTAATTTATTGTTTCCATGTGAAAAGTAACTTTTATTACTTATATAAAACTATTAGAAGGTGATTTTCATTTAAAAGCAACTATGCCATTTTGCCTGAAACCATCATTCAATCTCTGTAAGTTTGTTAGTGACTACAATTTGCTGTAAACTGGTCATGCACATCTTCATGACTAACTCTACATAGTTTGCTAATTCATTATTTGGGAGTAAAATATCCTGTTAATAAGCAATATTTACCATTAACTGGAATCAGACTTTCTGAATAGCCAATTATGTTAGTTCCTGGAATCAATTCTAGTCATCAGCAAAGAAACAGGCTAACTTAGTTACATATAGCCAGATAATGTTAGCAAAACTTACCTCAGACTTGAGACAGACTTTCGTGATTTGTAACCAGGACTTTGGAGGTCTAGTGTTTCTTTTTTACTTGGAAAAGTAATTACGTAAGAGTACAAGTATTGAATTAACCCCAAAATAACACTTAATTATAGTAATGAAGTATGATTTCTTCAATATTTTTAACCTCTGGTCTAAAAACACAAAACACACTGCTGTCAGTGACATCTGTCAGTCATCATGTTTGTGAGGCAGTTAACTGTTCATAAGTCTGACTGCATGGGGAAAGAAGCTTTTCTGGTGTCTGGTAGTGTCTGAAGGAGTTCAAAAATGGTGGCCTGGGTGCAAACGTTCTGTGATGATTTATTTCTGAATAGGTCTTTGAGAGACAGCAGGTTTTACATGCATTACGGAAGTACATGCTTTGCTGGGCCTTTTTTGGATACTACAGTGAATGTTGGCTTCCCAAGTCCTGAGAGACAGTGGTTCCCAAAAACTCACGGTCATGTCCAGTGAGGTGAATGGAAGCAGTGTTGAAGGCACCTCCTAAAGTCCAACATCAGCTCCATAGTTTTGAACATCTTCAGCTACACCAAAGAACCAGCAGTTCAGCTTCCTGTCTATATGCAGACTCATCACCATTTTCGATGAGGCCAATGACTGTGGTCTTCAGGAGTTTGACAGAAGGGTCCTTGGAGGTACAGTCATTAGCGTAGGGGGAGAAGAGCAGTGAGGAGAGCACACACCCTAGGGTGCACCAGTGATGATGGTCAGGGTAAACAACAGTAAACGGCACAGTGTAGCTTTTTAGCTTTTCACTTTTAGAATTCTGTGAATGAAAGATGCTGAAATATGGCTTAGCTGTTTCACAGATTTTACAAAGAGTGTTGATTAACTTCTTAGTAACATGACAAACTGCATTTTTTTGTCATATTAATTGTTCAACAAGAGTGAACAATTGTTTATAACTACTATAACATAAGTAATTGCAGGAACCACCAGGTTTCCTGTATGTTGCACACCATTAGATGTAACTATAAATGGATAAAAAGTGTGGCATACTTTATTAACGCACCATGAGTATTGAGCTACGTCACATACTCAACCCAGTGTTACCGCACCCTGATGAATAGATTAGATTAGATTCAAGTTTTTTTGTCATTGTTCAAAGTACATGTACTAAGTCAATGAAATGCAGTTAGCATCTAACCAGAAGTGCAAAGTGGCATATTTACAATAAATTACAAATAAGGATATATAGCTATGAGGGTGATATGTACAGGGGAATGGATGACTTATGTACAGGAGGTGCAGTAGGTAATATAACAATCAATGTACACAATCAGTGTACAGTGGTGTAGACATGTTAAGAATATAATAGAAATGTGAACAGGATATACGAATGAATATATACAGATAAATATATACATACATACGTATTTTATTTATATATATATATATATATATATATATATATATATATATATATATATATGTCTATATATATATATATATGCACACACAGATATGCATGTAAGTACAGTAGTGCAAAAAAAAAAAAAAGAAAAATTATGATGACACATTCCTGTCATTGCACTTAAAAAATATGGGTTTGAAAACTAATGTTAGAAATATTAGAGCCTTAAGTGCTGAAATTGATTGGTTCATCGTTTTAAATCCTTTTCTATAATACTTTATTTAATGAACCTGGGACATCTTTATTTGTAAAGTACTACAAAAAGTTTTAGAAACCAGCTTCCAACAGTCCAAACAAACAACACAGGGATGGTTTATCGTGTTTCTTTTTTAGTCTGATTTTTGTGGGCATGTTTTTTAAAGATTTTTTAAGATTTGTGTGTGTGTGTGTGTGTGTGTGTGTGTGTTAGTGTTAGTGGGGGCGTATCTTAGAGCAGGTTTAAAATCCCGCGCATGCGCATTCAGACATGTCCTACACTTACTACACATAATAATGGATCAAAAGATTAGTAACATACAACAATATATATATTGTGTATGTATGTATGTAAATGTTCGACATAATGTGGTGGGGATGGTATTTAGATTATAAATGAATAACATTAAGGGGAAACAAATATCTAAAAAAGCAGATATTAACAAACCTCACAGAGCGGTTGAGGGTTCAAACTCGCATGCGCATGCGCACTTCGAGTTCGAGCACTTCGAGTTTGGAAACTACGCACACAGAGCATGCGCGCGGCTGGATTTAAATCCCACACGCATGGGCATTTGAGGCTTTTTCTCACCCACACTGCGCCACATTGTGATGCCGAAGGAGCGGAGAGGTTTGACGGTAACGGTCTCGCAGGACAGCCGCGCAGTTTTCCGACTTACTGGGGAGTTTTATCACGCGCATTTCCGCTCTCAAATGCATCTGTTTGTCCGGACGAGACATTTTTCCTAAAGGGGGTAGTGGTTATTATTATTATTTTTTAAAATTTCTTTCATTTTGGAGCGTTTAAGCTTAAATGGACCCCAGGGTGGCTTGGATTCAGCCCGAGCAGAAAGGACCAGCCAACGCTTTGTGGATGCACATCTGGGAAACTTCACACGGGTTACGGACTACTAATACCTCACTCATTCCTCGTTTGAACCCGGCCATGGCCCCGGGCTTGGTGAAAACCACCTCCTCCAGCTGTATCAGCCCGCATCCCGTTCAGATTTCGCCCCCTTTCATTCTCCCACCTCCCTTTGATCACTGCAGTCTGACTGCACTGAATGGCACTTGCACAGGATCAGGGAAACCCAGTGCTTCTCCCAAAAATGGCTCCCTGTCCCCATCGTCCTCTTCACTGGACTCTGAGACGGACAGTCCCAAATCAGACTCGTGTGACAGCACAAGCACCCACCACCCCCATCCCAGACTCTTTTTCAGCTTCACTGAGCAGCTGCACAACATCAATGACTATTTGCATCAGCACCAACAGCAGCATTTGCATCTCCAAGCACATCCTCACCAACACCACCACCATCATCATCATCATCACCGGCATCCACCCCAGCACTTCCCTCAAGCGCCTGACCACCACCACCATCTAGCCAGGAAGAAGGGCGAGAACAAGGCCAGCACTTACGGCATCAACTACCTGCTCTCCAACTCCAATGGGAACCTCTTCTGCACCGGGACACCGTGGAAGACCAGGAGATACAGTCCAGGGGTGAACGGGTAATAGAGCAGGGAGACATTTTTGATTCTCTGACACATTTTTTTGTGATTTCTGATGTAATAAGGAGAAGGGATGTCTACAGGTGGAATCATGTGTAAAGGAATTTGGATGCCTCAGTTTTCACCATACAAAAATGAACATCTTAATGGAAAATGAAATGTACACCCTTTCTCCCAAATAATCCAAAAACATCTCTGGTGTTTGACATTTGCTTCTTTAGTTTTATTAGTTTTTTTCCCCCCTGTAAATATCTTCCTTAAATCACATCCCGTTCTTCGGCGATGGCACACTGGCTTGCAGATGTGGTTTAAGACACAGTTTAAGCTCTAGATATGAACAACACTGCAAAGAGGCCATTTTGGTCAACAGGAATCATTAGCGATGTCTAAAATGCTGTACTACGCACTGTATTTTTACACTTGAACCTGAAGTACCTAAGGGTTTTAGTGTGGTTTTCAAAAAAAAAAAAAAATCAATCAATATTTCAAATCGAACACTTAATATTTTGCTCCAAAAGGAAATGACCAATCATTATGGTAGTTTACATCTTTAACCAGCGCTTGAACAACCTCCAGAGGAACAACCACTGATTTGAAAACTCAAAATGTCTACTTCACTTTTTGTTTGTTTGTTTGTTTGTTTGTTTGTTTTCTTTTTGCATCGCTTGGTGTCAGCCATTTTGGGAAAGCAGAGAATGCTGTGACTCTGGAGTGCAAAAAATTTTTATTCCACCATTTTTAGTTAAACATATTTATAACATCTGCATATTAACGATACACTTCAATTCACGAAATTTGGCCATGCAAACACGCTCGTTTTAAATGTATGCAGAATGTGGCATTTTAGACAGCTAATTATTTTTTCAACTTTGGATCAATTTGGGATTGTTAGGCCTCTTTTGACTCCTTAGGTCCTAAGTTTGAATGTGGAATTTCAACCAAAATCTGCAAGTGATGAAAACAATAATATATTCTACTTTAAACTTAACATTTTATTTATATATATATATATATATATATATATATATAATTACACACACACATACATATATACTTTCCCTGATATCCAATTTATTAAAAAATGGGTGGTATTTGAAGCCAGCAGCTGTGTTTTTGAAAGGTTTTGTTACTTGTTGGCTGTTTGCCTTATAGCTTCCATATCTGTCACTTGTTAGCTCGATTAGCCCCATTGTTTCAGTATTTGTCGCTTGAGTGTTTGTTACTTTTTAGCTATTTTAGCCTCATAGCTTCATTATTTGTCAGTTGTTAGCTATTTTAGCATCACAGCTCCAGTTTTTGTCACTTGGTCGCTACATTAGCCTCACAGCTCTAGTGTAAAACTAAAGAAGCAAGCAACATCAGTCACCAGACATGTTTTGCCTGATCATCTACATTCAGGGTGGATGGACGATTGTGTATTTGTTTTAGCCAAACTAGCTCCTTCCTCAAGTTAATTGTAGCTTTCACAGCATATGAGGGTTTTTAATACCTGATGTACCTCAAAGCAAGAGCAACACAAAACCTTTAAATACAGCTGATGCTTTCCCAAATTATGATTATTTGTTAGGATTTTGTTTTGTTTTCTTGCAAAAGGTTTCATCGCAACCTAATGCTAGTGTGACAAATATGAATGCTTTCTAGCCTCTCCAGGTCATTCTGGTTTTCTTGCTCTCTCACATTTTTTGCATGTTAAACATGCAATTTATTCAGCTTCATAGTATTATTATTTTTTTTCCTCCATTATAGCCTTCATGAAGAGATAGTGGACTTCTATGCCTTCATGTCCCCGCGGCCTGAGGAAGAGGCCATGAGGAGGGACGTAGTGAACCGCATTGAGAGTGTGATCAAGAACCTGTGGCCTGCAGCTAACGTGAGTAACATAGCTAGGAAGTGGGGTTACCGATTCAGAACCAAGCCAAGCCTCTAAACTATACTTGCTTCTGTATGATATGTTTACGCAAGAGGGCTGCTGCATGTATTCTGCAGCCGTTTGGTGCGTCACTTATGCACGTCATCAGAAATTAACATGACGCTTCCGCGTGGTGCAGTACCAACATAAATTGTAGGGACTGTGTAGCAGCATGTGACCCTGTGTCCGCAACTGAATAAACAAACAAACATCGCATACTTATGTACTATTCTAGACCATTATTGAGTACTAAAACTAACTGGATTTCCTATTAAAGTTAGGTTTTTAAAATTCAAACACTTCCACGTAGCCTTTAAACCTACCAAATGGTCTATTTGGAGTATCACTCTTCTGGACCTTCTAGATTACTAAATGTTTTTGAATGTAGGGTGAGGCTTTTCATTTTGAGCCACAGTTCATGACAACAATCGTGCAGACAGGAGAAAGTTTTAAATGCAAACAGCTTGTTAGCATGTTTATCATCGCTTGCTAAACATTAGAGTTTGACTTTCAAATTTAGACGGACAGGGAGGTTTTTGCACTCGACTACTCGAAGGCAGCTTTACGATACACAGTATGTATCGCAATATATAGGTGAATAGATTTTAGAAAGCTAGAAAAAAATCTGTAAAAATCTTTTACAACTTTTATTTTTAAACTATAATTTAAGTTATGACATCACACCAGCTACTTCCAGTCAGTTAGTAATGAGTAGAAAATTAACAAAAAGGTATCGTGCTATCCGTGATATCTCAAAAATGTTTTGTCACATAATTTATCACGATATCAATATTCTGTCGTCATCAGCCAGCCCAACCAGTGTAGCACTGTGCAAACTGTATGTATAAATCACACGCTTGCTTATGTGGCTGATATATTAGTTAAATCGTTTATTTTAATTACATGGTTTTTAATACTTATAATAGTATTTTCCTATAACAGCCCGTCTCGAAGTCTTTTATTCTGCTTATACCACAGCATTTTGCCAATGCTAACAATTTATATTCATAATTAAATAATGTAATACAAGGACGAAGTGCATTAATACAAACCTTGCAGCTGGAGCTAATGTCAGAGCCGCTGTTGTAGAAAATTAATCAACCCCTTCTGTGGTATAATCTGCAGTACCTAATATCTTGCATTTTATTTTTCAGGTCCAAATATTCGGCAGCTTCAGTACTGGACTTTATCTTCCAACGAGGTGAGGAGCCTTTTCTTCATTTTCCACACAGTGTGGCCTCATTTAGAAAGAAAGGGGGCAGAGCGGGACGGAAAAGCACAAAAAGGAGTGAATGAATGAATCGATGAAGGAATGAATCAAAGAGAGAAAAGGAAGAAAAAAATGAGGGGATCCTAGAACCTGAGAAAGAAAAAGAAAGAAGCAAAAAGTAGGAAAATTTAAGAGAATGAAAGCACAAATGAGTAAAAGATTAAAAGAAGGCGAAGGAAATTGTTAGATTGAAATGTCAATAAAATAATGGAAAAATAAATGAGAAGGGGAACAGGAAAGAAAGAAAGTGGACAAAATGAATAGAAAGAAGGAGAAGGGAAGAAGGAAAACAACAGAAATAAATTAAGGGAGAGACTGAAAGGAAGAAAAAGGGAAGGACAGTTTGTGAATGTCAAGAGGTAGATTTATTTAATGGCTCGTGTGTGTGTGTGTGTGTGTGTGTGTGTGTGTGTGTGTGTGTGTGTGTGTGTGTGTGTGTGTGTGTGTGTGTGTGACAGTGACATTGACCTGGTGGTGTTTGGGAAGTGGGAACGTCCACCCCTACAGCAGCTCGATCAAGCTCTCAGGCAGCAGAACCTCGCCCAGCCTTTCTCCGTTAAAATACTGGACAAAGCCACGGTATGTCCCTTTACAGCTTTGTGTAGTTTTTGTCCTTTTTCGGATGCATGGTAGCTGTGATGCATTTTGTTCATCTGGCCGGCTGCGTCCTCAGGTTCCTATAATCAAGCTGACGGACCGAGAGACAGAGGTGAAGGTGGACATCAGTTTTAACGTGGAGACAGCCGTGAAAGCGGCGCGCTTCATCAAGGACCACTTAAAGGTGAGGTGTAGCTTTAAGGCTTACAGGTTTAATTCTTTAATTGCGCTCTTTAACAGTCATATGCCACCACTATAACACATTGTGATAACAATCCTTTTGTCTCAGTTTATGATAAAGATAAGTTGGCTCTTGGTTGGAGACACGTGACACTGCTTTGTTTTTTTTTTTTTCCCCCCCCCCGGTTACATTTAAAACCCCTGAATTGCACGAAAATAAATATTACAAATAATAGTTACTTTATGCTTGACACTAGAGATCATTTGATCTATGTATCTAATGTATTTGAAGGTATTTTACTAGAAGCACCGTTTTGAGAAAAACAGAGAAAGCTATGAAAGTGAAACAGCTTTAGAGTCCACAAACTAAACTGTGTGCAGCATTTTTGCAGAAAGTTGTGTATTTAAAACAAATCAATCATTTGCCTTTGCAGTGTTTTTCCCCCCATTTTCTCTAGTTTCTCATTTAAACTTTCCGCCACTACCTGTCCTCTAAGGCTATAGATACTAAGGTACAAGGCTGAAGTTAGTGTGGGATTTACGAGTGCATTCATGTCAGTGCATTTGTATACAGGAACACAAAGATGTGTCTCAATAGCATCAGGAAGAGTCATGCCTGAGACCAACTCCCAACTTTTTAAAAAAACTTTTTTATAAATATGCTAGCAAATCTAAGAAGTCAGAAATCAGCTTGTTTTTCATTTTGTGTTAGCCTCTCATCCTTTGTCGTTGTGATGGATGATAGTAATCTCTTTGCTTGTTGTCCTTGTGCTAACGTGAATTCCGTACACGTGCTTGAGTGTTTTTCTTCGTCTCACTTCTGCAGAAGTACACGGTACTCCCGTACCTGATCTTCGTTTTGAAGCAGTTCCTGCTGCAGTGGGATTTAAACGAGGTCTTCACAGGAGGCATCAGCTCCTACTGCCTCATTTTAATGGCCATCAGCTTCCTGCAGGTAAACGAACACCCTGAAGGTAACGCGGGTAGTACAAAGCGCGTGCTACTCGCCGTCGTAGCCATGCTGATTTACATTCTCGTGTTTGGAGTGTAAACGTGTGCATAGGCACATATGATCAAATGTTCAAATGTTCTTTGCAAGTGTAAAAGATTCGATGCAATAAATTCACAAGCAATGCCCTATGTTTAATATAATATAATATGTTCAATAATGGCTGTGTGTGATTGGTCTGAATTGCGTTTTAGCTCCACCCCCGGATCGACTGCAGGGCGGCCAACATAAACCTGGGCATCCTGCTGATCGAGTTCTTCGAGCTGTACGGCCGCCACTTCAACTACCTGAAAACAGGGATCCGTGTGAAGAACGGAGGAGCATACCTCTCCAAGGAGGAGATGATGAAGGCCATGAGCAGTGGCCACAGACCCTCCATGCTATGTATCGAAGATCCCAACTTACCAGGTATGGAGGCCATGCACCATTATATTGACAGCGAGCTTAATATATAAATATTAAAATATTAAATACATCTAGAAAGGTTATATGCAATACAAATAAATGAGCTGAATAATAAAGTAATACTCCCCCATCCCCCCCCCCTTTTTTTTTTTTTGAGCAGAATATATAATAGTAGGATTTTGCTCACAAAATGGATTTTTGGATTGTGTTTTTAAAGGCAACGATGTGGGCCGCAGCTCTTACGGGGCCTTGCAGGTGAAACGGGTGTTTGATTATGCCTACATTGTCCTGAGTCACGCTGTGTCTCCTCTCGCCCGCTCTTATCCCAACAAGGACAATGACAGGTCAGTCTCTGCTAAATAAGAGAGATAACAAAGCCACTTTCTCTGAATACTGTACAGGCACACAGACATTTAAAGAAAGTTTGAGACGTGTTTGGTGTCTGAATTTCGGCACTGGAAGGTAGTGTAGATAAAAAGTGACCTCCAGTTTAGCATTATAGAAAGTGCATGCAGGTGTAAGTCGCACACTAGTATTGGTCCTAGTGCGACCCTTTCTTCAAATCCCTCTCTTTTTGTTTTTAAAAACGGAAAAGAAGTTAAATGCAACTGACCTTCTTGGTCAGTTCTCAAAGCTGAAGTTAGTGTTGATGGTTAAACAGTATCTTTAATAGAGAGCGCAAGGATGGCTGACCTAAGCAAAATCTAGCAACTAGCAACAAAGTCACTAATCTGGCAACACTGTGTGTCCAAGAGGGGTTTTTAGTCAGCTCCTGAGAGGGTTGGAGAAATAAGTTGCATGTTAATGACCTCCGAGGGCAGCGATTGGCTAAAAGGAACGTATTTCCAGAAACATGTCCACATCCACAAACATGAATGTGTAGATGATGTGGTCTGTCTCCCTCAGCACGCTCAGCCGGATCCTCAGACTGACCCAGGAAGGCATTAACTACAGGGAGTGGATCATCCAGAAGTGGGGGGACAGACACAATGCCAAAATCAACCGCTGCAGTGAGTGGAAGTTGTTAGACATGACAGAAAGGTTTAGAGGTTGCATGGAAGGCTTCAATTTTAATACTATAGTGTGTGTGTATGTGTGTGTCTCAACAGTCGTCCAGTTTGAAGGCGACTCCGAGGAGCAGCAAAGAGACTCTGTGTCTCCACAAAGTGCAGATTCGCTTATGTCTCCGTCCAGTCCCCAGCAGCACTCGTCGTCATCGTCTTCGGCCTCTTCTGTTTCCTCGCTCTCAGGAAGTGACATTGTACGTTGCCACAATTGCCTGGTTGTAATCCAGAAAGGCCTGCTGAGTTAGCAAAGAGCAAAGTGTTTTCAAATGATGAATAATGTGGCAGAAGAGTATTGTGTATACACTCTTTCAGGAAAAAAATAGGTTCCAAAATGAATAGTTGTATAAAGATAAACTGTCCGCTGGAAGGGTTCTACATAGAACATTTAAGACTTCACGAGAGAGACAAATCAAAGAACCGTCTGAGGCTGTGTATTTAGTAACTTGCTAGTTCTATCGATCATTAATGAAACATTGGGGGGGGGGTGTCAGTATTGTGTGGAAATTCTTGTCAAATGGGCATTTGGTACAAACAAACTGAGGGTTAAAGCTGAATGTTGAAATTTGAAAAGCTGAAATGCTGTCCTTTACTAGCTCTTAAAGGAATGCTCTGCCCTAAAACCCCATCACATATATTTATATTGAAAGACACTATATGGCCAGAAGTTTGCAGAAACCTGACCATAACATTGCTAATTCATACAGCATGTGCTTGTTGGACATCCCATTCCAGATTTAGTCCCAATTTGCTGTTCTCCTCCACTCCTCTGCAAAGGCTTTCCACTACATTTTGGAGCGTGGCTGTGGGGATTTGCCCATTGAGCCACAAGAGCATTAGTGAGGTCAGGTACTGATGTTGGGCGAGGAGGCCTGGGGGGCAGTCACCGTTCCAGTTCATCCCAAAGGTGTTCAGTTCAAATTTGTGGCACCAGTTTAGGGAAGAACCACATATGGGTGTGATGGTCAATCAGATGATGTCCACAAACATTTGGGTATATAGTGTATTTTGGATGTGTTTGGCAATTCTGGAGCTAATCTCTTGCTTGGTGCTGTGTTTGTTATTCTGGTGAGAAGTATGAGAGCTGAGGTGCCATGCTGATCTCACAGGGGGACATCGTTAGCACAGTTACAGTGGCGTTTCACAGGAGGAAACATTTCTCTGATCTCGAACATAAAGAATAATGGTCAGGTTGGCCAAGCAAGAGCTTCTTTTCTCACTCGGCATTTATGACAGGTGCCAGTATTAGCGTGAAAGGTGAAGCCGTTTTGAGCAGAGTATACAAATGAGGAAGTGAGAGAGCTGGACAGACTAAAGCGCTGCTGCATCGGTCACTTTAGGTAGATATGACCCAAGAGCTACCATTGCACCATTATCAGCTGGTTGTAGAATGGCATTGTGGGTAATGTCGGAAGCTGTTAACCTTCATTTTAAGTATAACTAAACCAACATGAAGTACAAAATCGCCATTGAAGATAACATGTTTAGTGTTTACTTTTATAACTAGCTTGCCTGTGAGTCACTTTTTTTTTTTGGGTATCCAGTCATTCTGCAGCACTCATTTTGACAGATTTAACAGAATTTATCCCTTGTTTTTCCTCTTCCTCCTCCATTTTCCCCAGGATTCTGACTCCATTCCATCTGGGCACAAAGCTCCACACCAAACTTTCCCAGCATACCCTTTGCCGAGCACTCAGCAAAGGCCACAATGCGGGACAAATCCATCTGAAACCACTTCCTCTAATGGACAGGTAGGATTGTCTTGTGTTCTGAGTTCCACAGTAACGTTTCAGGACAGCAGGGTGCAGTATTGTACATATTGTAGGTGTCTGGTCATAAATCACATGTCTGCGATGTCCTTCTGAGCGGCAATTTACCACACACGCATCACTAGAGCAAACAATTCTTATAAAATCATTATAAATTAGGAAGTGTACCAGTGTCTTGCATTTATAGATAGTAGAGAGTGTGACTTTTAAGCAGAGTAGCGACATGTTTGAGAGATTGCTGATCATTTACATCACTGGAATTTACTGTACAGTCATGGGGGAAAAAGAACGTACGCCCTCCTTCAATTCTGTGTTTTTATTTATAACAATTTCTGTATAACAATTGGGCAGTCCTCACCACCTTCTATAAACAAATAACCTCAGATGACGAAAAAAAACCAAACACAACAGATTTCAATATGTAGTCATTTATTTTTTCCCAAGAAGTAAACCAACATTCAAAAAATAAGTACATCCTTCCTACTTCCACAATCATTGAGCAAGTAATTATCAGCCAGGTGCTACTAGTGAAATGCACAAGCTTAATCATCAAGAAGTGTGACTACGTCTATAAAAGCAGAAGTTTTGGGAGTGTGGTATTCTGGAGCACTCGGGTAGCGAAAGAAATGCACTATACGCTGTACTTGATTGATCAGGTCTGTCGATTCTTATTCTGCATAGTCTCAGCCTCAGGAGTGAGTCTATGGAGTGACTGATATCTTTTGTTCACTTTTCTGGCCACAAGCTTCAGAATCCTAAAGGATTCTGTTCCAGTATCAACTGTAGTTGCTCAGTAGTAGTATTTTTTTTTTTTTTTTATAAATAATAAGTTCTTGGCTTTATTTATTGACCAAGGCATCAGACTCTATCAAATTCTAGATGTCTGGTTTGCAAGACCCTTATCTCCACCTTTTGGTGTCTCAGGTACGGAAGCCCCTCCCCATGTCTCTACCCCCACCTGTGCCAGTCAGACCACTGTGTGTGGACGGGTGTGTGCCCCTGAGCAACGGCTACCGACTGTCCTCACCCATCTACCTCGGCCCAGTCCCCGGCCTCCAGCACCAGCCCAAGGTAAACATTCACTCGGGCTGATAACAGAAAGAGGAAATGGTCCACATGACTTCCTGGTGTGTTTACTGGTTATAGGAGATGTTTTGATTTTGCTGAGTGACTGCCATTTAAGTCAAAAGGGACACACAACCTATGTTAGATTTGTTGCGCCAAAAGCAAACCAGTCTTTTATTTCCTCAGCTTGACCTACTGTTTAGGATTAGGATGAAATACTGGCTTTTTCATATTATTATAGTTAATCTAGCTTTCTAGTGCGCATGGCTAGCTTTTGTAACAAATATCTATTACTAGAAAGATTTTTTTTTTATATATATATATTTTGATCTTTGAATCAGATTTTTTAATGTGGTCATGGTTTTGTAATCTCCAAATTTTCCTCAAATTCCACAAATGGCTTTAAACCCCTAATCATTTGCAGCATAAAGCTATACATTAAACATGATTAAAAAATGCTAATATTATGTCATTAAATATTGCTTACAATATTAAATTTTACCTTTTTATATTAAACATAATATTCAATATTAATTTAAATACCATATTAAATCTTGCTTTTTTTTTTTTTTGAGTTCAATACAACATTAAGTACGTTCTCATTTTTATGTTCAGGTTAAGTGAGGACTTTATTTATTTATCTATCTATCTATCTATCTATCTATCTCTAGTTTCATAACGTTCAGAGGTTTGGCCCGAAGGTTCCCAGTGGCTTTGAGCCTGGACTGATGCCTGCACCTCGCGCCAACCTTCCACAGCACAACCGAAACACATGGCACCGAGGAGGAGGGAAACGGCGCCCTCTAGCCTCAGCAGATAGAACTGCCACAGGTCAAAGGTAGCACTTCCTGTCTACGCACAGTCCAAGCTGTGGCTCCATGTCATGAGTGACTGCCGGGGTGTTTTTTTTTTTTTTTTTTTTTTTTTTTTTTTTTTTTTTTTTTTTTTTTTTTTTTTTTTTTTTTTTTTTTTTTTTTTTTAAATGTACTTTCCTTTATTCACTTATTTTATTATTTTTAAATTCTCCCTTCTTTCTCTGTTTGTGCCAAACACTAAATGTTCTCATTGCAGCCAAGCTGTTTTTGGAATTTAGTACAACCCGTGCAATATGAGCATTTTTATAATTTGCAATTTTTTTTTTTTTTGTTGTTATTTTTAATTTAAGTTTTACTACTACTCTTCAGTGTTTACATTTCTGTGTTTTTGTGTTGTCATGAATGTAAGCCGATGAAGGCCAGGTGTGTGACGTTGCATCTCTGCTACACTACTGTACTATCATGTCCAGATCCAAAGTCTGTTTGAGAATTTTACTTTTGCACTCAATGGCTTCCCAGATTGCTGTAGCTCAGCTTGAGTACCAGCAGATCCGAGAGCCACCGAGATTAAATGGCTCTGTGCCAAAATCCTGGGCCAAAGTGTTCCTTATGTCACAGTAACCTCTAACTTATGGGTCCCCCCCCCCCCCCCCCCCCCCCCCCCCCCCCCCCCCCCCCCCCCCCCCAGCCAACAACTTGCCAAATCTTGTTTATTTGATTTTATTTGTTTGCCTGAATTTTCAACTTTCATCGTTCTCTTCTGCACCAGACTGGTCACAGTGATGCTGTGAAAATGATTAGTAATCTCATGCAACTTTCCCCACTCTCCGTTTGCGTCACAATGAAACAGGAATGAAATAATGGCAAAGCGATCTTTTATAGGTAAAATTACACCCACTGTGAAGGTTGCATCCATATGGCTTTCCATATTTTTGTAGTTCAATTCCCACACCAGTAGGCGGTGCCGATAATTTGTGAGTCGTGAGTCCTTCTTTCATTTTATCATTTGAGATACCCACTTTTCTGTAGGTTGCATTCTGTTCATGTTAGCCTGGCTCAAGTTTTGTGAAAGTCATTTTTAACCCAGTATCTTGCTTTCCAGTTTTCCACAGTTCAACTCCCACACCAGCAGGTGGCGCCAAAGATTTGTGCTTTACAATTCCATTTTTCAGTTTGTGTGACATGCCAAAAAATGTGCAGTGCAATTCTACCAAACTAGTACACCAGGATGAGGGTGCGTCTTGTACCAGTTCCACTCAGAACCACTAGGCCCAGAAACATGCAGTGTTTCCATTGCTGTTCTATGCAAATGTCTTGGCACTGATTGGCTGTTATAGTCACTGTCGTTGTTGTCGTTTCGTCATTGTAATTGTACATGGGATCACAAATGATCTTTATCTCAATCATGTGATCACATTTTTAACTTTTTTTTTTTTCTTTCTTTCTTTTAAACAATGGAACGTAAATTCCTCCTGCCATATATTTCATAAAGTCATCATGATCTCTCTCGGGGAAAGGTCATTCTTGTAGCATTTTGTCCCAAAGATGGTGATGGAGAGCACCGGACACACACACACACACACACACACACACACACACACACACACACACACACACACACACACACACACAGAGTCATCATTGCTGATTTATGAATGTAAACTTTTTTTTTTTGTTTGTTTGTTTTTGTTTTTTTGCTATTGCCTTTTTTTCCCCCTGAATATTTTTATGTAAAGATTTTTCTACAGATTATTTTTTAAAATAAATATCTTAAATGACCAACTGGCTATCAGGTCTTTCTTTTCCTTTCATAGTTGTATTTGAAAGTTATTTCAATTTCATTATTAAAAGTGCGAATAGTTTATAATATTGTCCCATTCAATGTTTTGGTTAAGAATATGTTTACAGTTCAACATGCATTTTTATTTTTATTGCGAAAAACTGAAGTATTTTTGTTTCCACATATTATTGATTCTATTACATACTTGTATGTGCAGTTAACATTTTGATTCGATTTTGTTTATAGAAATATTAATAGTAAAATGTTAATATATCTAATTGTATTTTTCTCTTAATATTATTTTATTGGCTTTATGTATTGGCCTATTATTTTTCCTTTGTACATAATGTTCAGGGGAAAAAAAAAATGTTACCATTGTAACCTAATTCCTTCCTGTGTATGGATGTGTTCCCTGATCTCGAAGGCAAAAGCTGTAGAGTCCTCTTATGTCCACGTGGAGGTGCTTAGAGATTTATTTTGCTGTTCGAGCTCTTCTCGCTGCAGCATCTCTGCACATTTTTGAGACTTCTGTATATTTTTAGGTGCTCAGATTATAGCTATATTACCTGCCAGGAGTGAAACAGTGCAGAAAAGTGATGCATTTATTTGATTCATAGATTTTCAATATTAGTTATTAGTCTAACAACATTATACACTTCATGTTTCGTACATGTAGATATATTCGACACATGGTTTAGAGTACAGAATTGATCAGTGCTTCTAGCGTTCAGGTTTACACATCATGAATTCCTTAGCTAGACCGTGGACACTTTTGGTCCTTGGAACCCTTCTCTACAATACTGAGGTTGGGTTACTATCTGTATGGAGTTTGATTTTCTCCTCATGTTTTGTGTGGGTTTCGTCCAGGTTCTCCTATTTCCACCCACCTCCCAAAGACCATGCAGGTAGGTGGAAGGGCTATGCTAAAATGTCCCTAGTTGTGAATGAGTGTGACTGAGTGTGCGTGGACAGGTGTCCTTGCCTTACACCCCATGGTGTTCCTGGAATAGGCTCCTAGGAATTAGATTTTTAACCCAGTGCTGAGACACAGGAAAATTTATGCTGTTCTGCTTTTTCAAGCAATGCAAAAAGTAATTCACTGAAGGGGAAAGGATGTGGCGCATGAACAAATTTATTTATTTATTTATTTAATAAAAAGGTCAGTAAATATCTTTTCTTACAGTTGTAGATTGTTTACTATGTGCAACATGGTATGAAAATGAACCAGATTGAAGAGCAAACTTAAACTACCTCTTTTTTTTTTTTTTTTTTTTTTTGGTTCTGGGGTAATAATTGTATAAAATAAGCTTATAGAGTCATCTGGTTGCTTAAACATTTCCACATATTGTAGTTATATGAGTTCTACCTACTTCATTTACTCTCTTAGCATGGAACCGGCCTCATGCTTTTCTGTTAAAATTCTGTTTCTTCTTTTGGGCTCGGATACACTGCAACCTTGAGCAGTGTAAAGCACTTACTGAAGATGAATAGTTTATTACCAAGCCTACGAATTGTTTTCATAAATGAAACCTCCCTGCTCAGCTTTTGCAAGTAAAGGAAGCCAGATTAGTCCGTTTTCATTAGTGCATCTACTGAACACTTCATTAATGCCAGTTAATCAACGTGAGCCCGGTAGAACTCAGCCTTTTGAATCCACAATTGTTTGTTCAAGGTCTAATGGTTTTAATATCTGCTTCCTATAAGCTTGTAAATGATGCTTTGTGAAAGGCACATGGAAACCCATGCATTCAATAAATTCACTTCAGCTGCTTTACCAGCTATTTATAAAACCTAGAATTTACCCCTTAATGCACTCAGGAACAAACAGCCATGGAGAGGAATTTTACAGGCATGTGCTATGTTAAAGAACAGGATGAAATTTTTTGCAATGAGCAAATAATAAGGTCACCTGTTGCGTTTTTTTCCCCTCTGACTGATTTATTCTGGAGGTCACAAATTATAATTAAGGTATTAAAATGAATTAGTTTTTTTTCCCCAGTGCACAACATCGATGCCATATATGTTGTAGCCATGTTTGTGGAAATTATCTGCCAAAAAAAACGAATTTAATCATTAAATATTGCTATATACAAAAATTAATAACTTGGTGAAAAAAAACCTTGAATGGACAGTATGTACAGAAATGTGTAATATATTTGATTTTAGGATTCTTCTACAATTGCTATAAATCTAAATCTAGATGTTTATGTAGCGATAAAAATTTATGTTAAAGTTAAAAGTGAAATCTTACTGAAGCAGCAAATCATGTAAGAAATTGGCTGAATGATTGAGGGAAGTAAAAAAAGATATAATTTCCCTTCATGATGTTACTTTGTCTAGATATAGACTAAAAAATGTAAAATATTTTTTTATACTGATCTCAAAAATTTCATAAGATTAATCAATTTATCTTTTTGCTACGATGATTTTTTTTTTTTAGACGTAATAGAAAAATTTAACGATATGACTTTTAACACTGATTTTCCAAGCATTATTGAGGAGATGTGTGTCTTACACTTACACCTCACGCTACATTTCATGAATAATACAGTGTTTCAAAAAATACTCAGCGTCTCGTAAAGTCATTACAGTCACGACACACTCCTGAGGTCGCTTTTCTTTTACCTGAAAGCTCCCTCGGCCACCTGCGCCCTATGTAATGGTGCCTCAGAGACGTCGTACATCTTATTCTCTTCACGTAATGGCCTGCCACCTTCGATTTCGCAAGGTATTACGCTCCATCTTGGCTCTCAATTTTCATCCTCGGCTCTCAATTTTCATCCTCAACGTGGAACCCTTGCCTCATCAAGCTCCAGCATAACATGCAGGCGTGCATGCAAACATTTGCAAGCCACACGAGCTCTTTATAGATTCTTGAGGTTTTGACACATAAATGAGCGTAAACATTGTCTTCAGTTTTGAATCAAAATAGTAATAATATGAGGGGAAAAATATATCACTATTACGGTATACTGTGATCATCCAAAACCCTTGACATGGTGAAATGTTGGCATTTTCTTCGATGTATAGTAGACTACAGACTTTCCTGGACTGCTTCTCTTCTGCCTACTTCTCAACCACGTTTTCAAGTGTCTACTCCCAAAAGTGTAAAGGGAGAAAACTTATGGATCTCCTTATCTACTTGTGGAAAAACATTACTGTCGAATTTGAAAGGATTATAAGGTTACAATGTAAACTATTCCAAGTTCTCACTTTGATTATTAGCATTATCAGTCTCTATCTGAGGTAAAGTAGCCTAAATAATAACATTTCCATGTCATGTTGCTAAAATATGTTTTTATGTTTTCAAGAAAAAAAAAACTCAGTTTTGTTTGATTTTGTCTATTTTTCATCATTCTTGGCTCTTCCAGAATTTAGCCACAGTGACATCTTATGGGTTTTCCTAGACTAGCACACAAGCAGGGCTTCTAAACATTTTTTTCCCCTATTCATTCGTTGGCATTTTTGCTTTTCCTTCTGTTGGTCATGGTGGCACTTGACTGAGAAGGTCAGCCCAGATTTCTCTATCCACAGCCACAGATTCTAGCTGCTCCTGTGGGATCTCCAGATGTTCCCAAGCCAACGGTGTGATATAAGCTCTCTCCCGAGGGTCCTGGGTTTACCCTGGGGTCTCTGTCCAGTCTTATGTGCCTGATACAGGTTTAGCGACTGCTGGCTAGGGGCTCAAACCACCTTAGCTTGGAGGAGTAGCAGCTCTACTGAGTGGCTTTACTGGGTTATGAAACTCCTCACCCTGTCAGAGAGAGTAATCCCAGCAACCCTGCGGAGTAACCTCATTTCCTCCACCTTATTCTTTCGGTCACTACCCACAGCTCGTGACCGTATGTGATAACAAGGATGTAGATTGACCAGGAAACAGAGAGCTTCTCCTAAAGACTGAGCTCCTGCTTCACCATCGCAGACTTGTACAGCAACTGTAACACCGCTGCCACAGACTCGATCTGTTCTGGTTCTTAAACTCTTTCACCAAGGCAAGGTATTGAGCATCCCACTCCTGAAATGTTGACGTGGAACCATCTTGTAGGCTCACCACTTGCAGGATGAAGGGTGGAGGTCAGGCGCAATACCAGTTAGGCAGCAGGCATGTGATGGACAGTCTTAGTCTGACTAGTTCCTTGCGATGGAATAAGCAATTCATTTTTTTTAAGAAAGAAATTATTGCTAATTTGCCAAACACTCACAGACAGTTCAGTAAAATGCAAGAATTTAGTTAAAAACACTCTGCCCCACAGTCAAAGTTCTAAGATCAGTCTAAGACCAGGAACTGTCAAGAAACCATGGTTGAGCCATTGAGCGAGGCCTTCAACCCTCATCTGTGCTTGTATCATGTTAAAACCAAAGAAACAAATGAATATTGTGCTGTTTGTGTTGTCTGTCCAAAAACAGAATTATACAGACTGCCAAAATGAAAATGAACTAATTATGCCATTTCTCCTGCACTTTTCCTTACATCTTGAGGTTTACGAATGCAATTTTCTCCCATCTTGTCAGCTTGTCAGAAACAATTAATATACTTTTTCTCCTTTAGAGTAAAAGAGTGCACAATTGCCTCATCCAATTTCTCCGTCCAGCCTTTTATACTGGTCTAATAGTGGGAGAAATTGGAACATATTGTAGTAAAGACAAAACAGGGAGGTAGGGGAGTCAATGATTTTTCAATAGAAAAAAGTCCTTTGATGCATTCATGCCTGAAATTATGAGAATGAAAGCTCTTTTCAGTTCGATTCGGAAAGAATGACTGAGAGAAGACATCAGAAAAGGGAAGATAATAAGCATCTCAGGATGTGGACTCGAAAATATAATGCTCAGGCCTACGTATTGTGTTTCTTAGGTAAGTCTCCATTCTTACCTAAGTTTAGATGACTGAAAGCAGAACAATACAGCTAAGAGGATCTAAAAAGCTATTCGGAGGATATGAATGAGGCTGGAGGAAGTTATATAGGGGAAAAATATCTGGACATAGAAATGATTAGAGAATATTCTGGAACAAGTTATTTAAAGGGCGATGAAGATTTGACCTTCATAACCCATCTATAAATGTTCAAGTAATGGTAGAGGACTTATAAATGCTTAATGTCAAAACTTTGAGGATCTACCATCAGCTCCACAATGATTGGCACCCTTTGGAAAGATGGGTAATAAATAGGTTATGGGGAAAAAAAATGTCTGTGGTCAGTTAGTTTGAAACTATGAAAGAAGTCTAACCTTGAAGTAAATTCCTTATTCCTTATCAAAATACCTTGTGTACAGGGTAGGCGTTTTACGTAGCATACACGTGACGTCACAACTGAATGATAGTCAAATACTTTTTCTTTTCTCAGAGATTCTATGTTGACTATAATAATTTATAACAAAGTGCAGTTAAATTCTCCAATCACAAGGTGCTGATTTATTTTCCATAACAGCACAGATCTGAATAGATATTTATAATATGGTGACATTTTTGGTTAGGAGACATTTATTTAGCATTCAATTGTCAGCTCTTTGTAACAGACAGTAAGTTTTCTGACAGAGGATTTAGTTCCTGTTATCACTTGCCTTATAGGAGCTATACACTGTCGTTTCCTCATCAGCCTCTCTTTTTTTTTTCTGTCTCTTGAAGTTTATGAGGGAAAAAAAGCACTGCTCTTGTATTTAAAAAGTTGCAAAAGTTGATGTGTAATTATACAGACATGTGGTAAGTTTTAGATTTCATATCTGTTTCCGGGAGTCTCTTTGAGACCTGGACTCGTCATGGATATTCGGAACAAAAGGTTTTTTATTATTACTATTATTATTACTGCATGATTTTACTGCACAAGACCATTAACTGAGTGCTCCATTGAAAAGGTTGCAATCTCTTTTTTTAAGGTCTTAGTAAATCAGGGCTTAAATGATAAATCCTGTTGCTATAAATTGCTATAAATGTATCTTTTTTGTCCTAAGGGTATGCAAACTTATGCTATGTTCAATGTACCATGAAAAGGTTTTCACTCCAGCCAAACATGAGCACCTGATAATCGTTTGAAAACCAAGATCTGTTGACTAAACAAGTGGAATCAGGTGTGAACGCTTTATATTTATAAATAAATATATATAAATCTTTATAGTATTCGCTGAAATTAAAATAAATACATAAATTACCCACCGGATTCCACGGCGAATGAAATAAAAGCAAAAAATATTTGTAGATTTAAGCAATATTGCACAAGCAAAAGTGCTGTTATACTGAATAACAGCAGCAGGTAATCACGTCAGTATAACAGCATGATTACGAGTGCGATATTGCTTTTAAACAGGAAATATTTTGTTCATTTTTGCTCCTGGAAACTAAAATAGATCTCGTAGAACCCACATTCAATGCTAGCCTGTCAGCTTGCTGACTAGCTAGGCCACATTGATTTGTACATATTTGCATATTTTAAGTCAAATGTTATGGTATATTCATGAGAAATGGCATTGCCATGACCATTGATGATGTCTCCAACTCTGCTGTAGTAACCGTTTCAGTGTAACGAACTATTGCTAGACGTGAAACTTTATGTGCTGAAAACAGACGAGTGGAGTGATACAAACAGTAAAATATCCCTGTGTGGTTATACTAAATAGAAACACTCTTGGAATACTGGTTGTCCAATCAAATTAGTGAACCGGAACTAACTGTTGTATAATCTTTATTATATCGCTAGGCAGTGACACAATATTGTTATATGTAGAGCTGTCTGAGTCACTACATTTGCTGTACAGACAAAATAGCGTAAATTTAATTTTTAGCCAAACTACCAAGGTCTGTGCATGATTCGTTAACAATGCAGTATTATGTATTATAGCCCAGTACTGTTGATTTGGATTGGTAGGTGGAAGATGTTGATTAATTTCCTATAACAGCAGCTCTATATTAATGCAGCAGGTTTATATTAACGCTCTCGTTCTTATACACTGTCATTTCTACAGTAACGACTTCCACAGGAACTTGTATTCCAGCACTGTACATAAACTGTACATAATTGTTTTGTTTATATAGCATTCATAGAAGGAGTCTCCAGTGTCAGCACTTTGAAACGGTCAGAGGTAAAGCTGTAACTTTCAGTTTTCAGACACGCGAGAGTCTTCAGGACGGACGACTTTGCACTTTCTTGGTAACATGACAATCTTTTGTCCTATTAAGAGAGAGAGAGAGAGAGAAAAAAAAGAACAGATGTCGAGGGAACGACTGTTTATAGCTGTGATAACATAACTGGTAACAGGAACTAACTCGTTTTTCTGGTGTTCCACAGCGTTAAATGTAATTATAAATGGATAAAAAGCAGAAAATGCCATTCTTTAAATATTAAAAAAAAATACAGTTGTTGGGAAATCGTGGTATGAGAGGAACAAAACACTTCAGGATGTAGTGTTATTGGACAATAATCAATAATTAATTCTGACATAACCTTGGTTATGGCATTATGAATAGATGCCAGATTGACAAGCAACATGAGATTTGAAGACTCTGCACCTCTCTTTTTAAAAAAAAAAAAAATAAATACAAAGAAATCATTAATTAATTAGTTTATTTATTTGCCATTTTGCTTGTTTCTCTTGTGCCTAAGGCCTTTAGGATGTTGTGTGTCTCTGGTTTCTTAAACTGTGTGTGTG
Organism: Pangasius djambal; assembly: GCA_022985145.1. Lineage (NCBI taxonomy): Eukaryota > Metazoa > Chordata > Actinopteri > Siluriformes > Pangasiidae > Pangasius > Pangasius djambal. Next base: position 9,792,077 of record CM040975.1, read on the forward strand.
TGTGTGTGTGTGTGTCAGGAGAGTTGGCATGAAGGTCAGAAACACATCCCTCCTCAATCTTTTCCACATTTGATTCACAATACAATTTGAAAGCCATGAAGTAAGTTAAAATGTTGCTTGGAGTGTGACATTGAAATAAGTGGCACCGACAAGTGCTTGTGTGTGCATGTGTATGCGTGTAAGGGATAGAGATGAGTGCTGAGGAAAAAGATTTCTCTTGTCCCTCAGCCTGCTCTGAAAGGGGTAGCGCTGACAGGAAAATTGAATGCGGACAATTAATTTTCCTCCGTGAGATTTATTCAGCTGTCTGCTCTTACATGGAAAGTGACTTTTGAGGAAAGTGGAAGGGATTTCAATGGCTTAATTGTCACCTTTCATGACCGAATGCGACCGTTGCCCAGTTTTCCACAAACTGCATCCATTCAGGCTAATCAGTAAAATAGAATGCAAAATACAGTGGATATAAGTGGATAGAAGTCTACACGCCCCTGTTAAAATGGCAGGTTTTTGTGATGTAAAAAAAATGAAACCAAGTTAATCATGTCAGAACATTTTCCACCCTCAATGTGAAATTACAACATATAAAAATTAAGTGAAAAACAATCAGAAACATTTTAGGGAAAAAATAGGAAAAATAAAAAAGTGTGCACACCCATAAACTAATACATTGTTGAAGCACTTTTTGAATTTATTACACCACTCAGTCTTTTTGGCTAAGAGACTATCAGCGTAGCACATCTTGACTTAGCAATATTTTTCCCACTCTTTCTTGCAAAAACGTTCTAGATCCATCAGATTGCGAGGGCATCTCCTGTGCACAGCCCATTTCAGATTTTTAGTTGGATTCAGGTCTGGGCTCTGGCTAGGTCATTCATAAACATTGATCTTCTTTTGGTTAAGCCATTCCTTTGTTGATTTGGATTTATGCTTTGGGTCATTGCCATGCTGAAATTTGAGATTCCTTTTCATCTTCAGCTTACTAGCGGACACCTGAAGGCTTTGCACTATAATTGACTGGTATTTGTAGCTATTCATGATTCCCTTCACGTTGATAAAAGCCCCAGTTCTGTCTGAAGAAAAGCAGCCCTAAAGCATGATGCTGCCACCACCATGCTTCACCGTGGGTATGGTGTTCTTTTGGTGATCAATTGGTGATCAGTTGGTCTCATCAGACCGTAACACATTTTGTCACATAGTTTGAGGTGATTTACTTGAGCTCGAATGTTTTTTCTGTTGTTTTTTTTTGTGAGAAAGGGCTTTTGTCTTTGCATGCCTGCACAGTTTGAATACCTCTGCCCTATTAGGCAGTTAAATGAGAGGGCAGTAAGGCTAATTTTTAATATATTTTATTAAACCAGATGCATGCTGCTTCTGCATTGCTGCAATGACATGCTCTGCTGATTACTGAAGCTTATTAACCTAGCTAGTGAGAAGTTTAATAAGCTACACTGAGAAGAAGAAAGTTGCACGTTGGGGGGGATATAGTACTGAAGTGTACACAATCCACAATGACACCATTATGAGATTTGGCAAGCTTACACAGTCCTGTTTCTTATTTCTTTCTTATAAGTTTCTTACTTATCTGCTGCTTTGGTTCTCTCTCTCTCTCTCTCTCTCTCTCTCTCTCTCACACTCACTGCCATGCTGTGCCTATGATAAAACCCTGAGGTACCTCATTAGCAAGTCTACTACCATCCACACACACACACACACACACTTTACACAAGCCTCCATACTCTATATACTTTATATATTTCTCTAAAGAAATGGTTCTTTTTCTTATACACAATGCCACTAGAAAGTTTGTGAACCCTTTTGAAGGGCCTGTTTCACCCATTTGTGAAACAATTTTCTGCCTTTCTGCATAAATTTCACACTTTTTCTGAAAAGATATTTAATATTGGATCATTTTGCTCAATAAATAAGTAAATGTAAACACCTCATTAACCTTTAACACTTTTGCGTCATTTGTTTAATTGGGTTCTGATGAAGATCTGATCACATTTCAGGTCAAATTTATGCAGAGATACTGAAAACTGGAAAGGGTTCACTGTCAGCTTCCACTGATATGCTAATGGCACATGGCTGTATGTTTCAGCAAAACCAGATGACAGACACCAGGTAAATAAAGTTGAGAATGTGTAAAGGACATTAGACACTGGCTGCTGAGTGACATCCTCCTTAATTCCAACAAGGCACGAGTGCTCTTATTAGGACCACTGACATCTAGAAGTATGCCTTCACTTTTTTGAGCTCTGCCACATATGGAACTGGAACATGTTTTTTTGAAACATGTTGTTAATCCCAATTTGTAGCAAAATACTTCTCAATCTGTTCAGTGTACATGTTCCATTCTTCAACTGAGCTGTTGAATGTACATCTAACTTGCCTATATATGCCATTCTAGTTCCTTATTAAAAGAGAGACTGAGAGCCTTTTTTTTTTTTTTTTTTGAAAGTCTGCAGGCAAAACGATCAATGATGTAAAAAGTTTGGCCAAAATGGCCAAAAGTTTGTGGACACCTGACCATCACACCCTCATGTGCTTTTGGAACGTCCCATTATAGATCTAGTCCCCCTTTGCTGTTATAATACATTCCACTCTTCTGGGAAGGATTTCCACTAGATGTTGGAGCATGGCTGTAGGGATTGGTGCTCATTCAGCCACAAGAGCATTAGTGAGGTCAGACACTGATGTCGGGTGTGGAAGCCTGAGGTGCAGTCAGCGTTCCAGTTCATCTCAAAAGATGTTCAGTGAGGTTGAGGTCAGGGGTCTGTGCAGTCCACTTGAGTTCTTCCACTACAGCCTTGCCAAACCATGCCTTCATGGAGCTTTCTTTGTGCACAGGGACATTGTCATGCTGGGACAGGTTTGGGCCCCTTAGTTCCAGTGAAGAGCAATTGTAATGCTACAGCATACAAAGGCATTCTATACAACTGTGTGCTTCCAACTTTGTGGCAACAGTTTGGGGAAGAACCACATATGGGTGTAATGGTTAGGTTTACCATTAACAGACATAACCTTTTGAATCCTTAGGAGACATATACAACCGATTCCTCTCAAGGTATCTTCTTGCCATTATCGCCTCTTGCTTGCTTGCTCATTAGGGATCTAATTCTACATCCAGGCTGCATTATGACAATGCCAAGTGCTATATAAATAACTTTGAAGTTAATTTAATCTTCTCTTTGGGGAAACCTGGGTGCCCTTTCATAAACAGTTGCACATATTTGGGAAATAAACCAATGACAGTGACAGTGACAGTGACGAGGGGTGGAAACAGGACCAAAACTGAAATGGATTCAAATACCAGCACATGGTGCTCATCACCATGGGTACCATGGTAACAGTAGCTCTACTTCATTACACCACCACTGGTAGACTGTTGTCATGAACACATTCCTGCAGTGGCCCCATCTTGTCCATCATCTCTGATAAATATTTATATCTGTTTCTATTTAAATGTCTCAGATGTCTTACATTGTTGCCTTGAAACCTAAGGAACAAAAGTTTTCCATTTTGATTAAAAAAAAAAATGTCGAAATGGCACTTGATTAGTGTCTCTTGCTGTTCCTCATTAAATACCTCATTACTATTTTCCATACAAAGTCTTTACTTTTATTAATTGGGAAGACATTTTAATTCACTGCCAAAAATGACATTAGCAAGTGAAAATATATTGAACATGTATATATTGAATATTTACGTATATATACACTGCCCTCCAAAAGTTTGGAAACGCCTGAACAAAATAGGGTTTTTGGGCAATATCAGCATAAATCCTCTTTAGTTAGTGACCATTTTGCATTGATAATAAGGGACAACACTAGGCATCCGAGCAGTCAGTTTATTCAAACATTGACTTGATATATTACTCCAAGCCTCCTGGAGGATTGCCCAAAGAT